>OY723393.1:10099313-10451431 GCA_963210295.1 Ophion ellenae
CTTCGTTCATGCATTATACCCAAAGTTATACCAAATTTTCCAAACATCCTTAAATTGGCAAATTTCCCCCTTTTTTTCAGTCAATATCAACACTCCGAAGAAAAATGTTTTATCAACAGCCCCTAATTGCATGTCATAGAGAATGTTTTGCAGTTTCCAAAATCCCACTTTTAATTTCTGTACGATAATTAATTCTCGAGTAATTGATTGTCAAAGTTAAAATGGACTTTTTTGCTTTGATCGACGATTACTCCGCGCCAAATCATCGTACGGAGCTCGTTAAAAGGTCAAATTAAAGCTGATTCAATTGTCTAAAAGACTTTTATAGTCGGATGATAAAAAAAATTATTTGAAGTCGACAGACTATTTTAAAGACGAGCATAAATTTGGAAAAAGAAATTCGTTGTTTTTCGGATGATTACAAGAAAACCACCCACGCTAAAAAATTTTACAGTCCAGATCTGAAAACTAGATACTTTAAGCTATAATTTCCTTTTTTTTATTTTCTGTACGACGATTTTTCTCCGAGTTATCCCGTGTTGAAAATCAGTCAAAAATTCGGAATTTTTCAAATATCCCGTAATTTGTGTGAGTAATGTATTTTATTTGTACATTATATTATTTATTTTGTACAGTTACAAAGAAGACATTTTGGCGCCGTATCAAAAAGAAAAGTGGTCGTCAGCAGCAGCCGTAGCGGCAAGAGCCACCCGAGGGAGCCCATGGGCGCGAGAAGGGCAGGTCATCGAAAGAACAGCGGCACGAACGAGGGGAGCGGCCGCAGCAAGGACGCCGCGGGAATCGTCGACGCGACCGAACACGCGTCGTTCGCCCCGCCGGACGCATGTTGAAGTTGCTCAAAACGAGCGGGTGTTCCGAATTTTGGTGCAATCAGTATTGGAAAATATGACAAAAAAAATTAATGTTTCCCCTAATACGGAAATGAGTTTTTACTTTTCCCCTTAGAAAATTAATTTAAAAAATTGTTGGAGAAAAGTGCCGAAACGATCGAGAAAGGCTCGAAGAGAACTTTGAGTCATTCTCGATCGGCTTTTTTTTCAAAACATATTTCACATTTGAATGGGGGTCAAAACTTTGAAAGGCCAAATATAGAACGACAAAGATTTCGAAATGACAGAATTATAAACTCAAAGTAATGAACTGAAAATTATTCAAAATTTTATCCTTCGGCCGATGACGAAATTGAATAACTATTTCACCAAAGGATTATTTATTCGAGAGCTCATTTATTCGGAAACGTGTATTCAGATTGTCTGCAGTTTGAGTTATACAAATACAGATTCAAACAATCTATAACATCCATGTCTCCGAAATGGAAAAACGTGAGTATCTAATATTGGTAATACCATCTATAGCAAAAATACATATATATCAAGGATACAAACTTCGAAAGTATAGATCTCAGATAGGCAAACGAGCGATGGTCCAAAAAAGCGAACACCGAAATAGCGAACATCAAAGAAGTGGACGAGTTGCTTCATAATTTTCTGCCGGTTTTCGCTAACACGTACGAGATTCTTTGAAGGCGTCTGGCCACCTTGGCCGATTGAAATATGGGCATATAAAAAAAAAATAATTATGAACCCGAAAGTATGGGCCGGAATATTTTTATTTTTTTACATAACGTCAGAAAGGGCTTTAAGAATAACGTTAAAAAATTTCCGTTCAAAAAATTAAGAAATGGCGCCGTTATGCACTTTGCCGCGGAGGCCCTCCGCACGATACGCGCGGTCGTTGTCCGAGCTGTTACGCGGTCATGTCACATCTGAAAAAAAATCCGCTCATTTGTGAGTAGGTCTCTACAATGCGGTTTCTTCGACCATTCAAAAAATTATGATGAGCCATAATTTCGGTGAATAGTACAAATTTTTTTCTTCGGCTCACCATATTTTTTTTCGCTACAATGTAGCGTAGCAGTTTTTTTTCGACCATTAAAAAAATTATGATGAGCCATAATTTCGGTGAAAAATACAAATTTTTTGCTTCTGCTCACCATAATTTTTTCAATGGTCGAAAAAAACCGCTACGCTACATTGTAGCGACACTACTCACGGATGAGCTTATTTTTTTTTTGCAGCTGTGACGTGACCGGGTAACGGCTGGGACAACGACCGCGCGTATCGTACGGCAATGTGCATAACGGCGCCTTTTGTAAAATATTTTGAACGGAAATTTATTAACGCTATTCTTAAAGCCCTATCTGACGTTGTGTAAGAAAATAAAAATATTCCGGCCCATACTTTCGAGTTTATTATTTTTTCTTCAATATACTCATTTTTCGTTCGGCCAAGGTGGCCAGACGCCTTAAAGTCTTTTAGAGCGGATATACATTTACTACGATCAAAAAATCAATGTTTTTTCTTTAAGGGATAACACCACTCTAGGAATTTGGAAAAATCGTTTTCATTTGTCTTCAATTATACTTTGGGGTCATAAAAATAATATGCAAATGGTATGCAGCGAATTTTTTTTTAAGTTTGGATAAGTGTGTATACGTAAGGCAGGTTTGCAGTCACAAGAGCCGCGCGGTTGATATATCAGCGTGCGGGCTCTCAGGTTAGATGACGCGGGTTCGATCCTCGGTAGCCAATGTCTTTTTTAAAATTAAACATATATGAATCAAATATCTGTTACGGACCATTTTTCGTATCCGTATACTTCCGTATTGCTCAACTCGTGTTATAGCCTCCGCGGCCTCCATACCACCGAACGCTCGCAATATTTCGCAATCATAAATCATCAAATTCCTTTTCTTTCTTTAAGAAGCGAACTTGCCGGTTTCGAAATATTAGTGCAAGCAAAAAAGGGAATGCAACAATCAAACTCTTTGCGAAACCTCATTAAAATCGCTGATCCATTCTTTCGCAATTCACCCCTACGACAACTTAAACGCAGCTATTTGCCGAAATCCTCAAGGCGTCATCCACTTGGTGACTCCTCAGTCTTATTGCGACTTTCCGAACAATCGGTGGAGGGACCTTCACTCCTTAGTAGTAAATCTGCTCGCGTACTTAGGTTCTCGCGGGTACGACCGGTGTCGTCCTTTTCTACCATTGAAATTGTGATCGCGTAAGAACTCATCGAATGAAGGAAATACCTTAGCGGCCCTTCATTCACCTTCGTTATATTCGTTCGCGATAAATACCTTAGCGGCATTGCGTGTCGAGTTATTTCGAAGCCGAATCACCACCTATTATTCTCCAATTACCCCGATACAACTATATTCTATTATATTTCATTTCGATATACAAGAAACATTATATTTACGTTCCGTGTAAGACCTTTAAGTGACGAATAAAGTGAACTGTTAAATTGGGTGAACTAGTGACTACGTTGCAGATTATTCACCTACATTCGAACGCCGAACGTCTCCAGCAGCGTCAGCAATAAAAGGTGAGGTGCGTTACGCCGCTTTAAAATAGACAAGGATCCATGTGCCGGAGTCTCCAGCTCGCGCACAAAATAATGAAATAATAATATTACAACCGGACAACAATCCGGCTTGTAACAACTGTTGTCAGAAGTGGGATCACTTGTCTAATAACTCACTGGGTAAATTGCATATATTAGTGATCTAAACAGTATAAAAATCAACGACGCAAAAGTATGCCAACGACCGAAGAATTGCTTACGTCGCTGTTGGAGCGCACGTCGCTAGGCGATCGCCGAAAAGAAATTCGCGAAGCTATACGTAGCCTACCGCCATATAATGGCGAATCTAAATCTCTCGGTAGCTTCCTAAGAAGAGTAGCCGAAGAATTTGAACAACTCGAAGCCGAGGACGAACCAAAGTACCTAAAAGGAGTTCTAACAAAGCTTCGAGGTGCGGCATGGAACTCCGTTGAAGGAAAGGGCATCGCGACCGTTAATGCGCTAATTAGGCGCTTAAAGGCTAAATTTGCGCCAGGTCGCAGTGCGAGCTCCTACATAGCCGAGATAAATCGTTTAAACGTAAAACGCGACGAAAATGTCAAGGACTATGTCGCACGTAGAGAGGGACTTGTTCGACGAGCTAGGGCTGCGATAAAGGGCGATCGTCCAGCAACTGAGGCAGCGAGCAGCCGTAGAGACCTGAAGGCTCTCGCACTTGATAGTTTTCTTCGAGGCCTACCTGAGAAGATCTACTATTCGATTTATCATCATAAACCCCAAATCCTCGACAATGCCATCGATTTAGAAATCAATGAAGAACGGGAGCGACGCAATCGACGGCGAGCGATTGGTGCCAGGAAGGAAAGCGCTTCGCGGTCCCGCAACCGGGCAAAGACCAAATCTCGAAGAAAGTCGAAACGCAGAGATCATTCTTCGATTAGCTTAGCCTCTCGTTCGGAGAGTGACACTTCTGACGTGTCGGAATCCGATGAAGACCAAGCCAGCAGCAAAATATACAATGTTGACAGTGATAATTCCGCGTCTGTTGAGCACGAAAACCATTCCCGTCAAACAACACGCAATCGACGTTTCTTCAAGCAGGACAAGAGTTTTTCGCCAGTCAAGCACTGCCAGTGTTGTGGTCATCAGAAACGTGCCTCCACCGATAGGTCACCGTTTCGGAAATACACACGACCATCGTCACCTTAGGTTTCACCACGTATGGAGCCAACGTCCTCAACGGAGTCTTTAAACTACGAGGGCGCTCGCCCAGCCCATCCCCGGGCGAGCGCAAAGGGCAATCACCAAGCCCACGGGGACGCAAGATTCCGCGATATGAAGGAAAGGAAACCGAAGGACAACGAGAACAGAAAGGTACAGTTTCTACAGAAGACATTAGATACTGCTTTCTCAAGGAAATACCGCCAGCCCGAATCAAGATCCAATCGCCGCAGTTCAGATTAGGGCACGCCGAATTCGTCCTAGACGGGGGCTCGTCTCTGAATTTAATTCATATCAGCGCTCTCGACGGGGACTTAACCATCGATATTGACGATACACGTAAGTTCCGAGGAGTTGACCCAACGCTCATGCGCTCTATCGGAACGATACTTTTGAAGATTCGCAATTCGTACGCGATCTTCCACGTATTTGGCGGCGAGCGATTACCGAGCGCTGACGGATTACTGGGTGCACCGTATTTCCACCAAAAGGAGGTCGAAGTTTCCTACCATCATAAAACAGTGGTAACTTCTCGTGAACGAGTCACCCCCATTCCATTCAGCAACCAAGAAGAAATCGAGTCCGTATTAAAGGAACTCAATTCGGTAAAGATTCATTTGGGTGGTCGCAGCAGGAAACAGATTGGAATCAAGGTTCGCAACGTCAATGTCTACGACGGATATTTACAGCGAATCGACCTCGGACCGTATGTGCTCATCGGCGATGCTGATAGCGACTAACTTGGGGACCGAACCCGTAGACCTAGAAATACCTGCTCAAGAACTCGAGCCGTACGACATAGGATCTCAACCTGTGCTACATTCGGACTCCGACTGTTCACCATCTGGACAAAACAAAATAAAATCATCCAAAGCAAGAGTGAGTCAAATTTTGCAAACCTTGCGACTTTCGCATTTAAGCAAACTCGAGCGTCAGCACGTTCGTGAGCTTCTCCGGGAATTCCCTAACGTTTTCCATCTACCAGGTGACGAACTTATAGGCTCAACTCACGTACGACACGAAATTCCCACGATTAACGATATACCAATACATACCAAACAATACCGATACCCTTTAATCCACCAAGAAGAAATAAAGAATCAGGTCGCAGGCTTAATCGAAAAGAAAATAATTAAACCCTCACACTCGCCATACAACTTACCCCTGTGGATTGTACCTAAAAAAGCAGATTCCCAAGGGAACAGACGTTGGCGTATGGTAATAGATTATCGAAAACTCAACGAGAAAACCGTCGGCGATAGCTATCCCTTGCCCAACATTACAGAAATTTTGGATTGTTTGGGAGGTACGAAATATTTCTCGATTTTTTACCTCGCGAGCGGTTTTCACCAAATTGAAATGGCTGAAAAAGACCAACCAAAAACAGCCTTTACCACACCAAGAGGATATTTCGAATTTCTCAGAATGCCCTTTGGGTTGAAAAATGCACCAGCCACATTCCAACGATCAATGGATAGCTTCCTGTCGGGTCTAACCGGAACGGAACTATTCGTTTACTTAGACAATATCGTTATCTTCTCGTCATCTTTGCAAGAACATCAAGCAAAAGCCAAAAGACTTTTTCGACGTTTACGAGAAAATGGATCCCTCCATCCATCGAAAATGGAACGCATTTATCCCTCCAAATTGATAAATGCGAATTTTTTAGAAAAGAGGTCAATTATTTGGGACATGCATTGAACGAGGATGGTGTGCGACCGGACCCTAAGAAATTACGGGCCGTGAAAAATTTTCCGGTACCGAAAAATCCACGGAACGTGGAATTCCTTGGCCTCGCCGGTTACTACCGGAGATTCCTCGAGAATTTCTCAGGTCGCGCCAAACCGCTTTCTGACCTCACGAAAAAGACAGTCACATTCCTCTGGACCAATGAACATCAGGCTTGTTTCAAAGATCTGCGCGACGCACTATGTAAAGAGCCTATACTGCAGTATCCCGATTTCAACAGGCCTTTCATAGTTACAACCGATGCATCGGATATTGCAATCGGTGCTGTGCTAAGTCAGGGAGAAAAACTCGGTCAAGATTTGCCAGTTTAGTATACTAGTAGAGTATTGACCGCAGCAGAAAAACATTACTCGACAACAGAAAAGGAATGCCTCGCTATGGTATACGCTGTAAAAACTTTTCGGCCGTACATATACGGAAGAAAATTCACGCTCGTGACCGATCACCAACCGCTGGTCTGGCTACACTCGGTAAAGGACCCTACATCAAGACTGATGAGATGGAGGCTGCAGCTCGAAGAGTACGAATATCAGGTCGTATACAAAAAGGGAAAGACCAACTTGAACGCGGACGCCTTGTCAAGAAATCCTCCGGCTGCAAGCTTCCCATTGACGCCACGAGAAGACCCAGATTTTAAACCAAAAGGGGCAAAACCCGTAATAGACCAGGATGCAAGCACAATTGCGAGTAGAATTCGGGAAAAGGGGCGGACAGCAACGAAAACTACGTACCATGACTCCACTCTTTCCGAATCTCAACTAGAAAATAACGAGCCAGTTGAAGAGTCTCGCCGCTGTAGCATGTGGGCGAAACCAACGCTGGAACATATTGACGAAACAACGGAAACAGCCGACGTCGAACCGTTAACAGACCCTACAGTATCGCAACCCGACCAACCGAGCGATGACGACACAGACCTTACCGAAAGTGAACTTGACACTTCGGCGCAATCGGATCCCTTCGGATATATTTTCGACTCGTCCTTAGCTATCGAAAAGGGTACTAATCATCTCACCATGGACGAAGCCAAGCGAAAACTGCTTAATCTCTCTAAGAACCTCCCAAAGGCAATTGTTAATCCGGAACAAGCCATACCAATCCTTACCGATGATTCCGCGTGCAGCAATAGCAGCCCATCGGAATCTCAACTCAAGCTTCTCACCAGCGAATTCGGAGTAAGTCCGGATAGAGCGGTGGCAATTGAGAGCAGCTGCGCGATTTGGGTTACATCGACAATGAAACCATCACAAACTATCTCAAAACGAAGACTGTAGCGCTTTGCAAAGCTAAGCGGACCATTGTACTCAGTGCTGCCGCCACCAAGGAATATTATCAGAAAATTACCATCGAAAACCTGAAAACAGCTCTCGACGCACTCAGGAAAGCGCTCAAGCGAGAAAACATCCTAGAATTCAGAATTTCATCAAACGGATACGGCCACGACGACCTACCCGTAGATGCATTCAAGAAAATCCTGGAAGAAATATTTTTCAAGGGCCCATTCGACATCTAAGTATGCACTGGTCAGATCGAGACTCCACCTGCTCCAGAACGCTTTGATATAATCCGGAAGTGGCACACGGAGCACATCGGGGGACACAAAAGAGTCAGGAAAACATACGAACGATTGAGACAACGATATACTTGGAAAGTCATGAAAAAGGATGTTCAGGATGTCATAACATGCTGCTACAGCTGTCAACAGCACAAATTGGTCCGCATAAAAACGAGAGAACCAATGATAATTACAGATAGACCGGTGGCAGCCTGGGAAAAGATCGCAGTAGATATTGACGGTCCATTGCCAACGACGAAACGAGGCAATCGTTTCATTCTCACGACGATCGACCTTCTCATAAAATTTGCACGAGCATTCGAACTTCCCGACATGAAATCTAAAACCATCATTCGGACACTAGATCAGCAATACTTCGCGGTTCACGGCACGCCCTTATTCCTTCTTAGCGACAATGGGAAATCTTTCGTTAGCCAAAGAATGGAAGAATTCTTGAAGGAAAAAGGCGTACAACATGTGAAGGCGACAACATACCACCCACAGAGCAATGGATCTCTTGAGAGAAGTCATCAGAGCATCGCTGATTATCTCAAACACTACATCGGTTAACAAACCGAATGGGACGAAGTTTTGCCATTAAAAGAACGTTAAAAGAAAGTTCGAAAAGGAAAGACCGAAAGAAGAAAGTTAAAAGAACATCTGCCAACGACCACGGCATATGTAGCAAATCTCGCCCAAAGGCTGGATGAACTAGCCGAAATCGGAGGAAATAATTTAAATCACCACAAACATCAAGCTAAACAACGGCATGATCGAAAAACGAATGTCGTGAAATACGAATCAGGAGAGATGGTGTACACTCTGCGCGAACCTAAACAACACAAATTCGACGCGTATTACGACGGACCGTACAAAATCGCAAAGGTGCTGGATCAGCATACAGCGCTCATCGACAAACGCGACGGTCAGCTGGTTCTCACGCACATGAATAAACTAAAACACGCTCATATGGCTGGAGATACGCCACCAGAGCCTGCACCGAGAAAGAGGAAAGGAAGACCCCCAAAACCGAAATGATGATGCAGCCACGCGGACTCGTTGAAATCCCACTGACTCACATGGTCAGACCATCGCGACCAGCGCCATCGCCACCTGCGAGACGGGAGGCACATAACCTCGATCATCTGGGCATTGCAAACGACGCATATCTTTCGGATACAACCATCTACTAGCAACGGAAGGACCACAGTGTCTCGGGAGTCCCTCATTAAAATCGCTGATCCATTCTTTCGCAATTCACCCCCACGACAACCTAAACACAGCTATTTGCCGAAATCCTCAAGGCTCCTCAGACTTGGTGACTCCTCAGTCTTATTGCGACTTTCCGAACAATCGGTCGAGGGACCTTCACTCCTTAGTGGCAAATCTGCTCGCGTACTTAGGTTCTCGCGGGTACGACCGGTGTCGTCCTTTTCTACCATTGAAATTGTGATCGCGTAAGAACTCATCGAATGAAGGAAATACCTTAGCGGCCCTTCATTCACCTTCGTTATATTCGTTCGCGACAATTACCTTAGCGGCATTGCGTGTCGAGTTATTTCGAAGCCGAATCACCTATTATTCTCCAATAACCCCGATACAACTATATTCTATTATATTTCATTTCGATATACAAGAAACATTATATTTACGTTCCGTGTAAGACCTTTTTAAGTGACGAATAAAGTGAACTGTTAAATTGGATGAACTAGTGACTACGTTGCAGATTATTCACCTACATACGAACGCCGAACGTCTCCAGCAGAGTCAGCAATAAAAGGTGAGGTGCGTTACGCCGCTTTAAAACAGACAAGGATCCATGTGCCGGAGTCTCCAGCTCGCGCACAAAATAAAAAAATAATAATATTACAACCGGACAACAATCCGGCTTGTAACATATCATAAATAGTGCCTGACCAGGCGAGAATAGTTAGAGCGAGAGTAAGTTCGAAATTTTTTGAATATAAAATGAAGAAAAAAAAATAGATTAAAAAAGTCGATTAACCAGGGATCGAACCTGGACCGCAAGCATCGTCAATTCGTCACGCTGCCAACTCAGCCATGACGTTCATTGAGGATAGAAAAACATTTATGATACACGCTTATTCATAATGTTTACTGTTGAAAAAAAAACGCCGTAACAACCGCGGCAAAGGCTCAAGATTTCTTTTTGAACCTTCCACAGTCGTTTCGGCGTTTTATTTTTCAACGCGGTTCGTCGTTATTTTTTTTAACCCGCATTCTCGGCATAAACGGCCAACCGGGAGAAAACTATTTGCTCGATACATGTTTTTCTCTTTGAAATTTATTTGATGCATATTCCAATCACCAGTACGGCCACACATATGTCGAGCTCGATGGGACGGAAAACCTCGCTCCGTTCGCCTGTCGAGTGAGCGAGGGGCAGAGACTTTTCCCCCACCGAGCTACCCATTCGTGTGCACGCTGACTGCGATATCGACTTGAGCGGTGCTCACGACTCGCGCGGCTACAAGGGAATCTGCAACCTCGACAGAGGCGATGCACACAAAATCATATTCCCGAACTCGCCGCCGCGATTTAGCGCCATTACCGAGGCACGCCGAAAAAGGGAGCGTTGTCCATCTCCCTACTGATCTCTGCCGAAAAGGGGAGCGTTGCACATCTCCCTACTGATTTCTGCCGAAAAGGGGAGCGTTGTACATCTCCCTACTAATCTCTGGCAAATAGGATTTTTTTCCTCGCGCTGCCGGCTGTCGGGAATAAAAGAAAAATCATCGTCAAGTCATACAGTCGTCGACGTACGCACTTCGTGGCATAATTCTTCAAAGTTTATTGTATTTTTTCCCTCGCGCTGCCGGTTGCCGGGAATGAAAAAAAGTCAGCGTTCAGTCATACAATTATCGATGTACGGACTTCTCGGCATTACATTTGAATAAAAAAGATCGATTCTTTTAGTGCTACAAAAATTGCGCAAAATTCTCGAGAACCATCCAACGGTTTTCGTTCATTCCATGGAAAGCTTGCGCGTCGATTTTTCGCCTTGTCATTGACTGCGCCGGCCTTACCGCCAGTGCAGCCAGATCGCGCGTAAAAGTTACCCCCTCTCTAGTCTCTTACGCGCCCGTCACACAATCATAGTAGCGCGTGTCCGTGAGCGAGCGACGTTCGGACATCTTCGGCAAGAGCCGAGCAGGGTCGAAGATTCCCGACCGCGCCTTCGGCAGCTACACCAACACATGGACGCTGAGCACGTTCATGTGCGGCCAAGCCGAAACGAAGGCTTCGAGGGAAAAAGCAATCTGAGCACGACTTGCGCGTGACGTCACCTGACGGAACGCGCGAGGCTTTCAGATGATATCAATGCTTATTTAGCTCTTGATTCTCTGTGTTATTAATGTATACAAACAAATGTATCGCGCACTCTGATCGCTTATTTTCTTAGTTTATACGTTAATTTAAATATAATAATACAGTAGGATCTGGATTATCCGAACCTCGATCATCCGAACCCTCAATTATCCGAACGATGACTTAGTTTATCCGAACGCTCTATTATCCGAACGTTGCCGCGAAAGATCCATTGTTGCTCGCTGCCACCACCGTGAGTAACAATGAGCATCCCAACGCAACTTCTTCTTCTCAAACGGCTGCGAGACTTAGCCGCTCAAAAACGCGTTACAGCTGTTCGTCAATTAAAAAAGGGTAGATTTTATTTTTTTTAATATAAAAAAGGCATTCGACTTTTCTCAAATATTTAAAACACACACACACACACGCACGCGCGCGCGCACACACACACGCACACACACACACACACACACACACACACACACACACACACACACATATTTCAACGTTCATATGTATGTCAAATTTTAATATATATGTATGTACTGTTTTTATGTACAACGGTGTTGTTTATGATCTCCTTCCAAAAAAACCCACGTTTCGATTATCCGAACTAGTCTCGGTCCGAATCGGTTCGGATAATCGAGGTTCTACTGTAAATCTAAATTACAACTTACTTATCTTCCTAAAAATCATTTACGCTTTACTCACACCCGTCCTTATGCCCAATAAATTACAATTCATAAAAGTAAGCGGAAATATATTTATACTCGAATTATTATATTAATTCTTATACTTTCATCAAGCGATAAAGCATTATCCCCAAAAACAAGCCAATCATCCATCCGGCCGCTAATCATAAGTACCAGAAAGTGCACATATTCTACAAGCTATGAGATGGACCTGTTGGTAGCGTTCCTGGCTTCGGTCCGCGGGGGCCCCTAGTGCAAATTTTTATCCGAATTTTTCATGATTTTTCATAATTTAGTCATATTTCAGATTTTCGGAGAAAAAAATTTCCCAAAAACACATTTTTTTTACTGAAAATTCATGATTTTATATTTTTTTCCGCGGAAATTTCTCTTTTTCCTATGACCTGAGGCTGCGGGGATATTCGGAGAAAAGTTAAACATGAAAAGAAATGAGATTTTCGTAAAAAAAAACTTATTATTATTATTTTTTTCCGGAAATTTCCCTTTTTCCTATTACTTGAGTGAACGGCTGCGGAGATATTCGGAGAAATTTTTAAATGAAAAAAAATGAGATTTTCGTAAAAAAAAAACTTTTTACATTTTTTGATCCCTCATAATTCTGAGAAATAATGAATTTCCGAAATATTTGCAAACAATATTTTCCTTAAGGGGTAACACCACTGTAACGGCCTGCCACGAAGCGTTTTAGACAAATAATACTTGGGGTAATTATTAAGCATATATTGACGTATATTGCAAAAAATTTTATGGGAAATTATTACAAAATGGCGACACTGCAACAAATTCTTCCGAGGCATGTTGAACTCAAGGCGCTCTGCGGCACGCAAAATAACTTGTGCCAATTTAAATCTGGACAAAACATATTTTTTAAAATTAAATGTAGATGAGTGTAGCTAGTGAACCACGTAGGGGATTTTAGAAATATTGATTTTTGAGTAATTGCCGAGTATGTGAATAAAAATGTTCAATTTTTTTTAGGACAGTTATTTGTTAATAAATATTGTTTAAATTAACTTATCGAAAATCCCTTACGTGGTTCAGTAGCTACACTCATGTAGACTTAATAAAACGAAATTCTTTTTTTTTTTTAGATTAAAATTGGCACAGTTATACTGCGTGCCGCAGAGGTGCTTCGGAAGAATTGCTGCAGTATCGCCATTTTGTAATATTTTCGAATAAAAATTTATAGCAATATACTTGAATATATGCTGAATAAATCCGCAACCATTATTTGTTTATCACATTTTCTTTCGCCAAAAAAGAATATCAAAAAATACGCTTCCTGTAAGGCCGTTACAGTGGTGTTACCCCTTAAAGTCTTCATTTTATTTCCGAGATTTTACCGTGATCATAAGGGGGCATCCATTAATTACGTGAGGTGATTTCGGCGATTTTTCGACCCCCCCTCTCCCCCTGGTGAGATGTCGTGAGATTTTGCTCGACCCCCTCCCCCCACCCCTAATCTCACGTGAGATTTTTCAAAATGCATACGTTCACGGAAAATAAATTGTAGTAGAAGTAACTGCGGTTGTAGTACCATTTACTCCACCATGTAAAGTAGTAGGGAGACTCTCCCTACGTGATAAAAATTATGTGATTACTAAAATTACTAAAATTACTAAAATTACGTGATATTTGCCAAAGCCCCCCTCTCCCCCACGTGAGATTGGGTGAGATTTCGCTCGACCCCCTCCCCACCCCCTAAACACCTTGCGTAATTAATGGACGCCACCTAATTAAAATGATGAAATATTCGGAAAAATTCGAAAAAGCTCGGAGCAATTCGGAGAAACTCGGATGTTTGCGTAAAAATATTTGTTCCAATTCATAGAAAAATTCCGAAAAATTTTCCGGAAAAAATCGGAGTTTTTCAGAAAAAAAACTGCACTAGGGGCGCGGGATCGTTCCCTGCGCTCAGTGCTTTTTTTTATTATTATTACTATTAATTCTTATTTGATTAGTTATTTTTATTAGTTATCATTATTATTTTAATTGGTTATCGTTTCGTGTCGAAAAATTTATGGCGCACTCTAACCGCTTATTTTATTAGTTTGTACGTTCATTTATATATAATAATAAATCTAAACTACAACTTATTTATCTTCTAAAAAATTGTTTGCGCTTCACTCACACCCGTCCCTATGCGAAATAAATTGTAATTCATAAAAGTGAGCGGAAATATATTTATATTCGTATTATTGTATTCATTCTCATATACTTTCATCAAGCGATAAAGCATCATCATAATGTATCCGGCCGCGAATCGTAAGTACCAGAAAGTGCACATATTCCACAAGCGATGAGATGGTCCCATTGGTAGCGTTCCTGGCTTCGGTCCGCAGAGGCGCGGCATCGTTCAGCGCGCTCAGTGTTTTTAAAAATTATTGTTACTATTAATTCTTATTTGATTCGTTATTTTTATGAGTTATCATTATTATTTTTTTATTTTTTTAAAATTGTATCTGCTACGGCGAACGCTTCGCTAATTGTAGCTTTCATGTACAGGGATTTCCCCTTTTTTACATTTCCCTCCATTTTCTCCAATCCACATCCCTTATCGATCCCTAATATATTTCCGCTCACATACTTTCATCAAGCGATAAAGCATTATGATAATGCTTTTGTCGCTTGATGAAAGTATATGAGAATGAATATAATAATACGAATATAAATATATTTCCCCTTACTTTTATGAATTACAATTTATTTGGCATACGGACGGGTGTGAGTAAAGCGCAAACAATTTTTTAGAAGATAAAAAAGTTGTAATTTATATTTATTATTATATTTAAATTAACGTACACACTAATAGAATAAGCGGTCAGAGTGCGCAATAAATTTTTCGACACTAAAAGATAACTAATTAAAATAATAACGATAACTAATAAAAATAACTAATCAAATAAGAATTAATAGTAATAATAATTTAAAAAAAAGCACTCAGCGCGGGGAACGATCCCGCGCCCCTAGTGCAATTTTTTTTCTGAATAACTCCGATTTTTTCCCGAAAATTTTTCCGAATTTTTCTATGAATTGGAACAAATATGAAGGATTCGGAGTTTTGCGGACGATTATTTTTACGCAAACATCCGAGTTTCTCCGAATTTCTCCAATTTTTTCGAATTTTTCCAAATATTTCATCATTTTAATTATGATCACGAGAAAATCTCGGAAATTAAATGAAGACTTTAAGGGGTAACACCACTGTAACGGCCTTACAGGAAGCGTATTTTTTGATATTTTTTTGGCGGAAGAAAATGTGATAAACAAATAATACTTGCGTTATTTATTGAGTATATATTTAAGTATATTGCTATAATTTTGTATCCGAAAATATTACAAAATGGCGACACTGTAGCAATTCTTCCGAAGCATGTCCAACCTCTGCGGCACGCAGTATAACTGTGCCAATTTTAATCTAAAAAAAATAATTTTGTTGTATTAAGTCTACATGAGTGTAGCTACTGAACCTCGTATGGGATTTTCGATAAGTTAATTTAAACAATATTTATTAACAAATAACTGTCTTTAAAAAAAATTGAACATTTTTAGTCAAATACTCGGCAATTCCTCAAAAATCAATATTTCTAAAATCCCCTACGTCGTTCACTAGCTACACTCATCTAGATTTAATTTAAAAAAAAATTATTTTGTCCAGATTAAAATTGGCACAAGTTATACTGCGTGCCGCAGAGTACCTTTAGTTCAACATGCCTCGGAAGAATTCGCTGCAGTTTCGCCATTTTGTAATATTTTCCCATAATTTTTTTTGCAATATACTTCAATATATGGTTAATAATTACCCCAAGTATTGTTTATCTAAAACGCGCCGTGGCAGGCCGTTACAGTGGTATTACCCCTTAAGGAAAATAATGTTTGCAAAAATTTCGGAAATTCGTTATTTCTTAGAATTATGACGGATAAAAAATGTAAGAAGTTTTCTTACGAAAATCTCATTTTTTTCATCTATAACTTTTCTCCGAATATCTCCGCAGCCGTTCACTCAATAGGAAAAATAAAAAGTTCCGGAAAAGAATAATCAGTTTTTTTTAAGAGAATCTAATTTTTTCATCTTCAAATTTTCGTCGAATATCTCCGCAGCCTCAGGTTCACTCAGGTAATAGGAAAAGGATAAATTTCCGAGGAAAAAAAAAGAGAAATCGTGAATTATCAGTAAAAAAATGTGTTTTTTTGGGAAATAGACCAGTACTTGAATCTTTTTTAAATCATTTTTCCTTCGAAAATCTCAAATATGACTAAAATATGAGAAATTATGAAAAATTTGGAGAAAAATTTGGACTGGGGCCCTTGCGGACCAAAGCCAGGAACGCTACCAACGGGACCATCTCATCGCTTGTAGAATATGTGCATTTTCTGGTACTTACGATTCACGGCCGGATGGATTATTGGCTTGTTGTTGGCGATAATGCTTTATCGCTTGATAAAAGTATAAGAATTAATATAATAACACGAATATAAATACATTTCCGCTTACTTTTATGAATTATAATTTATTTGGCGTAAGGACGGGTGTAAGTAAGGCGTAAACAATTTTTTAGAAGATAAATAAGTTGTAATTTGGATTTATTATTATATTTAAATTAACGTATAAACTATAAAAATAAGCGATCAGAATGCGCGATACATTTTTTTGTATACATTAATAACGCAGAGAATCAATCGCTAAATAAGCATTGAAATTTAAAAGCCTCGCGCGTGCCGTCGGGAGACGTCACACGCGAGTCGTGCTCAGATTGCTTTTTCCCTCGAAGCCTTCGTTTGGCTTGGCCGCACATGAACGTGCTCAGCGTCCATGTATTGGTGTAGCTGCCGAAGGCGCGGTCGGGAATCTTCGACCCCGCTCGGCTCTTGCCGAAGATGTCCAAGCGTCGCTCGCTCACGGACACGCGCTATTATGATTGTGTGATGGGCGCGTAAGAGACTAGAGAGGGGGTAACTTTTACGCGCGATCTGGCTGCACTGCTGACCGCCCCTTCTTTCACCCCTCGCGTCTTACTTGCCGCGCTGCCGCGAGCGAGATTCACGCCGACAGCAGTCCCACACGGACATTTATTGTGATTTCTCCTAGTGCTAAAAAAAACGTGCGCGCTTGCATATTGGAAAAAGAATTGACAGAACATTGATTGAGGATACATCTAAAGTTCGTGCAAGTGTTTCGGTCGTAAGTAATTTTTGCCCATTTACAAGTGATCAGAAAAAATGTCATCTACCGGGTGTCTCCGCGTTTGTCTCTCGCGGACAAAGTCGCGTCTTCGTTTGCGACATCCGACCATTTTTGTTTTGTTTTATAGTTCGTCGTCTCCACCGTTTGCCTAAATTCCATTCCTTCAGTCTAATTTTCTTTTCCAGCCAGTTTTACTTCAAATTTTTCGTTTTATGTGTCTCGTGTTGTGTGTCGATTTTAATTTTTTTTATAAAATATCTTTTTATCTGTTCCCTTAATTCGTACTTTCATTATCGGAATTAAAAAAAATATTTTTACCATTCTCATAGCATAACATAAATTCTACGTTTTTCCAACAGAAGTTTTGCTAATTGCATCTTGCGATATAAACTCACCACCTACTATGGTGAATAGCATCGCAGTAGACAAGCGGGACTGGTGTTCCTTAATCGTATACATCCACCTATATAATATTCCATTGAGCACTAAGAGGAACAGTGAACTTCTGTTATAAGAGGAAAAACCCAACGATCGGTGAGAGCTTCTCGAGTTTTCGTCTGCAAGGCGAAATTTGTTCATCGGCGAGAACTACTGAAACGTAACTATAAAACATTTACTTGAACATTATATCGTATTTGTAAAATTAATACTTTAAACGAACAAATCCTTGTAAATACGAAAAGCGGCGCATCATCGTCACAGCCACAAGATGCAACAAAAACTTACATAGACCTAACACCCGCACGTACTGGAGCGATAAACGACTCTACTGAAACGCAGACAATGGGGGATTATACAGCGTATAAACAACAACAACAACAACAAAATCAACAACAACCGCCGAATGAGAATGCGTGGCGTCATCACCATTATCAACAGCAATCGCAAAACCCACCGGAAAATTGGCCCCAATTCCATGAGACGTTTAAATTTGCATCAGAAGAGTCGGTGTATCAGCTGAGTAGCGAAATAGTGTAAGCTTGCTTCTTTGGTAATCTAAAGCGTTTTTTGTTATGGTCAATATGTTTTCGTCGTGATATTATATTGTGATAACCGTCTTTAATATTCAGATCGCTCCAGGCCACCTTCAAAAAAGAGATGCGGCGAGTACGACGCTGATAAGGGAGCTCTCATAAAATTGTTATTCGTTGAAATAATGATAACTTGGACACAGTCATTGTGACACATTTATTATTAATTACTTATTTTCGTGTTTCTAAATTGAACGTATAGTAAGCTCAGAAAACTATACGAGCGGGAACTTTCGACCGATTTCCCAACCCATCCCAACTCTTTGCCGTTGTCAAGCCCCGAGCAAGGCAACGATTACGAGACAATACCACATGATGATTACAGGAGTATAGTGAGCCCATCATAAATTATTTGAAACAAAAACATTTTTTATCGTTTCTTTTATAGCTTCTAGAAATTTGATGAATTTTCTTTGCAGATAAGATATCTGGGATCGCTTGGGGGTTACACCTTGATTGGAACGGCTAACGAGGTTTTGAAAAACGCCATGAGGATTCGGTATCTCCAGCTTTAACCTGGCACGGTCGGAAGTTAAACGAGATAGCTCTTGGTAAAACAAGATTCGCCAAAGCCCTGTATGGTATGCCGTCTGACCAATCAATTAACTTTTCCCCGATGCGATGGTCAACGCGCTCAGGGGCTACAAACAGCGCCATCGAAACAGTCTCTATAGACTGGAAAACCATAGTGGAATCGGAGGGAATGTTCGAACTGGCGATCAACATGAAATTCCCGACACGGATACGGGTAGGCAACAAAATTCGAACAACCAACGTACCCGTGATGTCACCAACCGACGATCCCGCCAATGAAGAGTCTCGTCGTCTTGCCTGGATTCGATCGCTTCGAGCGTAAGATCCCGTACATCGATTTAATAAGTATTATTGTTGCTTTGTTTTCATTACATCACTAAGCTGCATAGTTGTTGAGATGTATGATATTGTATTGAGTGGTAAACATCATTGTAGGGGCCTAAATAAAAGGTTTTTTTTGTGCATTTTTTTTTGTAGTCGAAGAAAAGGCCACAGAGTAATAAAACTTGAGGTGATTGTTGGGCATATATTCAAGTATATTGCAGTAAATTTATGAAAATATATATATAAAAATAGCGGCACTGTGCAATTCTTCTGAGGCATGTTGAGTTCGAGTCGCTCTGTGGCACGCGGTATAACTGGACCCAATTTAAATGTAGAGAAAAAAAAACATTAAGAAAAATCTACATTAGTGTAGCTAGAGAATGACGTAGGGAATTGTTGATGGAATTATTTTTGCGAAATTGGCGGGAGTTGGTTTCCAATTGCCTAATTTTCACAAAAAAAAAAACTTTGTCTGGTCATTAAAAATAGTTTGAACGAACTTGTCGAACATCCACCACGTCAGTCTCTTCGAAATTTTGTTGTCAAGATGTCGTTAAATTTTCAAAGAAAAGGATTGAAAATTGTTAGAGTTATGCTGCGTGCTGTTTAAAAAAATCATGTTTGGGGTAAAATGCATTTTAAGTCATATTCTACGGAGTTCAAAGTATTTTTTAAGCCAATAAAAAAAATCGATTTTTTGAAAATTTTACAGTGGTGCTACCCCTTCGGATGTTTCAAAATATGTATGTGTGTGTATATATAAATACACACACACACACACACACACACACACACACACACACACACACACACACACACACACACACACACACACACACACACACACCGCACGCACGCACGCACGCCAACAATATTTTAAAAAATTCATCCAAAAAATTAGAAAATTCAGCCGGTGGGACCTGATTTCCGGAAACCCCTCAAAAACGGTGGACACAATTTCTCAAAGACTAATGCACCTCGCTTATTGAAATTTTACACACTTCTTCAAAATAGCATAGACTAGTGATTGAATGAAGGTTTTTTTATTTCGATTAAGAATTCGAATATCAGTCTTTTAAAAATTCTTCGTCCAATCACTAGTCAATACTATTTTGAAGAAGTGTGCAACATTTCGATAAGATCGGTGCATTAGTTTTTGAGAAATTTTTTAATGAAATTTTTTCTAAGTATTGTTGCAAAGTTGCTCTTTTATATGCTAAACATTTTAAATAAAATAATTTATATATTATATTTTTCTAAATAGAGAAAATATTCTTTTGTTGGCTTCGAAACCCACGTAACCCCTTAAAACTAAATTATTATATTTAGGCCTGGTGCCCGTTTTTCCCGCAATTCCGGTATTCAGCCGAGGTGCCCGTTTTGCTCTACTGTCCATTTTGTTATAAAAGTAATTAAATTACAAATGTAATAAAATTACAAAAGTATTTTTTTCTTGTTTTTTCCCTTAGGTACACGGTTATCGCGTTTGTTACCTAGTCTTCCCCTCATTGTTCCCGTTTTTTTCCTCTACTGTTTACTCCCTTTTCTCCATCTTTCTCACTGTTCCCCCCTCTTGCGGCCGCAGCCGACTTCCCCCTCTGTGCTATATTCATCATAACATTTCTGTCATGGGTGTAGGGAAACTGCGAAAAACCTACACCAATACAGCCGGTCATCGAGTTCGCCCCCCAGTCGTGGAACTAGTCTTATTTCGCTCCGAAATGCCGAAGAAAAACATTTCACGACGAAATGTACGCGACTGGGATTCAAACCCGGGACCTCCCGGTCCGTTGGTTTAGTGGCGAGCACGCTAACCACTAGATCATCGCACTGGTGTCTAAATTACAAAAGTAATTAAATTACAAATGTAATTAAATTACAAAATTCATTAAATTGCAAAAGTAATTCAATTACAAACGCTCGAAGTAATTTGTAATTAAATACATTTTGATTGCAAATGCTCGAAGTAATTTGTAATTAAATAAATTCTAATTACAAACGCTCGAAGTAATTTTTAATTAAATAATTTCTAATTACAAACGCTTGAAGTAATTTGTAATTAAATAAATTCGAATGACCAACGATCGAGATAATTTGTAATTGAATGATTTTTCATTACAAACACTAAAAGTAATTATTAATTAGATGCGTGATTTCATTGCGTGGGGAATGGCCCACGCCCACCTCTGGTTCTTAACGATAAATGCCTCGAGTTAGGATACTAAATATGGTCAACATGGCATGAAGCACCATGGCGTTGATATTCGATTGTTTTCCACGAGTATCTTTCTTTTCCTTGACCGACCGACTCTCCCATCACAAAATAAGATATATCTATGGAAAATAGTCGAATCAATAATCCGTGTCAACCGTCACATCCTGGGCATTACATTCTGAATCTCTTAGCGATTTTCGTCTCTGCACTATTTCGAATTTTCCGACTCCCTTCCGCTGTCATATTTTCAATTCGGTCGCGTGTGTTAGTGTGTATGGGTCACGTTTTGGTGTGTATTTGGAAGCGTGTAAGTGATCTTGCGATCGATATTTCGTGGATCGACTTCCGCGATGGCAGAATATACTGCTCGCGAGTGGCCCGATCGCCGACATCCGAGAGGTGCTGTATTCTCCCAAGCCTTCCAACGGTTAGCTGAAACCGGAAGCGTTTTACCGAACCGTACAAATCGGGGCGGTCCGCGGACGGCACGCACCTTGCAAAATGAAAATCGGATTTTAGACACTTTTGCTCGAAATCCTACCTACGGTATTCCTGGCGTTGCACGGATGCTAGGACTTTCATACAGCACCGTCCAACGAACGATGAAAGCGGAAAGGAAACACGCTTTCCATTATAATCGAGTCCAGGGACTCCCTGCTGATGATTATCCCAAACGGCTCGAGTTTTGTCGCTGGCTGGTACAACGACACTATGCCAACAGGGGTTTTATCGAAACGATAATGTTTTCTGACGAATCGTCTTTTGGCCTGAATGGAACATGGAACAGCCACAATTTCCATTGGTGGTCTGACAAGAACGACAATCCACATCGGACGATTGAGGTGTCCTTCCAGCATCGATATCAATCCGTCAACCTTTGGGCCGGAATCTCGGGAGGACGTCTGGTAAGAACGGTTTATTTCTTTTTTTTTAGAAACTGCGGGCTCCGCTTCCTTCAGAGGGCGAGGGTGAATAATGAGAACTCGAAGAAGATTATATGAGAATAAAGTGAATACATTTATTTACGGGATAACACCACTCTAGCGGTAGAAAATAAGGCCTAAGTTTGACAATTTATTTTGGGAGTATAAAAAAAGAAATAGGATCTCTTTGGAGAGGGTTTCTTTGATACATATAGAAGGATAAAAAAAAAGTTTATTATAATTTTCATGCAAAATGGCGGCGTCAGAGCCAATCTTGAAAAACGTGTTTTTTTACAAATAGCTTCACGGGAGGACGATTTTCTCGTAAACTTTAAGACCTGCAACAAAAACCAAAAAATTATCATCTATCTATTATTAGCTAAGGGACTACGTAGGGATTTTGTAATTTCATTTTTTCAAAGATAATGCATTTTAAAATAAATAAATCGATTTTTAGCCCAAACAATAAGCAGCAAATTCTTTATAAAAATAAGGTTACATTTAATCAAAAAACGGCTACGTACTCCCATAGAGAATTCAATTGTGAAGCTAGTAATAAAATTTCAAACCGATGCATGCAAAGGAGTTCGAGTAATTCGTCCTCGCGTTTTGAAAAAAGTGGTTTCGAGAAAAACGCATTTAAAATTGTATGAGCTGCCTGAAAGAAGCCCGAGGCGCTACGGCAAAATCGAAGATAGGCCTTTTAAAAAAATCTTCGCTGCAGGACCAATTGCATGTATGGTGAATATACACAAACGGGACTTTTCTGTATATTTACAGATTTTTTTCGCTGCTTTTCTTAGGTTTTTAATGTAACAGTCTTCTATTTAAAAAAATGCAATGCCTCGATCTAAGATTGGAAACGTCTAGCTTTAAAATGTTTTTTTTTTTTCGACAACCATTTTTCGCTGAGGTATAGCCAGTTGATAATCACTAATTCTTTTAATTTTTATTCTTGATCCATTAATTTTTGTGTGTATTATAAATCGTATTATTGCATCATGCATTAATAAATCTCTGAATCGCTTGCAGATCGGGCCGTATGAAATAGACGGGCATTTAACGACGCCGAAATACATCCAACTGTTGCAACGACTCCGGTACCTTTGCTTGCGATCGGGAATGGCGCGAGGGGAGTTCCGCCGAGTGACGTACCAGCATGACGGTGCGCCATCTCACACGAGCCTCCGTGTCCGACGCAAGCTTTGCAACAAGTTTGGTGGTCGCTTTATAGGCAAAGGTGGAATGCGCGACTGGCTCCCGCGGTCACCTGACTTAAACCCCCTGGATTTTTTCCTGTGCGGTCATATTGAATCTCAGGTGTATCGGACACCTGTGAATAGTCGTGCAGAATTGGAAGAAAGAATAGAAAGAGCCATGCGATCTGTAACGCAAGAGATGCTACAGCGATCTGTTGGCAGCGTTATTCGCCGTGCCCGATGCTGCATCGGGATGGATGGAGGCCATTTCGAGCACTTATTAAATTTAATTCCATCGGAGCCTTCAATTCTCGTGCCGTATGATTGACAGATATCGCGAGACATCCGGCAGCAGTGTCGCAGCAGGCTCCGTCAGCGTCCCGTGCGTTCGCGCTTCTGACGTGTGCTGCCACCTTTTTTTTTCCGGCATTGTGTGTCACGAAAAAGCGTCATTTACAAGGAAACGTTGCAAGGTCGATTTGCAAGGAGGACTTGTAGAATGGGTGAAAATAGGCGACACGTATTTTTTTATATCGGCGGAACCCGATTTGTAACGGTTGAAAAACACCCTTGAAAATTGGGGTGTTTTTTGTTTTTCGTCGATAACGTTTTAACAGTACGAGATATGAAAAAAATTTCTAATTGCAACAATGTTTATTTTTTGGTGTACTATACATTGGAGATGAGAACGATGCAGATAGTAACAAATTTCATATTGTTTATTGCAAAAATGCAATTTTTTCAACCGTATCTGCGAGAATTTTTAATCGATAGGGATGTAAATTTGCATTCATGTAGAGAATTGAAAAGTGCGGATACCGATTTTTTCTTTTTCCGATATCTCACAATTAAGGGGTTGAAACTGCCCGTCGATTTTTTTGCCTAGAGCATCGTACTATCAGCTAGCCTTTTGCCATTTCGGTCTCAATTCACGTCAATATATGTTCATGTTATGACGCAATTGCATATTTGTAACATTCCAGCCCCTCCTCCCAACGGTCCCCCTCTCGAAAAGCAACCGGTCAAAGTTCTTACCGTGCGGCATGGACGAAAATTTGTAGAAATAAAAATGGATTATAAAGAAAGTACAATCAGTCAAAATAGTCTATACACATTTTCTCGTTTTGGCAAAACGACACTCTTAAGGGGTCAACGCACTCTTAAAAACTTCGTTCTTTCTATAGCTCGTGAACGCGCCGAAATAAAAATAAAGTTCGAAAGGAAAAAATGTTGTATTCTTCGACTACTAGACGTTCATGATGATAATGATGAGTACAGCAATAAATGGCGTGTTGGTTATTGCAATAATTCGTGAATTACTTGTGAAAAATCACTCTCAGTTTTCCACTAATATGGGCAGAGGCAAGGATCGCAATCACGGACTGACTTCGTGCTTCGGGAAGCAACTGGATTACAATTGTATATTTACGAAGAAATTCTCCCCCGCCACGTACTGCCTTTGAAGATTGCAACACAATCGGAAAAGTGTTCTCACGCTTACTCATTTAGGAAACGTTTCAACTCTATGGTTTTCATGGATTATACTTATTACAATAATGATAGTCATGATAAAAGTGTTTGAAACAAAGAGATTTCTTACACCACGCACAAGTGATAATAGCTGCTTTGCCGCATATATCGCATGTCGGTACATTTTGTGAAAAGCAAAATTCTACCGGAATTTCGAAGTTTGGTGGTCTTTCTTCTTCATACCCGCTTTTGTACCACGCACATTTGAAAAGGTTTATAAACCGTGGAGAAAAAAAATTGGTTGTGTGTAAGAGATTGTAATTTAACAATATTGTCTCTCAAATGCAGATTGACGTCGTAATTGTATAATATTACTGCGTCAGAAAAGTGTTTGACGACGTTTTTCCATACTCGGAAGCCATAGACATCAAGGGGCTGTATTATTCCAGTCGTACCTGCAGGAAGTACTAATTATCTTATGGACTAATTGTCTACAGAAGTAATGAAACTGGTGCAATATATTTACCTGCTGGAATTGTTAAAACTTTTATATATTTCCCTTGCATATTCATTTCTTTAAATGCAGTTGGACATTGACCGCTCCAAGAATCCAGAAGTATTACCGATTTTGGACCCGTATTAAGAATATATACTTCTTGGAACCATCGCTTGAAATGATTAGTCCTCAATTTTCCAGATTTCGGAGCCAAAGAAATATATTTTCGGCTCTGAACATACGTGGGTCATTTGATAAGTACCTAGCCTCACCGCTAGATGGTGCCACTATTGCAAGAGAAATACACTATAGTGTAGTACCGTCTTGTAGACGGCTACTGACAAAATTTCAGCCGGATCGGACTTGTAGTTTTCTTTTGAGAGCGTGTGAAAGCAAGTGTGTCCGTTGATTTTTTAAAGAATGGAGAAAGAACAATATCGGTCGGTGATTCGATTCTTGTTTTTGGAAGGGAAATCGCGCAGTGAAATTAAAGAACGCTTGGGTGCAGTGTATGGGGATGCTTCTCCTTCGATGGCGACCGTTAAATTTTGGTATAACGAGTTTCAACGTGGTCGTACGTCGGTTTTTGATGATCCACGCCCAGGTGCTCCAAAAACAGCCACTACGGAGGAGAACGTGACAAAAATACACGATATCGTTTTGTCAGACCGCCGATTAAAGGTGCACGAGATAGCTGTGATAGTAGGCATCTCAGAAGAACGCCTGTGGCATATCCTACATGAGACTTTGGGCATGAGGAAGCTGTCGGCAAGGTGGGTGCCGCGTTTGCTGACTGCAGACAACAAGCGCATTCGTGTGACCACTTCAGAGCAGTGTTTGGAGCTGTTTAATCGCAATCCAAAAGAGTTTTTGCGTCGTTACGTGACCGTCGACGAAACATGGATTCACTGGTATACTCCAGAGACCAAGGAGCAGTCAAAACAGTGGACCTTACCCGGTGAACCTGCTCCAAAGAAGGCGAAGACGGTCCCGTCGGCCGGAAAGGTGATGGCCACTGTTTTCTGGGATTCTCAAGGTGTGATTTTTATTGACTACCTGGAGAAGGGCAAGACGGTCACGGGACAGTACTACGCCGAACTATTGAGCCGATTTAACGCCGTGTTAAAAGAAAAACGGCCCCATTTGTCGAGAAAGAAAGTGCTTTTCCACCATGATAATGCACCGGCTCACACGTCCGCGCTCGCCACGGCTAAATTGGTCGAATTACGCTATGAACTGCTGCCCCATCCACCGTATTCTCCAGATTTGGCTCCGTGCGATTTTTTTTTGTTTCCGAATCTAAAAAATTCACTCGCCGGGAAGAAATTCCACTCCAATAACGAAATAATCGCCGCCACGGAGGCCTATTTTGCAGACCAAGAGATAACATTTTTTTCAACGGGGTTAAAAAAATTGGAACACCGCTGGGCCAAGTGTATTCAACTAAAAGGAGACTACATTGAAAAATAAATTTTATTTTCAGCAAAATTTTGGTGTTTTCATTTGTAGGCTAGGTACTTATCAAATGACCCACGTAGTTTGTTCCACTCGAGGACCAAATTTGCCAGTAGGTTCGTTTAAAACGATCAACATAGTGCCAAAAGCTTGCCACTCGCAGAAACCAAAGGCTGTATAGTATAACTGTGTGTTGTTGATGTTTTCGATTGCACGACTGTCTCAACGGATTTCTGCCCTCCTTTCGTCAATGTGCGGCCTGTATGTAGCTCTAAATTGAATCCACTCTGATCAGAATTAAATGTGTTTTCAGCCCCAAAGTTGGCTATGCTGACTTTCACCATTTCTATAAATTCGATAGCTTTGTTTTGAAGTGTATCAGCGTTTAATAATTGTTGTTTTGTTACGTATTCAGTAATCTTCCGTGACACAATTCCATGTTGGTTTTTAAATGTCCTTAGCCAAGAAGAGGATGCTTGGAAATTTACGGCTGGTATTTCTACAACTTCTCGTGCACGTAAGGCCCATCTATATCATGGATAGGCAGCCTTTTGTCCAAAGCATCATTAAGATTGTTTAACGTGTAGTGAGCTATCTTTGGTAACTTTTCTTTGTAGGTGCCACCCTTATTTATACTATGGGCCCACCGGCGCAAATGCGGCTCTGATTTCACCTTTTTGAATTTCGTTTGAACAGATGATAACTTTCTATTCCCATTTGCCCCGGATCTCCAGTAATCTACAGCTCTTGTCTTGTATTCGTAACTCAATTCTTCTATATCTTGGGTACATACATTTTCATCAATTTTTGAATCTAGGTATCGTGGTCCGTGCCAATTTCCTTCACTGTTATCTTCTATTGCGGCTGCTTTATGAATTTCATTTGGTGACAAAAAATCCAAACCAGTTTCGACTTCCATTTTCATAGATTGATCCATCGCTTCAATGATCATGTTTTCTAGATCCTTACTGAACTGTTTATCCTGTTCGGTGATTGGAGTGCGAGGCAAATTCATAGCACTTATGGCTATGGATAGAAGTTGAATAACATTGACCGGATTAACGTACATTTTTATTTGTACTTCGAACCCAAAATGTATGGCTGGCTTCACCGTCGTAACTGCAGCAATAATGATCGTTATTGAATTTATATGACTTGAAACCCAATTGATAAATACACACGAAAAAAATAACGACGACACACGCTATTACCAGAACTGCTATTAATTTTGAATAAGGCGATTTCAAGGTTATCATGAGAGCCGTTCTTTGCACCGTAGTCGCTCTTTGCGAAGATTTATTTCTTTCGTTCATTGGTTCTGCTGTTTGTGAAATTAAAGTTAAAGATAAGCATTAAATTATGCTGCGTTATAAGCTGATAAAAATGTTTGCATTCTGTTCATGAGTTGCAGCGGCAACTCAAAAACGCTGCAATCTCTGCAGATAATGCCTCCGATACGGTGAGCGGAGTGGAATTTCTTCGTAAATATACAATTGTAATCCAGTGGCTTTCCGAAGCACGAAGTCAGTCCGTGATTGCGAGCCTTGCCTCTGCCCATATGAGTGGGAAACTTAAGAGTGATTTTTCCCAAGTAATTCACGAATTATTGCAATAATCAATACGCCATTTGTTGCTGTACTCATCATTATCATCATGCACGTCTAGTAGTCGAAGAATACAACATTTTTTCCCGTCGAACTTTATTTTTATTTCGAAAACGAGAAAATGTGTATCGACTATTTTTACTGATTGTACTTTCTTCGTAACCCATTTTTATTTTTACAAATTTTCGTCCATGCCGCACGGTAAGAACTTTGAACGTCTGCCTTTCGAGAGGGCGACCAGGGGGGGGGGCAGGAATGTTACAAATATGCAATTGCGTCATAACACGAACATATATTGACGTGAATTTAGACCAAAATGCCAAAAAGCTAGCTGATTGCACGATGCTCTCGGCAAAAAAATCGACGGGCAGTTTCAACCCCTTAATTGGGAGATATCGGAATCAGGAAAATCTGTATCCGCACTTTTCCATTCTCTACATGTATGCAAATTTACATCCCAATCAATTAAAAATTCTCGGAGATACGGTAGAAAAAATTGCATTTTTGCAATAAACAATATGAAATTTGTTGCTATCTGCATCGTTCTCATCTCCAATGTACATTACAGAAAAAATAAACATTGTTGCAATTTGAAGCTTTTTCATATCTCGTACTGTTAAAACGTTATCGACGAAAAACGAAAAACACCCCAATTTTCAAGGGTGCTTTTCAACCCTTAAAAATCGGGTTCCGCCGATATAAAAAAATACGCGTCACCTATTTTTACCCATTCTACAAGCATGCCAAATTTCATCGAAATCGCAGACATCGACCTCGCAACGTTTCCTTGTTAGAATACTACACGTTGTCACTTCTCCCAATGAACGCCGATTGTTCATAATACGTGCTGCTCGTCTCTTTTATCTTCTTCGATCCATGCCCAACAAGTTGCAATATTCTTTGCAGATAAAATGAGCATCTTGTGATGCAAAGCTTTGTCCGCCGCGATTTTAAAGAATAAGAACTAGAAGAATACAGAACAGAATAACAAATTATTTCATGTTTCTTAAATTAAGAGGCACCGGGCGATTGTTTTTATTTTCGTATTGCCGTTAGCGTGTAGATTCGAGCTAAACGTTTTTTAAGGGCCTATATCTGGCGATATAAAAAAATAGGGGTTTGGCTGTTCGATATTTGTAAAGCTTGTGAAGATTCGAGCTAAACGGGTTTTTGAGGGCCTATATCTAGCGAAATTAAAAAATAGGAGTTTGGCTGTTCGATATTTGTAAAGCACATAAATAATATATGGCTTTATCCTTGAATATAATAAAAAATAGTAGGTGCTTCGCTAGCTTGATGATAAGCCAGGAGAGCGCTTTTGATTTCTAATTACTTGCTAAATAAGGGCGCAACAATTTCAATTGCAGCTCAAAATTAACACATGAATGTGAAATAATTTCATTGTGAAGTTTTGAAAAAATAGCTCATACTCGTATCGGCAGGTAGCTCGACTCTTTTAAAGAGGGTATCCGGAGAAATTTTGGTATTTGTGGTTGAACTCTTGGATATGCGAAAAGCACATAAAAAACACATAAAGGTGGAATAACATGATTGTGCAATACGGAAAATAGTCCATACTCGTTTTGGCCAGTAGCTCCGAGTTTTTGTAGGGATGGTAAGTCGAGGTATTTTCATATTTGCGGTTTGAACTCAGATATTCAGAAAGCACATAAATCTAGAATAATTGGAGGGTAGCTTGGGTCTTTTAGGGATCGTATCTGGAGAAATTTTTGTATTTGCGGTTTGACCCTTGGATATTCAAGGAGCACGTAAAAAGCACATAAGTCTTGTATAATTTAATTTCAGAATATCGAAAAAAAAGGTCCATCCCCATTATGGAGTTTTTAATAAGGGTCTACGTCTGGCGAAATTTAATAAATTAGGGGTTTGGCGGTTCTATATTTTTAAAGCACAAAAAATATTATGTGGTCTTATTTTTGGATATGGCAAAAAATAGTAGGTGCTCTGCTAGCGTGATGATAAGCCTGCAGAGCACTTTTAATTTCTAATTACTCCCTAAACGATAAGAGCGCACAAATATTAATTGCAGCAGAAAATTAGCACATAAAAAGCAGAACATTTTGCTACAAACTAAATTCATTTCGGGGACTGTGCTCTGCTAGTTTTATGGAGGTCACCCGAGGCACAATGGAACCGTGCATTGCGTGGAATGCTGGTGTGGGCGCGGGGCACCCTGATGTGCGTATGAAATCGTAGCGTGCGTGGGATACTCGTGTGGGCGCGAGGCTGCCCGGGTGTGGATGTCGAATCGCATTGTGCGTGGAATACTGTCACGTCCTGCGGGGACGTGGGCATATATATGTGTGGTATCCCTCTTTCTTGCCTACGCCTAGCGCAATAGCACGGGATGAGGGTTAAAAAGGGGACGTGCTGGTGGAAGGGGGAATTTTAAGGGATTCCGTGGATTATCCAATTATTGAAATAATGGTTGTGACATTTGTGTTCGATTGACTCGTAATTTATTATAATTAACCGTATGGGTTAATTCTATTATTTCTTTGAGATACAAATCGGAAACAAAATATAAGAGTGTGTTCGCTTCGACGGTGTGTTCGCACGGATCGAGAATGGAATGTACAATAAAGTAATGCGCGAAATACAACGTCAAGGTTCTTATGATTTTCGCGTAATGTGACAGAGGTTTCGCAGTACAAGATGTTCCAAGCTTGAATCGTATGACAACGTTCGCGTTACAAAAGAGAACAAAGGTTTAACGCGATGGATATCGGTAAAGGAACTCTAGGTCTGAGCTCGTTGGATTCTAATCGGAGATTGATGCGAGGGGAATTCATTCGGAGTACCAAAAATCAGGGTGGGATACATTTTTGGAGGAAGAAATCTTTGAGAGAGTAAAACTTAGGTGACGTAGTTTTTTTGGATTGGTGGTCCGGGCATAAACGACCTGATTCGTGTGGTTGGCCGGAAGAAGGAAGCGAGAACGACTTGTCGGTGTATTATTGGGTAGGGGCGCATATAGTCGAGATCAGCGCTGAATTTCCGAGAACACAGCGCAGCTTTTCTTATCGAGTACATAGGGAAACCGAGAGGAGACAAATAGGGCCTTGTTCGTGACGGAATGCGTCACGCGAGAGAGAAGGAGCTAGTTGGCCAGCCTGGAAAAGCGCGTGGCTTATGTCTTCTAATTTTATTACTGCAAGAGTCAGAGCCCCTTCTTCGGAAGAATATATTTTTTTGTGCATGCAGAGGATTAGGCCGATTCGTTCGTCCGGGTCGTGTGCCGTGAAGTCGCGTAGTTTCTAAAATGTTTATGACCAAGATCTTCGGTTGGGTTATGTGATACACTCTTTGTGCATGGTCGCAATGTGTTGGCCAGTCTTGGAATCTTGAACTCTCTGTTTCAATAATTTTTTCATGTAAGGGGAAATATGGAGTGTTCACTCTGGTTTGGCTTAGGAATATTTATCGAGATCTCTCTTCCCATCTTTAGCAGAGTTTCTCTGGCACGTGTCGCAAACTATTTTGCGGGGATGCAGTTACGCAAGGACGTGACACCTCCCCCCTTTTGGATTGAGCGTCTCGCTCGATCAGATTTATCGGGGGTTGCGATGGAAAAAAAAATACTGACACGACAGCAGGAATTGGCATCGCTATTGGTCGACTTACAATGCGGCTTAAACTTATTCGAAGATTGGTGTGTAATATGGTGGCATAACATATGGTCATCCTACTCTTACGAGATACGTATGAATTTGATTATCATCTTACAAGAAAGTGTGTGTGTGTGTGTTTTTCTATAGATTTCCGTGTGAGTTTTTTTTTAAATATAATGATATATATACCTTGTATTTTACTCTAAGATGCATATGTATGCTTTTTCTCCACTTTCTTTTTCCTTATGAATAGGTGCTTATTTACTTATTTTACCTTATCTCTTATTAGACAAGGCTAAAAGAATGATGACAACAAAAAATGATTACCGTGATCAGAATTATGGTAAGTCTCCTCGTGCGAACTTAAGGGAAGGAACGCGATTTCGAGGATTGGTTGCTTTCTGGATGATCGGAGATTTCGGGGTATAGATCATGTGTTGCAGCGTTGGTCCTGGCCCACTGGTTCAGCTGGATAGGCCGACACGAGTTGATGAAGTTCTTGACCAGTCACTGCATCCGTTGACGTTTCCTTCTTGGATCGTTTAGCCAGGTGCATCAGGAGATACGTAACCGATTCTTGTACTGTACCGATGAGGTAGATCGTTTTTTTTCTGCGATTTCAGATGGAGTCCGCTTGGTGTTATAGATTGTTGTTATTCGCGAGATTTAACAACTTTTCTCCTTAATTGACAGTGTTTTGACCACTGATGCCCCGTGCCATACTGATTACGACAGCGGGTTTCTCTACGCGAAATATTATGCGGTCTTGTACGTGGTCGATCTCTTCTGTGAAATGGATCCCACATGATGCTGGTGATCCTGGATTGGTGTACCGCCGCCTAGGCTCCGTCGTCGATATCGTGATTGCAGATGGCGTGGCTTCGACCGGAACAGGGATGGCTTGTACCAGGTGTCTCCGAAGAGGTTAGAGGGGGGAAGTAAGGAATTGCAGGTTGTTTGAGTTTTTTTGGTAATATATGCGTTCGAGGAATAAGGAGAAATATTTCGTTCCCACGAGTGACAGGCAATTGATCGTAAAATTCTTTTAACCTTATCAGATTTTCTTGTCTCCTTATACGTTGAATAACGTGTACTCTTTCGCCAGCAAGTACCGCCATCTAACTCGGCTTCTTTACTAAATTGTATACAATTTGTCTGAGGCTTGGATCGCTAATAATAAACTATTTGGAGCATTCGGCGCTCCTTTCAACACTGTTGCGTAGGTATATCGTAACATAATGATTTTCTAATAAAATATAGTGATTACGTATACGAATTTCGAATTGACGTAAGCGATTATATCTAGGTTCGTGACTGGAAATCTTAGTCGAATTGTGAAACAGTTAGTTCGGCGAGTTTTGAATATACACAAGTTCGAATGTTCTGTACTGAAGATACTATAGCTAAAAAATTGATCTCATTGCGGGTGCAAGGGTGATATCGTTAGATGTTACTGAAAAGGTTGATTACGGCCATCTGAAAAACAGGGTAATTATTATGATTATTTATTAATCATGGACTTCCAGCACTGATAAGGTAGTAATGTTCGATGAGCTCGATCCACAGTCATATCCCACCATGCTGACGACAGGGTTGATTAAATAAATGAACCATATCAAGTCGGTCACGATAATCTGGAAACAAGCGAATAATTATGATTAATCGGTTACTTATTCATTTAAAATTCGGAGTCGTCGACTCCGGTCGATTTGGGTTTTCGTTTAGGCTTTACTTCGACGTTGATGTGCGAATATCGTAATCTATTTTCATGCCCGACTCGTGGCTTGCCTTGGTATTGGATCTTTACGTTACCCTTATCCAATTTTTCCAGGACCTTATGAGGTCCCGTGTAATGATCTCCGAGTTTCCCTGGTTTGGGCCCCTTCTGGAGGAAAACGAAATCTCCGACTTTGAAACTTTTGGGATTCGCGTTTTGTCATAATATCTTATCGAGCGATGTTTCGATGAGACTAGATTTTCGTACGCGAGGGTTCTGATTCCATTTATACGGGTGATCAATTCGATTCAATATCCACGATACGTAGGTAACCGATCTGATGCCCTAAGCGGTTCACTTGATAGCATTCTTGCTAATTTACCGAAAACTACCTCGAAGGGTGTGTATTTGGTGCTTTCGTGGACACTTGTACTGTAAGAGAGCATAGCTAATTCGAGCCATTGGTCCCATTCGTTATCTTTATCCGTGTATTGCTTAAGGAATTCGGCTAGAGCGTGGTGAGATCTCTCAAGCGATCCATTCGATTGAGGATGAAATGCGGTCGTTCGACATCGCTTAATTCGGAATCTTTTTGCTACTCTCCGCATGAGACCGCTGAGGAAGTTACTCCCGTGGTCCGTCAGGACTGCTTTTGGTGCGCCGAAGACGCATATCAACCTTTTTACGAATGCGTCACCGATTGTCGTCGCTAGCGCATTCGGGAGTGAAATTGCAACGCAATATTTCGACAGATGGTCTTGAATTGTGAGGATATATTCGTTTTTGTTGGACGTCCGTTGCATTGGACCTACTATATCCATTGAAATTTTCTCGAAAACCGTACCTGGGGTGTCTGTTATTATCATCGGCTGCTTTGTCTTGACTCTGACTAGCTTCTTTAGCTGGCATTCTGAGCATTGATGCACCCGTCTTTGAATATCTGATTTTAAATCTTCCCAGATATAGTCGTGTTTGATTCTATTGTAAGTCTTGGAAACCCCTTTGTGACCCCCGATTGGGGAGTTATGCATTTCGTAAAAGATGGAATCGCGCTTTTCGAACGGTACGTAGCGCAAAGTTCCGAGGCAGACCAATACCCTAACCTGGGTGGCTTTGAATACGTCCTTTTCGATATTCAGCACATCTGCCCACATTAGGCGCTCAACGTGTTGGCAATGCCAAAAGCTGATCGACTGAAGGTTGAGTGTTTCGCAAATCGATTTTAAGTCTTTCATGCTCTGATTAATTCTTTCGATTATTAGAGCGAGCGATGCAGACTGCTCTTCCTTGATGACCAAAGCGATATGATATTTCTTTCCAACCGTTTTGCTGTAAGCTCGGCCTAAAGACAAATCCTTCCAGATGAGAAGTTTATTTGATTCTGATAGTTTTTGTCCTCCAGGGTCACAAGGTTTCCCTGTTGAGTCTATGAAATAGACTAGATTGTCGTTTCGAAATTGGAACTGTTCTTTCGTAATGACACAATTAGCGATTTTAAATTCTGACCTTCTAGTTTCCTCGACTGGAGGATTTTCGTCAGAAAGTTTTGAGTCAATCGAACTGGAGTCTGAATCTGTTGGATCATCGGAATTAGGAATAGAGGAGTTTCCGGAATAAATAGCACGAGGTGGTTTGCGCTGGTCAGGGACCTCAGCTGGTTTGGGGTTGATGCCCTTACTGGGTCGCCTGACACTTGCGGGACTTATTACTTCGGCCTCCGTTTCCTCGCTACTACTTTCCTCATAGTTTATTATTCTAGGAGTTCGACGCAGAGGGTTGTGTAGCCTAGTGCATGTATCTGTGACTTTGGACGCAGGCACGTTGACCCTTGTTGATGTTTTCTCGACAAGTCTGTCTTCCACTTGTCGATCGTCTCCATCTGGGATGGAAGGTTCGACGTTCTTCGCTCCGGAGCGAGTGACGACGTTTATTTCATATGACCGCGGCGGCGGGTGGATTTCCACCTGAGTGGTACATCTTGTGGGATTTTCATCGCTGTCAGAAATTTTGAATATTTCGTGTACTGCCTTCCACCATGCATCGGCCGACATTTCGTTTTGTTCCCGATCGCAGTGGGGAATGGTTTTGATCTCTTCCGATTTTTCAACTGGATTATGCGACAAAGCGTCAGCATTTGCGTTTAACGTTCCAGGTTTATAAACGATGTCGTAGTCGTACTCGGAGACCTTGAGTCGCCATTTTAGGACGCGAGTGTTTGCGTTTTTGGCGGTTTTAAACCAAACCAAAGGTTTGTGATCGGTGACGAAAGTAAACTTCCTAGAATAAATATAGGGACGGAAAGCTTTCACGCTGTGAATAATCGTCATTGCTTCCTTTTCATACGTATCGTAACGAAGAGCTGCGCCACGTAGTACACAAGATGTGTAGGCAATGAGTTTATCCTTGCCTATTTCTCCCTGTGAGCGGACTCCACCTAAGGCGTGGCCCGAAGCATCTGTCGTTATGATAAACGGTTTTTCAAAATCCGGATATTGAAGGATTGGGGCTTCACACAATTTGCCCTTGAAGATATCGAAAGCTTTCTGGGTCTCGTCTTTCCATTCAAAATCGATTTTGTCTTCTAGAAGATGAGTTAAGGGTTTTGCGATCTTTGAAAAGGCTTTGATAAATCGACGGTAGTAACCGGTTAGGCCTAGGAATTGGCGTATGTTTTTGACGTTTTTGGGCACTGCAAAATCTTTTACGGCCAATAGCTTGTTAGGATCTGGTCTCAGGCCGTCTTTTCCGATTATATAGCCGAGGTAATTGACCTCCAGCCTAAGGAATTCGCATTTGTCCGGTTGCAATTTGAGATTTGCTTCACGCAGACGTTCCATTAATTCGCGAATTTTCATCTCGTGTTCGTCCAAATCTTTAGCGTATATCACGATATCATCTAAGTACACGAAAAGCGATACCCCTTGGAGTCCGCTGAGTACAATGTCCATTAAGCGCTGGAATGTTGCCTGAGCGTTTTTAAGCCCAAAAGGCATTCTCGCAAATGCATAATGACCGTGTGGGGTCGAAAACGCGGTTTTCGGTTTGTCTTCGGGGTTCATTTCGATTTGATGGAACCCGGAAGCAAGATCAATTACCGAGAAATAATTTGCGTTCCCTAGTTGATCGAGGATGTCTGTGATATTCGGCAATGAATAAGAATCGCCAATAGATTTTTCATTTAATGCGCGAAAATCGATTACCATTCGCCAGCGTTTGTTTCCGCTGGAGTCCGGTTTTTTTGGTACTATCCAAACAGGGCTGTTGTTTGGAGACTCCGAATGGTTTATTACCCTCGTCCCTAACAGCTCGTCCACTTATCGCTGGACTTCGCCTTTGAGCGCCTGGGGAAACCTATACTGCTTCGTGTTGATCGGTAGGTCGTCGACCGTGGGGATCTTGTGTCGAAGAACATGTGTTGCTTCGAGAGGCCCTTTACGTGGAACCTGTCTGAGTATTTTTAGATGATTTTTTCGACGTGTTCTAATTCGTCTTGCGCGAGGTGCTCTAATCGTAGGAGAAATTTTATTACTTGGGAACGCTCCGAGTTATTTCCGATTTTATCCGATGTTGTCTGATAGGCGGAAATTGAATTTACAGTTTTACCGTTGTTTGATTCGACAATTATATTTTCTTTTTTACTTGACCTCTTGTTTCGTTTTTTCTATGTTTTTGGTTTAGATTTTTCCTCACTACTGGAGGTTTGTTTTGTTTTTCCTTGGTCATCGCTTTCGTTATAGCGTTGGCAAGGTTTTATCTCGACATGGTTAGTCGAGGGTTTTTTATGGGCCACGCAACGACCCTGAAACAACGTAGTCGTCATGCAATCTACGCTGGGAATAGAAGAATTGAAAGGACTTGAAATTTTCGAAGAATATGATTCGATCTCGTCTGCTGACAAGGTTTCGACCGTATCGAAAGCCTGCAGTCTTACGACCGGCACGAGTAATTTTACGGCGTCATTAGTGGTATTATAAGCCTTCAAATGAGCCTTCCCGTTGACGGTTGTCACCAGGCAGTCGCCGGCATAGACACCTTCACGGATTTTGAAAGGGGCAATGTATCCCTCTTTCGTCGTGCTATCCATCACCTTCACATAGAAGGAAGTATCCGAGCGTGCGGGGATTACGATTTCCTCAATACGTTCATCTGTTTTTTCGAAAGGCCATAGATTATTTCCACACTCGAAACATTCGTAATTAATCTTGGATTTCGTTTCAAAAAAGTATCTGGATCCCAGCAAACCTCGGTAAGGAAGTGGCACGTCGTCTGGTATGATGTGAAAAAGCGTTGCAAAATCTAACACGTGGAATCACACACTATCTAACGCAAAGACTGGTAGTTCAGATATTCGGTTTAATCTTATGATATCGGTTTCATCGATTCCCGTCAAAGTTTTTGTATATTCCTTTTTAATTAAATTTGGAACGGCACCACTATCTAATAGCATTGAAATCTTCTCTTTTTCCGGTAGTGCTCTGATACACACCGAGGGTAGCCTGACGATTTTTTCTGCTTCTATTGTATAAGTTGGATACCGCCGTTCGGCTGGGTTAGAGCTATCGCGTGGACCGGACGCTCTGTCGGGGACGGGCCACTCGGCGCGTCCGTCCTCGTGGTGCTCAGCCCGTTTCCCGGCTGGCTTCGCAACTTATTGTTATATTCGAGAGTGTGACAGCTTACTATGGTGTGCCCTCCTCGTTTGCAATAGCGGCATATAAGTTGGTCAGGACACGAAGCTTTGCTGTTTTTCAGTTTGAAACAATTGTCAGCGGTGTTTCCGCGATTATGACAAAACTGGCACTCAATGCCTGGAGCGCTGTTTGTTTTCAGCTTGGGGCAATTACCTGCCGTGTGACCGCGTTTGCGGCAGAACTGGCATTCGATGCTTGGAGTGCTACTGTTTTTGAACTTGAAAACAATTGTCTGCAGTATGTCCGCGGTTATGGCAATACTGGCACTCGGGAACGCTTTCAAAACGCGGACGGTCTTCTGAAGGGTTGAGATATCTATTACGAATAGGGCAGTCAGGGGCCATGTGGCCTGAGGTCTTACACAATTGATAGGATAATGTAGGGGTCCGTTGTCCTAAAAGGCATTTGTCCGCGATGTGCCCGGCACCTTTGCACATCTGGCAGGTCAATGCCTCCCATTTGTCCTGTTTCTTTATGCATTGGTCGGCGCTATGGCCCTGGTTTTTACATAATTCGCAAGTGAGCATTGAGAAACGGCAATTTTCCGACGTATGGTTATCCGTTTTGCAGATATTACAGATTTGTGCTGATTTGAGGGGAGGGGAATTTTCTAATTTGTTCGAGACTGATTGTAATTCCCGTCGTGTTCAAGATCGCGTTCAATTTCGACTGCGTGATCGATAGCAACAGAGATGTTATCGCAATGGGGAAGTCGTTGCTCGATTTCCTCCCTTAATCCGCGCTTGAAACACGAGAGGAAATAATCGTCCATTCTTCTCTTGAAATACTCGTTTTCTAATCTATTATCTGATGGTTTTTGTGTATTAAGTATTTCTTTTCCTTTCCTTTTAATTCGCACAGAAAATTCGGCTACGTTTTCGTTCTTCTTTTGACAAATGGTCCTGAGTTCTCCGACTAGTTGCATTTTGGTTTTGTTGGGTGCATAGAGTTTTTGAAGATATCCTAATAAGTCCTGCACTTTCTCAAATTTTGTCGCGTGAATCATGTCCCGAGCGGGGTTTCTCAATCTATTCCGAATCATTTTCACCAGGTATTTTTCGGCCGCAGGGGAAACTACTTCCTTTGCGTCCTCACACCCGGCGACAAATTCCGAAAACGGAATATTTTTCCCATCGAATTCTGGGATTATCTTAACAACATTTTTTATTAACATCAAGTCGTTTATACTCAACGTTGGGGTTTCTGGGTTCATGGCTCCGCTTTTTGGGGGTAAATCTGGTTGTTTTGAAGATCTACTGGGAGGTCCAAGACCAGAAAGTAGTGGAACGTTCGATCCTCTCAGAGCATAACCTGAACTACTGGGATCAATTGATGCGTTTGGTTCCGTATACGACAAGTCCTCAGTTAAATTTAAATCTAGTGTTTCGCAAGTTGATCCCTTATCCATGAGGTTGATTTGTAAAGGCACATTCCCTTTTTAAATGATTCCGGACGAGCCCCCAATAATTAATATGTCACGTCCTGAGGGGACGTGGGCATATATATGTGTGGTAGCCCTCTTTCTTGCCTACGCCTAGCGCAATAGCACGGGATGAGGGTTAAAAAGGGGACATGCTGGTGGAAGGGAGAATTTTAAGGGATACTGTGGATTATCCAATTATTGAATTAATGGTTGTGACACTTGTGTTCGATTGACTCGTAATTTATTAGAATAAACCGTATGGGTTAATTCTGTTATTTCTTTGAGATACAAATCGGAAACAAAATATGAGAGTATGTTCGCTTACATTGGGGCGCCTCGGTGATGACCCAGTCGCTTGGGTGTCAGGTAGCGGTCGTAAAACTAAGAGCCCTGCGCCGGAGGCCCAGAAGCGCTCGCAGATGGTATGTGTGTGAGTGAGACGGATACAGATGTTCGACGACACAGATTCTAATATTTGTGAGTTGCACGGATCGAGAATAGAATGTACAATAAAGTAATGCGCGGAATACAACGTCAAGGTTCTTATGATTTTCGCGTGACGTGACAGAGGTTTCGCAGTACAAGATGTTCCAAGCTTGAATCGGATGACAACGTTCGCGTTACAGAAGAGAACAAAGGTTTAACGGAATGGATATCGGTAAGAGAACTCTAGTGGCCTCTGCACACTGCGCGCGATGAGCCATGAGCGATACCCAATGAGAGCTCTGCTTTTCCGAACGTCACATCCGTCGCGAGCGTCCTCGCGACGTCGCTCACGGAGTTGACCAAGTTTCAACTTTCGTCGCTCGCGGCAAGCGACAACGCCCCAGCAGACAACATTTTTCAGCCAGTAAAATGGTTCTATCTCTATTCAACACATGGGGAATGAAAAAGTACATTGAAAATATGAGTTTTCGAGCGCGCCTGGACACTTGTTGACAGTGCGTTTCTTGAGTGTGTTTGTTTGGGTTTGTGAAAAAGGAGATATAAAAATTAAAAAAGTAATTAGCAATCATGGAGGAATATACTAACTTTGAGGGTCTTGAAGTTTTGGAAGTGAGTTTGTTTATCAACAATCAAGAGACGCGGTAGCGTCTCGATGAGGCAGCGTCTCGACGCCAAATTATATGAAAAAGAATTTTTGTCATGTGGACATTTATTGAATTACAACTGTATGTGTAGACAAAAGTTTTATATCAATTTATCGTTGTTCTATTTTCGTGGATTGTGACGAAACTTTCGACACATGTGAAGAAATTTTCATTGCGGAGGTACGGGAAAGACCGTGTCTCTGGGATCAGCGCATCGATGTCCGATTGCGAGGACTCGATGTCGCGAAACAAGCGTGGAAAGAAATCTCCGAAATTCTGGGTGAGTGCATTTTTGGTTGAAGAACATGTTTGAACTAGATGTTTTTATAGAATCAAAAATTTCAATACATTCACATGTAACAAAATAATTATTATCATTAAAATGCAGATATGGACCCGAAAGTTGTGCAAAATAAATGGCAGAATCTACGGGATACGTTCAGGAGAAAGCACCAGGAGCAGAATATCTATGTTCCCAGTGGAAGCGAAGCAGGTAAACAGCGGGTACAATGGAAATTTTATCATCACCTGGAATTTCTTCTGCCAACCATACAGTTTCGAAAGTATGTTTCTCATTTCGTATTTGAATATTCAACATGAACATAATTTTATGGTTCGATGACTCTTTGTCGGAATAATTGAAATATCTTACTTTTATACGATTCAGAACGATCAGCAAGTTGAGTGGATTCTCAAAGGACAATTCGCATGCGGGTGAGGAAACCCCGCTGCTGACGGTTTCCCCACCACCGTTGTCGCGGTCTTCGGAAAGTGCAGGAACGCTACGTATGTACACTGCTATCTTCTTATAATGTTCATTAGGAATTATAATACACAACGCTTTTACAACTTTTAAAAATAAATAATCTAAAATTTAACAGTACCATCTGACTTGCTGACGGCTTCAACATCCTCATTTTCCCAGCCTTCAGGAAGGACAGTATTGCCAAGTACGTACACTGCGACGTCGTTTTATTATTTATAAAAAACTAATTCGTAATAATTCAACCATTTCTTAGTGAATAATTTCTATTTTATTATGATTGTCTTATTAAATAACATTTTATTATGTCTCACGAATATATCAAAAGCAAATAGTTATACTTTTTACTCAAAATGAATTTTTCATGTTTGAGATTACATGCATATATTTCACATTAAAATTACCTTAGGACCACTCTTAAGGAAAAAATCGCCGTCGCCAATATGTACGCCCGAGATAACGTCACCATTCAGCGTCCCGAATAGGCCGTCCCCGTCCATTAGCCCGGCTCTATTACCGTCGTGGGATATACCAAAGAAACGCCGGCGGAGTTCATCAGGAGAGTCAAATGACTCTCAAATGAAACGAATACGCGAGAAAAAACACTTTGAGAACATTATGTCACAATTATCAGAAAAACCGAGTGAAGAACAGGCATTCTGCAATTATCTGCAGTGCCGGTTGGAAAAGTTGCAGCGAAAGTATTTTATGAAGATCACAAATAGCATCTTGCTCGAACTTATGAAAGTAGAAGCAGAGCAAATGGAAGAAAACGGATAAAAACGGTTTTTTTTATTACAATACATATTTTACAATTATATAACGCTTATAATTAATTATTTTTAAATTAAGAATGTTACACCAAATAAAAAGTATTTTTCTACGTATTTATTGAATTATAAAAAATTCCAAGTTGCACATTTTTACACTATTCTAATCTTTTCATTGATGAGTTATATAATCCCACTGCCATGGAACAGCTCCAGTACCAAGGAAATATTTAGTAAAGTTGTCACGAACAATAGCTGCGTCTCGAGCATGAGTGTTGCTGCCGACTCCTCTTAGTGGTCGGAACTCAGAAGGCCTCGCGTCTTTTCGCCATTCACCGAGACTTATTGCTCCATTTGGCTGTACAGAGTCAGTAAAATTTGCCCGGCAGTATCGCGGTTTATCCATCAAAAAATTATGCAAGACAATGCAAGCTTTAATAATTTTTTCGGTAGTTTGTAATGAAGTGTTTATTGGTCCACCAAATATTCCCGATCGTGCTACCATTATACCAAATGCGTTTTCGACAACTCTTCGAGCTCGACTCAACCGGTAATTAAATATCCTTCTTTCGTTGGACAGTGTTCTGCCTGGATAAGGCCGCATTGTATAAGTATTCAGCTGAAACGCTTCGTCAGCTACTAACACATGAGGCATAGGATTTTCGAGACCGATAATTGGCGAAGGTGGAGGTACCATTAAGCTGTTTTGCGCAAATAATTGTCCCATGGTGGAGTTTTTAAAAACTCCACCGTCACTATGTCGACCTTCAGCTCCAATATCGACAAGAAGGAAGCGATATGATGCTGAAGCTATAGCCATTAAATTTATACTGTGACTTCCTTTATAATTATAGAAAGTTGATCCTGATTTCGGTGGCGCCTGAAAGTTGGAAAATTCACATCGAAAGGATTGTCAATAACGGTTATTAAACTAATAAAAGTTTTTTTTTACTACTGTGTACTGATGGTAAACCGAAATCTTCAACAGCTAAACATTTTGTTTTCCAAATTGTTATTGGGGCATAAATATGTAATACAAATCTCAATATATTATCTTGCGATAAAAATTCATATCAATAAAAATAGATTCACCCTTTATGATGACATGCTTCCCATCCACTGCGCCTATACAGTGTGGAAAATTCCAGCGCTCATAGAATTCATTTGCGACTTTCATCCAATTTTCTCCACTTGGTACAAACATTTGACTTTGTAGAACGTCCCACAGAGACTCGCAAGTGTCTGCAATAATTGCTGAGACCGTGCTGCATCCAGTGCGAAAAGCTAAAGCTATCGAAGTCATTATATCTCCAGTGGCTAAATACCTGCAAGATATTAAGAAAAAAATCATTCAGCGTGGCATGTTGCATGATGCATAGATATTAATAACTATTTTCTTTATTCACGCTTGAATTTCAAGAGGATAGCTTAGCGTCATGTACAGTCTCGTGCGAGGAGAAATGGGATGCCTAAAATTAGTTTGCATTCTCTGTAATTGTGGCCCAACAATCGAAAGTAGTTCGTCGAAGACCTCAACTGTCATGCGGCAATACATAAAATGGTAATCGGCATCTTGCAGTCTCATTTCATTAATTAAATGATTGCCATCCCATTGGTCATTCCGACGTTGGTTTATCGGACGAACCCACCATCGACGTACAGTTTTGTTTCTTGCGTCTTCTTCTTCATCCTTTAAGTAGGCGCAATAAGCTAACGTCAACCGTCTCTGATTATCACTCAAAATCCACCCGTTTCGCGCACGTAGACACATTATCACTAAAAGCTGTTTTCGATTTCTTCTATAATAATTAGCTAGATCCATGGCTGCGATAATCCTGCAATAAACAAATAACATATTTGTAATTTTCGAGGTTATATTACTTTCAAGTTATTTAGTTTATTTCGTAAATGTGCAGCACTTACATTAACATATATACTCCAATAAAACGGTTATCTGATTATTTTTAGGTTCTAACGTTCTTTCAGCAATATTGGAGTAAACGGAACAATTTGTTAACACTTCACGATTTGTTCTTCGCGTAACCTCACTTTCAATCTCTGCTGTGACGCTCGTCGCTGGCGTCACTCGTCGCTCGTCGCGCGCAGTGTAAACGCAGGAAAGTAAATTTTCACGAACGCGTCGCCGATCGCGCATCGCTCGTCGCTCATCGCGCGCAGTGTGCAGAGGCCATTAGTCTAAACTCGTTGGATTCTAATCGGAGACTGATGCGAGGAGAATTCTTCCGGAATACCAGAAGTTACGGTGGGATACATTTTTGGAGGAAGAAATCTTTGAGAGAGTGAAACTTAGGTTACGTAGTTTTTTTGGATTGCTGGTCCAGGCATAAAACATGACCTGATTCGCGTGGTTGGCCGGAAAAAGGAAGCGAGAACGAATTGTCGGTGTATTATTGGGTAGGGGCGCATATAGTCGAGATCAGCGCTGCATTTCCGAGAACACAGCGCAGCTTTTCTTATTGAGTATGTAGGGAAACCGAGAGGAGACAAATAGGGCCTTGTTCGTGACGGAATGCGTCACGCGAGAGAGAAGGAGCTAGTTGGCCAGGCTGGGAAAGCGCGTGGCTTATGTCATCTAATTTTATTACTGCAAGAGTCAGAGCCCCTTCTTTGGAAAAATATATTTTTTTGTGCATGCAGAGGATTAGGCCGATTCGTTCGTGCGGGTCTTGTGCCCTGAAGTCGCGTAGTTTCAAAAAATTTTACGACCAAGATCTTCGGCTGGGTTATGTGATACACTCTTTGTGCATGGTAGCAATGTGTTGGCCAGTCTTGGAATCTTGAACTCTCTGTTTCAATATTTTTTTATGTAAGGGGAAATATAGAGTGTTCACTCTGGTTTGGCTTAGGAATATGTATCGATATCTCTCTTCCCATCTTTAGCAGAGATTTTCTGGCACGTGTCGCAAACTATTTCGCGGGGATGCAGTTACGCAAGGACTCGACAATACGTGTGGGGGCACCGGACACCTCGGGTGTCCTTGTGAAATGGTGGGATGTGTGGAATACTGGCGAGGGCCAGAGCATCTCGGGTGTGTGTTTGTGTGAAATCGTGGAGTGCGTGGAGTACTGGTTTTTGGATGGTGTGTACATTTTGCCATTCAAATTTTACCATGGTCGATTAGTATTAAAGACATTTTGTACAAAATATAAGTAGAGGAGCTATGCTGATTCTGCTTCACTTTAGGGGGAGGGTCAGGGGGTGTCCAGGGGGCGATGTCAAGTGGAGCGGGTCCAGGGGGTGGTGTACAGTGGGTGGTCCAGAGGGCAAGGTGTCCGGCGCGGGGAAGCCAAGTGCAGGGGTACGATGGAGGGGGGTCGCCGGGCGCTTGTGACGTCACAGAGGGGCCTCTGTGGAGGGGGGTCATGTGGTCCGTGGAGTAACTGGCGGGAAAGCCGCCGTCGATGAGTGTTGTGTGTGTGTGTGTGTGTGTGTGTGTGTGTGTGTGTGTGTGTGTGTGTGTGTGTGTGTGTGTGTGTGTGTGTGTGTGTGTGTGTGTGTGTGTGTGTGCGTGTGTGTGTGTGTGCGTGCGTGTATGCGCGCGCGTGTGTGTGTGTGTGTGCGTGCGTGCGTGCGTGCGTGCGTCTGTGTGTGTGTGTGTGTGTGTGTGTGTGTGTGTGTGTGAAGGGCGGCCTTTCAAAGTCCAATATTTAGGACCTGCAGCTGGTTCCATTGCGAAAGACAATGTCTATTGCATCCGCCTCGTTTCCAAGCTCGCCGACACTCGAGACAAGTCCTGACAGGTTCCTTGGAAAACCGTTTAGAGATCAAAGGCTGTGACCGTGGATTTACCACTTCAGCGCAGCTCTTGAAAAGTCGAGGTCTCCATTCCGAAATATAATGTCAAGATGTTCGCATGTGCGCGTGTGTACGCAGTGCATCCGGCCAAGCACCCCCTGGACTTGAACAAAAACGAGCTCGAACAGGTTCCAAAGGTCTTGCTCCTAAAATATTGGGGTAAATATGTTGGCTTATTGTGGGATCGTTTGCCAGAACATCATCGGAATGACAGTGAAGTGATATCATATCTTCCATGCTTGGAGCATTATAATACGCCACAGATAAAAGATCACATCGATGGCCCCCGACCTCAACGTCGGGAGTGTAAAAAATGCTGTGAAAATTCTCCACGTATTGGGTTCTTCGAACGTGTTTGAACCTGTTTTTCGGAAGCGTGAAAAAATGTCTGGGGAAAATTCTCCACGGTTCTTCGAACGTGTTCGAACCTGTTTTTCACGATTGGAAGAGAGGGGAGCGGCTTGAAAATTCGAGTGGGAGGCTAACGAGGGAGATTATATTTTTATGGACCAAGCTTAGACTGCACTATTCCACTGCACTATCAACATGTAAAAGAACTTTGAAAGTGCGCGGAAGATGGATCTTTCGAGTATCAACAAAGTCGGCCGGATGACGGAATTCCTCCCAACGAAGAAGCTGTCCGAACTCCCCGTTAAGTCGGAGCGACTAATCTGCAAACATGAGGGCCGTACAAATCAAATTTGGGAAACGCTACATCGCAGACATCGCGGATGAGTTCTCTGTCTTCTTACCGGCGCGACTTGTGAAGGCCTTCGACCAAGATCCGACAATGTTCGAGGGTATGCTGCGAGTGGCACGCGATGGTCAACTCTGCATGCAGTATATTTGTGGAAAACACAACAGTGTCGAGTTCCGTCGTCTCTGACCATGGTGGACGGGGAAAAAAATCCGTTGGAACACTATCGTCGACCGGCTGGCCGCATCATCGAGCGTATCCTGCAACTGGCGCGCAAATGGGGACATGCAGTTGCGGGGAATACAACAGCGTTCCATCGTCTCTGGGGCGGAAAAACAAGACTAAATTCGTTGGGACGCCATCATCAAACTGTTTGCACCACAGTCGTCTTACCATCGTTTTCGACGCTTAGTGTTGACTATGAAAAAAAATGTATATGTTTGATCGAATTGTAAATGATGGATGGTTTCACCGTAGAATGAAGAATCCAAATCATATATATTTTCATCGAAATGTTTTTCAGTCATTCAAAAAAAATCCCTCGCTGACGCTTCGTATACGCTCAACCAGCTTTTCACCGATTTTACATTCTCATGGGCGCAGTTCGTGTTGAAGGGATGATGGGGACATTTGGAGTTTATGATTTTCGGCAGCTTCTGCAGCGATCGACAGTCCAGAGTCTCCAAGTCGATGACGTTTGTCGCAGGATCCGTGTATCGCGATAGCCATGCGCATTTCTCAAATCCCTTGGCATAGATGATAGGATCTCCATGCAAGAGTTCTCGAATTATCTTTCTAGCTGCCTCGTATGGTATGCCATTGTGATCCCATCGTAATCCATGGAAATTGCGTTCCTGCCACTTGTTTGTCATTTTGTACTTGGCCGGTAGAGTCCCATGCAAATAGTGCATCGATAGCGGGCGTCAGCGGTTCAGCATTCTTCTCATGGAGTTTGACGATAGACAACTCCTTCAGGACAAATCCGTTGACGGGTCTCTTGAAGCCCTGCACATCGACGATAAGCTCCATGTTGACTGAAGTGGATGAGAATCATCGGCATGATTTTATACCATTTTTTTAAGTCCACCACTGATTGGATTGAGAGGAACGTCTCACTCTTCGTGAGACGTTCTAGAGACTTCCGAAGACATTCATAAGACGTTCGGAGACATTCAAGAGACGTTCGAAAACATTCATACGGCCTTTGAAGACATGCATGAGGGGTTCAAAGAGTTTCAAAAGACTTTCTACAACGTCATGAGACGTTTGAAGAGTTCGTGAGACCTTCAAGAGACTTTCGAAAACGTTTAAAGACTTTCATGAGAGGTTCGAAGACGTTCAAAAGATCTGTGACGATATTCATAATATGTTTGAAGACATCGATGAGGGGTTCGAATACGTTTAAGAGACTTTCACAGACATGCACGGGGGGTTGGAAGATGTTCAAAAAACTTTCGAATCCGTTCAAGAGACATTTGACGACATTCATAATACGGTTGAAGACATTCATGAGGAGTTCGGAGACGCTTAAGAGAGACTTTCAATGACATTTACGAGGGGTTTGTCCGAAGACATATATAAGACGTTTGAAGACATTCAAGAGACGTTCGAAAACATTCATTAGGCGTTTGAAGACATGCATGAGGGGTTCAAAGAGTTCCAAGAGACTCTACGACGTTCATGAGACGCTTGAAGATGTTCGCGAGACATTCAAGAGATCTTTGACGATATTCATAATACGTTTGACGACATCGATGAGGGGGTCGAAGATGTTTTAGAGACTTTCAAAGACATTCACCAGGGGTTTGAAGACGTTCAAGAAACTTTCCAATCCGTTCAAGAACCTTTTGACGACATTCATAATACGTTTGAAGACATTCTTGTGGGGTTCGAAGACGCTTGAGAGACTTTCAAAGGCATCCACGAGGGTTTCGAATACGTTCAACAGACTTTCAAATACGTTCAAAAGACTTTCAGAGACATTCGCGAAAAATGCGAAGACGTTCAGAGACTTTCGAAGAAATTCAAGAGATCTTTGACAATATTCATAATACGTTTGAAGACATCGATGAGGGGTTCGAAGACGCTTGAGAGACTTTCAAAGGCATTCACGAGAGTTTCGAAAACGTTCAAGAGACTTTCGATGACTTTCATGATACGTTTGAAGACATTCATGAGGAGTTGGAAGACGCTTAAGAGAGACTTTCAAAGACATTCACGAGGGGTTCGAAGACGTTTAAAAGACTTCCGACGACACTTATAATACGTTTGAAGACATTCATGAGGGGTTCGAAGACGCTTAAGGGACTTTCAGAGACATTCGCGAGAGGTGTGAAGACGTTCAGAGATGTTCGAGGACATTCGAGAGATCTTTGACAATATTCATAATACGATTTAAGACATCGATGAGGGGTTCGACGACGTTTTAGAGACGTTCAAAAGACTTTCAACGACATTCATCATACGTTTGAAGACATTCATAAGGGGTTCGAAGAAGCTTAAGCGAGACTTTCAAAGACATTCACCAGGGGTTCGAAGACGTTCAAAAGACTTTCGACGACACTCATAATACGTTTGAAGACATTCATGAGGGGTTCGAAGACGCTTGAGAGACTTTCAGACATTCACAAGAAGTGCGACGACCTTCAGAGACCTTCGAAGACATTCAAGAGATCTTTGACAATATTCATAATACGTTCGAAGACATCGATGAAGGGTTCGACGACGTTTTAGAGACGTTCAAAGACATTTACGAGGGGTTTGAAGACGTTCATAGACTTTCGAAGACATTCAAGAGATCTTTGACAATATTCATAATATGTTTGAAGACATTCATGAGGGGTTCAAAGACGCTTGAGAGACTGTCAAAGGCATTCACGAGGGTTTCGAAGACGTTCAAGTGACTTTCGAATACGTTCAAGAGACTTTCATAGACATTCGCGAGAGGTGCGAAGACGTTCAGAGACTTTCGAAGACATGCAAGAGATCTTTGACAATATTCATAATACGTTTGAAGACATCGATGAGTGGTTCGACGATGTTTTAGAGACATTCGACGACATTCATAATACGTTTGAAGACATTCTTGCGCGTTTTGAAGACGCTGAACAGACTCTCAAAGACATTCGCGAGCGGTTTGAAGACGTTCAAGAGATTTTCAAAAACATTCACGAGACGTTCGAAGACGTTCAAGAGACTTTTGACGACATTCACAATACGTTTGAGGACTTGTTTGGATGGGTGTGGGAAATGTTTTGAGGAACGTTGGGACGGGTTAAGGAAACGTTTGTTTGGGTGTGCACCCAAACAAACTGAAAGGCATTTCACCAAAACTGAAAATCCCAAACAAACCCAAACACATTTTACCAAAACTGTGAAAATCCCAAACAAACCCAAACAATTCCAACAAAACTCAAACGTCATGAATATCTTTGGTTTATGGATGTCGTCGAATATCGTATTATGAATGTCGTCAAAAGTCTCTTGAACGTCTTCAAACCGCTCGCTCATGTCTTTGAAAGTCTCTGAAGCGTCTTCGAAATGCTCATGAATGTCCTCAAACGTATTGTGAATGTCGTCAAAAGTCTCTTGAACGTCTTCGAACGTCTCGTGAATGTCTTTCAAAATCTCTTGAACGTCTTCAAACCGCTTGCGAATATTTTTGAAAGTCTGTTCAGCGTCTTCGAAACGCGCATGAATGTCTTCAAACGTATTATGAATGTCGTCAAAATGCTCTTGAACGGATTCGAAAGTTTCTTGAACGTCTTCAAACCCCTCGTGAATGTCTTTGAAAGTCTCTAAAACGTCTTCGAACCCCTCATCGATGTCTTCAAACATTATGAATATCGTCAAAGATATCTTGAATGTCTTACGCACATCTTCAAGCGTTTCATGAACGTCGTAGAAAGTCTCTTGAAACTCTTTGAACCCCTCATGCATGTCTTTAAACGCCTTATAAATGTTTTCGAACGTCTCTTGAATGTCTTCAAGCGTCTTATATATGTCTTCGGACAAACTCCTCGTGAACGTCTTTGAAAGTCTCTCTTAAGCATCTTTGAACCCCTCATGAATGTCTTCAAACGTATTATGAATGTCGTCCAATGTCTCTTGAACGAATTCGAAAGTTTTTTGAACATCTTCCAACCCCCCGTGCATGTCTTTGAAAGTCTCTTAAACGTCTTCGAACCCCTCATCTTCAACCATATTATGAATATCGTCACAGATCTTTTGAACGTCTTCGAACCTCTCATGAAAGTCTTTAAACGTTTTCGAAAGTCTCCTGAAGGTCTCACGAACATCTTCAAACGTCTCATGACGTTGTAGAAAGTCTTTTGAAACTCTTTGAACCCCTCATGCGTGTCTTCAAACGCCGTATGAATGTTTTCGAACGTCTCTTGAATGTCTTCGAACGTCTCTGGAACGTCTCACGAAGAGTACAATCCAATCAGTGGTGGACTTAAAAAAATGGTATAAAATCATGCCGATGATTCTCATCCACTTCAGGCAACATGGAGCTTATCGTCGACGTGCAGGGCTTCAAGAGACCCGTCAACGAATTTGTCCTGAAGGAGATGCCTATCGTCAAACTGCATGAGAAGAATGCTGAACCGCTGACGCTCGCCTTCGATGCACCATTTGCATGAGACTCTACCGGCCAAGTACAAAATGACAAACAAGTGGCTGGAACGCAATTTCCATGCATTACGATGGGATCACAATGGCATACCATACGAGGCAGCTAGAAAGGTAATTCGAGAACTCTTGCATGGAGATCCTATCATATATGCCAAGGGATTTGAGAAATGCGCATGGCTATCACGATTCACGGATCCTGCGACAAACGTCATCGACTTGGAGACTCTGGACTGTCCATCGCTGCAGAAGCTGCCGAAAGTCATAAACTCCAAATGTCCCCATCATCCCGTCAACACGAACTGCGCCCATGAGAATGTAAAATCGGTGAAAAGTTGGTTGAGCGTATTCGAAGCGTCAGCGAGGAATTTTTTTGAATGAATAAAAAATATTTCGATGAAAATATATATATCATTTGTATTTTTTATTCTACGGTGAAAACATCCATCATTTACAATCTGATCAAACATATGCATTTTTTTCATAGTCAACACTAAGCGTCGAAAACGATGGTAAGACGACTGTGGTGCAAACAGTTCGATGATGATGTCCCAACGAATTTAGTATTTTTTCCGCTTCAGAGACGATGGAACGCTGTTGTATTCCCCGCAACTGCATGTACCCCTTTGCGCGCCAGTTGCATCAACGACGTTATCGCGGGAATGCTGCCCATTGAGGTGCTTGCCGAGGAGCGTAGATCGATGTACCAGCAGAAGGGAGCTAGAAACTCCAGTTATGCAAGGACAGAAGCGAGAGCAACCAGTCTCAACCAGTGGCAGACGATGTGGGATGCTTCTCCCAAGGGAAGGTGGACACATCGACTAATCCCGAAGGTGGAGATATGGGTGAACCGTCTACACGGGGAGCTCAATTATTATCTCACTCAAGTGATCTCAGGACACGGTTGTTTTCGGGCTTATCTCTATAAGTTTAATTATGAAGATTCCCCGGACTGCCCAGCATGTGTAGCAGTCGAGGAGAACGCTGAACATGCATTGTTCCAATGCCCACGTTTTAGTGCCTCCCGCGCGATAGTCGAGGATCAGCTGGAGACACGCATCACCCCGGACAACCTGGTTGAGTTGATGCTGAAGTCAGCAGACGCATGGACAGCGGTATCGGCTTATGCTGCCGCAGTGATGAAGGAGTTGCGACGTGCAGAACTTGCGAGGAAGAAGACGACGCCGGAAGACCAGGCATTCATAGATTAAATCAGCGACACGAACCCCTAAACCACTCATAACATCTAGAGTGGAACCGGGGATGTAAGGTCGTCTGACAACATTGCAGGGAGAGCTACGGCTAAGGCCTCTCCCGCGATGTAATACCTAGCGGTCGTCCCGCGGGAGAATTTGTAAGGCAACAGCGGAATGGGGGTTTTTAGTCGGTGCAAGCCCGACACACGGCAATTATTTGCTACGGTGCGGAGGCATTTTCCCGCTAAACCTCTTAAAAAAAAAAAAAAAAAAACACACACAACACTCATCGACGGCGGCTTCCCCGCCATTTACTCCACGGACCACATGGCCCCCCTCCACAGAGGCCCCTCTGTGACGTCACACGCGCCCGGCGACCCCCCTCCATCGTACCCGCGCACTTGGCTTCCCCGCGCTGGACCCCCCCCCCCCCCCGGACACCCCGCCCTCTGGACCCCCCCTGGACCCTCTCCCCTTGACATCTCCCCCTGGACCCCACCCCCGGGACTCCCCCCCCCCCCCCCCCCCCCCTTGCCCCTTCCCCCTGACCCTCCCACCAAAGTGAAGCCGAATCGGCATAGCTCCTCTACTAATATACGTTTCATCCATGATGAAAAACTTCAGCGGAACACCATGCGAGATGACCGCCGACAAATGAAATAAAAAGTAAATGCTACATCGAGCAGCGAAATTCCTAGTAAGCCTTGGTGACCGGCCCCATAGCGGCGGTAAGTAAAGTAAGCGTAAGATGGTCACGTAATCGATAAAGCGGAGAGCGCAATCACATATAATAGGTATAGCTAGAACTGAGCCCCTTCAGTATAGATATAGTAGGAGCCTAGTAAAATAAATAATATTCATAATTCGATATCTGGAAAACTTTTGCTAGTCGCCAACAATCCTATTAGGGGTTCTCCTAGAATATTAAAAGGAAGGTGTGTGAACAATTTCAGCTCGATTAGTGGGGGGAGCCTTTCGGAACCTTACCCAAACTTTTTTATGGCGTGAAAATATCAATTGATGTCATAGTAACGTGCGTCAATTTTTTTCTTTTAGTCACGTTCGCCGATGTAGCTAGCGTACTCGCCGGCATCCTCTCGAAAAGTCATTTTACGAGATACGACAAAATTGCAACAAAACCGTACGTGACCAGTGTCTACCGGAAATATGACACAAATATTCAAAATATGCCGGCATTTTTCAGGCGTCTTGTTGTTGGCCTTTCAGCATTAACTGGAGGGCTCACTCATGGTCTACAGTCAAAAGACCTTGATTGTTTGATAAATTTAATATATTCGTGCCCAAAAACGAAAAAAAGACGGGACTACATACGGGACTAGACTACACGTTTAAAATTAAACTCTCTGTTTAAGGTTGTTGCTTAAGAATATTAGAGTGAATAAATATTACTGAAAATTTTACTAATCGTTATGGTATATTTTCTGAATATACTAGCAAAAGAAGGACGAAATTTTCCACACTCGTCTATTAAATATTAAATTTTAAAGTCTACATCAATCTCCACTTGATCGCATTGGTTGTATGGGGCATCGTAGTTACCATTTTAGTTTCTCGCATAATTCTTCCGTATTTATGAAGATCGTGACCCAAAAAACTATTTAAAAAAAAGTTTAACTTGTATAGCCTTTTCGGCTTTGGACAAGGCTCCGACTGTTATGTGAACCGCTATCTACAACTTGTCCGTTTCCTTCCATCATTACTCCCCACCTTGCGGCCGCAGCCAACTTCCTCCTCTATATCGTGTATTCATCATGCATATCTGCCATGGGCATAGCGAAACTACGGAAATCCTAAACCGATACAGCCGGCCCCAAGTTCGCCTCCCAGTCACGGAACTAGTCATCTTTTGTAGAGAAAAATACTTCACGACGAAAGTACGCGACTGGGATTCGAATCCGCGATCTCCCGATCCGCTGGCCGGCACGCTAACCACCAGACCAACGCCCTTGACCACCAGATCATCACAGAGTAACGGGTCGAAAAATAACTGATTTGCGCTAATTTTTTCGATGGTTAAAATACGCTAATCAGTCTGATTTTTATACCAAATTAGAGTACTAATAAAGAAAACAAAATACATTTTTAAACGTTTATTTTTTACGTTTTTTGTAAAGTTCAAAAATGTTTTCGGAAAGAATGAGTTCTCACGATGTACACGGTTGTGGCCGTAACTATTATCTGAAACATATTTGGAAAAAGATTATTAATCAGTATGAAAGCCGCTATTTTGCTACGGCGGTTTTTTAAATCAGAATTGATAGACTGGCGGCGGTTTGAAAAAAAAGTATCGAATTTAGCCTACTTTTGTCGACAATTTTTCATTAAGAAAAGAAAGAAGATCTGAAAAAGCTTCCATAGCAAGATACAGAATGGCGTGAAGAATGTTATGTCAAAATTTGAGACGCATAGCTTGAAAATTCTCCTTTTGAGAGTGTACAGCGTTTTGAAAAGCGACATTTCGAAGAAAAAAAAACGCGTTTAAAATTTGGAGTGCGGAATTTTCATATACAGTAAAACCTCGTTTATCCGACCTTCGATTAACCGACGCTCCGCATTATCCGAGTCACCTAACTCATCCGAGTCCTCCGCATTATCCGAGTCACCTTACTCACCCGAGTCCTCCGCATTATCTGAGGTGTATTCTCGGATAATACGGAGAACCTCGAATAAAGCGGAAGAATCTGCTATGCCTATGCGTAGAGTAGTGCTATATTGCTACCGTTTCCGTATTGCCCGACATTTCACTTATCCGAGGAACACTCTCCTCATATTACCTCGGATAAACGAGGTTCTACTGTATATGAAAATTCCGCTTACGATCAATCGGCGATGCGGAGTCCATACAATATTCTCCATTTTCTCAAATTGCTTGTTATCAGTAGCAATTTCATTTCGACGAGCTGTTCTGGCTTCTTTAGAGTCGAGAGACGATGTTTCCGTAAATTAAAGAAATTTAACTAGGTTTTCGTCAAAAATGAATGAATGCCGCGGTAATACCACGTGGGTAAGACTTTTTCACCAATGAATCAGCGGTAGTATCTCTAACGCGACCTAGGCCCTTTTTTGTTGATAGTTTTAAATGGCTTGTTCAAAACTATCAACAAAAAATTGGTTCAACCGGACATGGTGAGCAGTTTTTAATGAGTTTCATTATTCCGGCTCTGAACCCGTAAAAAGTAATTTATTGTTACCGAGGAAAATTTTATTCGTCGGTTAGTAAAAAATATTTTGCTTTACAGTGAATTCTTTACGGCAATTGGGATTGCTGCGAAAGAATATATCTTCCGTTCAGCAGTGCGCCCAACTAGGGTTGCTCGGTAAATATTTAATCAAACTAATTGAATAACTACATGTTCTTACAAGGAAACCGTTTCTGGTGCCCCTCTCCGATTTCGTTCATTTTTGGATGTTATTCTTCATCGAATATTTTGTCGAAACTGTTTTTCCGCCGATAAAAAAAATACGTGTGTTTTAACGATTTTTTTTTATCGGCGGAAAAACAGTTTTAAGGGGTGGAATTCACCCTCAAAGTTGGACATTCTCAGAGTGACTTTTGCAGATTCGAATATGCCTAATTAAGATATTCGATTGAAACCAATTCGAGAGTACTGCTGATGGCGAATAAAAAAATGCACCAAATATCTTAATTAGAAATTTGCGAAAGTCGCTCTGAAGATGTTCAACTTTCAAGGCGAATTCAATCCCTTTAAACTGTTTACCGCCGATAAAAAAATAGGTGTCTCTTAGAGTTCGATGAAAAATAACATATCCAAAAATGAACGAAATTGGAAGGGGAAACCGGAAACGGTTTCTTCTTTGTGTCACGGCAACGTCTTGACCCCAAGTATTGAAACGAAAAGTGAAATCGTCCAAGGCAAGTCGCGCCGCGTATTTACTAGGTGCGCAATTCAATTTCCGGCCTTTTTTTATCACTGAAAAATGGAAAATTTGAACAGAAATACAAAAAATGTGTTCTTCAAAGTATCTTCCCTCGCTAGGTACATATTTTTGCCATCTCTCTGGCAATACACGAAATTCGCGACGATGAAACGACGTGTCTTTGGACCGGAACCATAAAGGGGCTATACCTTTTATCCTATATACCTATAATTTTTTTAAAGAAAAGCACTCAATTAAATGTTTCGGAAAATTAAGAATATATTTGGCTATATTTGACCAATATTACATCATTTTTGCATAGAAAAATATTGAGATCCAAGCGACTTATGCGCTGCCTTCGGAGGCGCCAAAAAGAAAAGTTCCTCCACTGCTGACATTATTCCGGCCGATTAAATAGCTGAAACCGAAAAAGGAAAAAACCTCGTTAAACTGGAAGGTATTTCCTGTACAATGACGGAGGATTTTCGAAAAATATCAAAATCTAACAAAATTACGTAGTTGTGAAAAAAGTCTGTTTTCTTGCCTATAAAATGGTCGATTTTTTTTCAATGCCAAATCGTCAATTTTCATGCGATAAAAAATATCCTACGTCATTATAGAGTAAATATATTCACGAGTACTCAGTTCAAATTTCAAGTCAATTGGGTAACTCTTTAATATACAATGTCAGCAAATTTAAAAACTCTCATTTCGAGAAAAACGCGTTTAAAGATTTAACTATCGATTTTTGCAAGATACAATGATAGAGATACGGCCTTGAAATTTGTACAAGATATTCTTGAAAGTATAAACTGTCGAAAAAGGCAAAAAAATCGATTTTTTGAAAGTGTCACACTGGTATAGCCCCTTAATCCAACCCATTTTGCACTTCTTCGAAATTGGCCAAGTGTAGCCAAGCCAATCCATACGCCATCGACCGAAACAAGTGATAATCGGAATGGACCAGGTCTGGTGAATACGGCGGATGCGGTAACAGATCCCATTTCAGCGTTTTGATGGTTTCCTGGACGATGGAAGTGCGATGGCACGGAGCGTTGTCGTGTGGATTGGAAATACCTTGGCGAGTCATGTGTAATGCCCCCGCAAGTTGATTTTGTGTTGGCGTATTATCTTCATCCAATAACGCTTGCAAATCGCCGTCCTCAATTTTTGTTTTTGGTACACGGGAGCACTGTTTGTCCTCAGTATCGAAATCGCCGATTCTGAAGCGTTTGAACGAATCTTTGCAGGTAGTTTTCGATGGTGCATGTTCACCGTAGTCTTCCTCAAGCAAATGATGCCCTGCAGCTACAAGCTTCCCATTTCCCACAGCTTCGTAATACCAACACATAGATATGTGTTGGGATAACGTAAAAACAAAATTCAGACATGTATGTCGACTATATTATGTCTCGTCAGCGCCACCCATGTGTGAAAACCGGAAACTTAGTTGTGCACCTAGTATACCTGAGAATTGGCTCCTTCCCATTACGCTCAGGCTTCAACACGACGCCATTGACGATGAACATAATGTAGAATTCTATCTGACTTCCACTGGTTTGAATTCAATTATTTCGGTTTATTCCAGAGGAAACGTCAGAACTGAAGAGAGTGAAGAGAGAGAAAATAAAGAATTTGAGGTAACTATATTACAGCGGAAGGGAAAAAAAGAAATGAAAAGAAATAAAAGTAAAGTTTTAATAAAATGAGAAAATGATATTGTTTTCTGGCTGGACATTTTTATTGCATGTCTCCTCAGCCAAGTCGTTCAATGACATGGTGGGAATTCATAACCGTTTCGAATACGGTAGATTCGCATTTCATGCAATAACTTCGTTGATCGTGGAGTTCTCGACACATTTTGTTGTAAAATTAAAACGTTTACAAAACGATTCAAACTTAAGACACTTCTCGTCCGTTATTTATGGCATTGAGAATTGATTTTAAAAACAGTTGTCGTTTTGGGTCTCCCAAAACTACGCTAACCGCCTAATAAAAGGAAATGAAGGCGTTTCAAATATGTTTCTCATGACTTCAGATTATTAAGCATCGTGTGCAGATGGAATCCCCGAATTTTTTCGGATTCAAAAAAGCGCAGGACGAGATCGTAGCGAATGACAAAAATATGCCAATACTGCTGAATGAGAACAGAAGAAACTTGGCAACATTCTTCTACAATTGTTCCAGATTATTCAGCGTTGAAATAACCTTGCGACTGTTCGGACTCGCTCCTCGTGGGTGATTTTTTAAATGGTTTACTCTCGGCACGATAATGGCCGTTGAGGACTACTACCGCTGCTGTGGACTATGAACGTGAACGAGTCCGATGCTCGGCGCGGCGTTCTCAGTTTGTAGGGATTATTCCATAATATAAACACTTGCATGCAGACTCAGATTCGTTTCCCGATTCAAAAGACATCGATTCGAACGAAAATTCACATGAGATTCGACGTTGATAAATACACCTGTTGCAACCGGTTGTTTTTTTTATCGAATCGGAACGAATCCAATATGTAAAACGGTCCATTCAAATTCTGTTATGTGTTTCATTATCGAAATAACCTTTAGACTGTTCGGACTCGTTCCCAGTGGGTGATTTTTTCAAATGTTTCACTCTCGGCACGAAAATAGCCGTTGAGGACTACTACTGCTGCTGTGGACTATGAACGTGAACGAATCCGATGCTCGGCGCGGCGTTCTCAGTTTGTAGGGATTATACCACAATAGAGACACTTGCATGCAGACTCGGATTCGTTTCCCGATTTAAAAGTCGTCGATCCGATCGAAAATTCACATGAGACTCGACGTTGATAAATACGCCTGTTTCAACTGTATGTTTTTTTATCGGATCGAGACGAATCCAATATGAAAAACGGTCGATTCAAATTATTTTTCGTGTGTCATTATCGAAAGAACCTTGACACTTTTCGGATTCGTTCCCAGAACGTGATTTTTAAAAATGTTTCACCCTCGGCACGAAAATAGCCGTTCAGGACTACTAATGCTGCTGTGGAGGATGAACGTGAACGAATCCGATGCTCGGCGCGGCATTCTCAGTTTGTAGGGATTATTCCACAACAGAAACACTTGCATGCAGACTCGGATTCGTTTCTCGATTTAAAATTCGTCGATTCGAACGAAAATTCACATGATATTCGACGTTGATAAATACGCCTGGTTCAACCGTTTGTTTTTTATCAAATCGAGACGAATCCGATATGTAAAACGGTCCATTCAAATTCTGTATTGTGGGTCATTATCGAAATAACCTTGAGACTGTTCAGACTCGTTCCCAGTGGGTGATTTTTCAAAATGGTTAACTCTCGACACGAAAATAGCCGTTGAGGACTACTACGGCTGCTGTGGACTATAACCGTGAAAGACTCCGATGCTCGGCGCGGCGTTCTCAGTTTGTAGGGATTATTCCATAATATAAACACTTGCATGCAGACTCGGATTCGTTTCCCGATTCAAAAGACATCGATTCGAACGAAAATTCACATGAGATTCGACGTTGATAAATACACCTGTTGCAACCGTTTGTTTTTTTTTATCGAATCGGAACGAATCCAATATGTAAAACGGTCCATTCAAATTCTGTTATGTGTTTCATTATCGAAATAACCTTTAGACTGTTCGGACTCGTTCCCAGTGGGTGATTTTTTCAAATGTTTCACTCTCGGCACGAAAATAGCCGTTGAGGACTACTACTGCTGCTGTGGACTATGAACGTGAACGAATCCGATGCTCGGCGCGGCGTTCTCAGTTTGTAGGGATTATTCCACAATAGAGACACTTGCATGCAGACTCGGATTCGTTTCCCGATTTAAAAGTCGTCGATCCGATCGAAAATTCACATGAGATTCGACGTTGATAAATACGCCTGTTTCAACTGTATGTTTTTTTATCGGATCGAGACGAATCCAATATGAAAAACGGTCGATTCAAATTATTTTTCGTGTGTCATTATCGAAAGAACCTTGACACTTTTCGGATTCGTTCCCAGAACGTGATTTTTAAAAATGTTTCACCCTCGGCACGAAAATAGCCGTTCAGGACTACTAATGCTGCTGTGGAGGATGAACGTGAACGAATCCGATGCTCGGCGCGGCATTCTCAGTTTGTAGGGATTATTCCACAACAGAAACACTTGCATGCAGACTCGGATTCGTTTCTCGATTTACAATTCGTCGATTCGAACGAAAATTCACATGATATTCGACGTTGATAAATACGCCTGGTTCAACCGTTTGTTTTTTATCAAATCGAGACGAATCCGATATGTAAAACGGTCCATTCAAATTCTGTATTGTGGGTCATTATCGAAATAACCTTGAGACTGTTCAGACTCGTTCCCAGTGGGTGATTTTTCAAAATGGTTAACTCTCGACACGAAAATAGCCGTTGAGGACTACTACGGCTGCTGTGGACTATAACCGTGAAAGACTCCGATGCTCGGCGTGGCATTCTCAGTTTGTAGGGATTATTACATAACAAAGACACTTGCATGCATACTCGGATTCGTTTCCCGATTTAAAAGTCGTCGATTTGAACAGAAATTCACATGAGATTTGACGTCGATAAATACGCCTGTTTAAACCGTTTTTTTTAATTGGATCGAGACGAATCCAATATGAAAACGGTCCATTCAAATTCTGTTTTGTGTTTTATTATCGAAATAACCTTGAGACTGTTCGGATTCGTTCGCAGAAGGTTATTTTTAAAAATGTTTGTCCCTCGGCAGGAAAAAAGGCCGTCGAGGACGACTACTGCTGCTGATGACTATGAACGTGAACGAATCCGATGCTCGACGCGGCGTTCTAAGTTTGTACGGATTATTCCACACAACAGTAACCCTTGCATGCATACTCGGATTCGATGCCCGATTCAAAAGTCGTCGACCCGAACAGAAATTCACAAGAGATTCGACGTTGACAAATACGCCTGTTTCAACCGTTTTTTTTTTATCGGACCGAGATGAACCCAATATAAAAACGGTCCATTCAAATTGTGTTTAGTTTCATTATCGAAATAACCTTGAGACTGTTCGGAAACGTTCCCAGTGGGTGATTTTTTTTTAATGTATCACCCTCGGCACGAAACTAGCCGATGAGGACTACTACTGTTGCTGTGGACTATGAACGTGAACGAATCCGATGCTCGGCGCGGCGTTCTCAGTTTGTAGGGATTATTCCATAACGAAAAAACACTTGCATGCATATCCGGATTGGTTTCCCGATTTAAAAGTCGTCGATTCGAACAGAAATTCACATGAGATTTGACGTTGATAAATACGCTTGTTTCAACCGTTTGATTTTTATCGAATCGGGACGAATCCATTATGTAAAACGATCAATTCAAATTCTGTTTGGTGTTTTATTATCAAAATAACCTTGAGATTGTTCGGATTCGTCCCCAGAAGGTGATTTTTTTAAATTGTTTCACCTTCGGCACGAAAAAAGCCGTTGAGGACTACTACTGCTGCTGATGACTATGAACGTGAACGAATCCGATGCTCGACGCGGCGTTCTCAGTTTATAGGGATTATTCCACAACAGAAACACTTGCATGCCTACTCGGATTCGTTGCCCGATTTAAAAGTCGTCGACTCGAACAGAAATTCACGAGAGATTTGGCGTTGACAAATACGGCTGTTTCAACAGTTTTTTTTATCGGACCGAGATGAATTCAATTTAAAAACGGTCCATTTAAATTCAGTTTAGTTTCATTATCGCATTAACCTTGAGACTGTTCGGAATCGTTCCCAGTGGGTGATTTTTAAAAATGTATCACCCTCGGCACGAAACTAGCCGATGAGGACTACTACTGCTGCTGTGGACTATGAACGTGAACGAATCCGATGCTCGGTGCGGCATTCTCAGTTTGTAAGGATTATTCCAAACCGAAAAAACACTTGCATGTATACTCGGATTCGTTTCCCGATTTAAAAGTCGTCGATTCGAACGAAAATTTACATGAGATTCGACGTTGATAAATACGCCTGTTTCAACTGTATGTTTTTTATCGGATCGAGACGAATCCAATATGAAAAACGGTCCATTCAAATTCTTTTTTGTGTGTCATTATCGAAATAACCTTGACACTGTTTGGATTCGTTCCTAGAAGGTGATTTCTAAAAATGTTTCACCGTCGGCACGAATATAGCCGTTGAAGACTACTACTGCTGCTGTGGACTATGAACGTGAACAAATCCGATGCTCGGCGCGGCGTTCTCAGTTTAAAGGGATTATTCCACAACAGAAACACTTGCATGCAGACTCGGATTCGTTTCCCGATTTAAAAGTGGTCGATTCGAACGAAAATTCACAACAGATTCGACGTTGATAAATACACCTGTTTCAACCGTTTGTTTTTTATCAAATCGAGACGAATCCAATATGAAAGCGGTCCATTTAAATTCTTTTTTGTGTGTCATTATCGAAATAACCTTGAGATTGTTCGGATTCGTTTCCAGAAGGTGATTTCCAAAAATGTTTCACCGTCGGCACGAAAATAGCCGTTGAGGACTACTACTGCTGCTGTGGCCTATGAACGTGAACGAATCCGATGCTCGGCGCGGAGTTCTCAGTTTGTAGGGATTATTCCACACAGAAACATTTGCATGCAGACTCGGATTCGTTTCCTGATTTAAAAATCGTCGATTCGAAGAGAAATTCACATGAGATTTAACGTTCATAAATACGCTTGTTTCAACCGTTGTTTTATCGGATCGAGACGCATCATCAACCTCAAAAGGTTTACATTGTTTGGACTGTTTTCCTATGCATGATTTCAACATTTTACATCCCTCGATATCGAGAATATCGTTTCAGAACTACTACTGCTACAGTGGACTATGAAAAGAAATGAAACCAATGTCTTGCTCAATATTTTCTGATTGTAGAGGTTGTTCCACAACGAGACCATTTGCATTCGCACTTGTATTTATTCCCAACTGTAAAAAACATTTACCCAAACGGAGATTTCCATGAGTTCCGACTTTAATATTTCTTTTAGTTTGATAAATACGCATGCAATGATTTTTTTCCAGTATCGAGAGGAATCCAATATGCAAGATTATTTATTCAAATAATGTTTCACGTTTGTTTATTGGAATCATATTTAGAGTGGTCGGATTGGTTTACTTTGAATAATTTTTTTAATTATACGCCCCTCAAAGCTCTAAAGAGCGTTTTCGAACAGCTACCATTACTCTAGGCTACGAAACGAAATGAAACCAATGTTTTGCGCAATGGTCTATGATTGCAGAGGGTATTCCATTTAACTTCCGAGCCTTTCTCAATTCTTTTTTTCCCTTATCCGTCAGTAGCCAACTTTTTTCTGTGTACTTTTTGTGCATTTTTAATTTGCGTTGCGATCAGCAAAACCTTTCTCTCCTATTTTGTCGAGTAATTATTTTCGACTCTCTGAAACATTTAAAACTGAGCAATGCGCATTCTACATTTCTAGAAGGTTTAATCGACGGTGGCAGTGCATCAAATAAATCGCCGGGACCGAGCGTTACATCATATGACTTATTTATCCCATTCGAATTATCCAAGAACCTAAAATCTACGTATGTTTGGATAAAAATATTGGTTTAATGAAAAAACTGGAAGTCGAAGCATAATTCATTGCACAGGTGACAAACGCCGATCACTCGTTGCTTCATCATTTGATAGAGAAGGACAGCAAACTTCGGTTCGAACAACAGGACTTTCGCGTCCTCGATACGAAATTCCGTCTGAACTCTGCCACTTTTTCAAATGTTTAGAATCGGTGCCTTGATAACCTGGCACTGAGGCGTCTCCCAACGTATACGTAACGGCGATTCTGATTGGCCTAGAATTCCAGAATTCTATTGCTTCCCATTTAAAAGCCAATGGGAAAATAAAAAACGGCTAAGTAGCTTCGTTCCGAACATCGTCCAGAATCGGTAGTTGCCGAATGAACGACCTGTACTGAATCACCCTATATATATATATATATATATATATATATATATATATATATATGTGTGTGTGTGTGTGTGTGTGTGTGTGTGTGTGTGTGTGTGTGTGGGTGCGTGCGTACCGCGTGCGTGCGTGTGTGTGTGAGTGTGTGTGTGTTTTTTTTTTTTAAAGAGTTTTAGCGGGAAAATGCCTCCGCACCGTAGCAAATAATTGCCGTGTGTCGGGCTTGCACCGACTAAAAACCCCCATTCCTCTGTGGCCTTACAAATTCTCCCGCGGGACGACCGCTAGGTATTACATCGCGGGAGAGGCCTTAGCCGTAGCTCTTCCTGCAGTGTTGTCAGACGACCTTACATCCCCCGTTCCACTCCAGATGTTATGAGTGGTTTAGGGGTTCGTGTCGCTGATTTAATCTATGACTGCCTGGTCTTCCGGCGTCGTCTTCTTCCTCGCACGTTCTGCACGTCGCAACTCCTTCATCACTGCGGCAGCATAAGCCGATACCGCTGTCCATGCGTCTGCTGACTTCAGCATCAACTCAACCAGGTTGTCCGGGGTGATGCGTGTCTCCAGCTGATCCTCGACTATCGCGCGGGAGGCACTAAAACGTGGGCATTGGAACAATGCATGTTCAGCGTTCTCCTCGACTGCTACACATGCTGGGCAGTCCGGGGAATCTTCATAATTAAACTTATAGAGATAAGCTCGAAAACAGCCGTGTCCTGAGATCACTTGAGTGAGATAATAGTTGAGCTCCCCGTGTAGACGGTTCACCCATATCTCCACCTTCGGGATTAGTCGATGTGTCCACCTTCCCGTGGGAGAAGCATCCCACATCGTCTGCCACTGGTTGAGACTGGTTGCTCTCGCTTCTGTCCTTGCATAACTGGGGTTTCTAGCTCCCTTCTGCTGGTACATCGATCTATGCTCCTCGGCAAGCACCTCAATGGGCAGCATTCCCTCGATAACGTTGATAGCGTCCTCGGAGACAGTGCGAAACGCACAGGCTACCCTCAAGGCACTGACGCGGTACGTTGCTGCAGCCTTCCTGCGGTACTCCTGGATTTTCAGTGCATCAGCCCATATGGGTATGCCATAGGTGAGCACTGAGGTCGTCACTGATGACAGCAGTTTCCTCCTCTTCTGTCTGGGGCCACCAACATTAGGCATGAGTCGCGCCAGTGTGGTAGCCACCCCAGCGGCCTTTCTGCTGATCTGCTCGGTTTGCTCTTTGAAGTTCAGCCTCGCGTCGAGAATCACACCCAGGTACCGAATGAACGGTTGGGATGTGATTTCGGAGTTTCCAACCCTGAGCGTCACCGTTTCCATCACCTTCCTGCTGGATACGAGGAGTACTTCTGTTTTGTGAGCTGCAAGATGCAGTCCAACAGAAGACATCCATTCCTTTATCTTGGCGAAAGCTTCGCCGAAGAGTGCGGTGATTTGCTCCAGGAATTTGGCGATGGCAATCAGCGCCGCGTCATCTGCGAACGCTACGATGGACACTCCTTTCGGCAATTTTAATAGCAGCAGATCATTGTACATGATGATCCACAGAAGCGGTCCAAGTACAGAGCCCTGAGGAACTCCTCCAGTCACCCTATACGTCTTTGGTCCATCCTCTATGTCGTACATGAGCCACCTATTTCATAGGTAACTCGCCACTATTCTCCGTAGGTACCATGGTACACCTAATGTTTTTAGGGCATCCATGATACACTTCCATATCGCCGAGTTGAAAGCGTTTTTGACGTCGAGAGCGACAACTGCGCAGTACTTCTTGGACCCTCTTGCCCATCGTTTCCCCGCAGTCGACTCCTGCGCCTGCTTCACCACTGCATTAATGGCATCCAGAGTAGAGCGCTCCTTTCTGAAGCCAAACTGGCCCTCCGCCAGTAGAGGGTCTACGACCTTCTCAATTCTGTTATGGATGATGCGCTCGAAGATCTTTCCCGCGGTATCCAGCATACAGAGCGGACGATAGGATGAAGGTTCGTCCGGTGGCTTTTTCCCTTTCGGGAGGACCACTAGCTTCTGCCACTTCCACTTGTCCGGGAAGATTCCTTCCTTGAGACACGCATTGTACATGCCCAGGAATATTGCCGGTGCCAACTTGATCGCTGCCTTGAGTGCGATGTTGGGTATCCCATCCATGCCGGGGGCTTTATTGTTGCCCACCCTGGCAATCGCCGTAAGAAGCTCTTCTTCAGTAATGGCTGGGATGTCTTCATCAACGTCCTCTTCGAGCTGATAATCCTCCTCGGGTTGCTCAGGGAACAGATGTGAAACAATCTTTTCCAGCAGAGCTGCGTCCACAGGCGATGGCATTGGCTGGCTTTTCAGCCGAGTCATCACTACTTTGTACGGCCTGCGCCAGGGAGCATCTTCCACCTCGCTGAGCAGTTCGCCCCAGCTTTCAGCTTTACTCTGCTTGATAGCCTTTTTAAGCTTCAAGCGCGCCTTCCTGTGCTGTTCTTCCAAATCGGGGAACGAGCGTTTGCGTCGAGCTCGTTGCGCTAGGCGGCGAGTTCGATGACACTCCCTTCGGAGGCCGGCAATTTGTTCGCTCCACCAGTGTACCGCGGGTCGGAAGTCGACATTACGTTTCCGTGGCATTGTGGCATCGCATGCTCCGGTGACCCTCTGCATGACCACCTCGACCTTCTCGGTTGCACTTTCCGCTGCGAGGGGGCTGGTGTCAAAAGTTTCACGAAACAAGTCCGCGTCAAACATTTTCGCTTTCCAGCCCTTCCCGTTTGTCTTCCGTGCCTTCGCTGTTCTGCTGAAGTCACCGCGAATCTCCCAGGGAATCGCTTGATGATCACTGTGAGTGTAGATATCACTGACTACCCAGTGGCACTGGTTTCCTCTTGCCAGGCTACTACTCACAAAAGTGAGGTCCACTATAGAGGAGGCTTCACCTTTAACAAAAGTGGGCTTTGTACCTGCATTAAGTAGTACTACATCCAACAAGGACATAGCCTCAAGCAGAGCTTGGCCCTTCCTGTTCGTCACTTTACTACCCCATTCCACAGCCCAAGCGTTGTAATCTCCGGCTATGGCTACCGGGAAGCGTTGTTTAGCGTCTGCGACTAAGTTGTCGAGAAAATTCTCAAACTCATAAGTCGTCAGACTAGGCGGTGCGTAACAACTGTAGAAATGAACTCCTTTGACTTTTATTCTCACAAAACCAGTTTCCGTCCGACTCGCAAGATCCTGAAATGGAAGTTTTCCGCAGGACCAAATTGCGGCCTTCCCACTTGCGTCAGATTCCCAAGGTTGCGTGTCTAGATGTCTATATGGTTCCGAGAGTATCGCCAAGTCAGACTTCAGCTCGCGCACAGTCTGCATGAGCAGGTCCTGTGCTGCTTCACAATGGTTGAGGTTCAGCTGGAGTACTCTCATTTGCATCGTTTTTGGAGTGCCTGGAGGGTCTGGAGAGCCCGCGTATACGCTGGACACCGGCTGCTACCTGCGATGTGGGCTGTGGGTGCCCCATCTCCCGCTTCTGCACATATGACACACTTTGCACTTGCTGTGCATTCGGCAACTTTGTGACCAGTGTTACCGCACTTGATGCAGTCTTTAGCCCGGTCGACGTTGCTCTTGCAGTTCCGTGATAAGTGTCCAAATTTCCAGCACTTGAAACACTTTAGTGGTCTCACCACTTCTCGGATTCTGCAATTACACCAGCCGACTCGGATGATTTCTGTATCCAGAAGTTTCCGGGCACCAGGCACCATGAGTCGTATTACCGCGGTCTGAGTTCTGCCATATGCTTTACGCAGAGACTTGAGAGAGTATTCCGTGACTGAATAGTCCGGTCCCAAGACTCTCTTCAGGGCCGCCGATATCTCCTCCTTCGTCGCGTCCTCTTTCAGGTCCTTGATCTCCAGATCAACTTCCTGGACTTTACTCTGGACCGTTGCTGATTCACCAAGAACACCTTCGAATTGGTTTCGCAATTCCGGTGCTTTGGCTGAGCTCTCCTTATTCAGAACGATCAGCAGATCTCCGGCGTTCGTTCTGCGTACCTTTTGGACGCATTCACCTGCATCCTGCATGTGTGTGTGTGTGTGTGTGTGTGTGTGTGTGTGTGTGTGTGTGTGTGTGTGTGTGTGTGTGTGTGTGTGTGTGTGTGTGTGTGTGTGTGTGTGTGTGTGTGTGTGTGTATGTATATTCTAATAGAGTCGCTTTGACAGCTCGAGTAACCAAACACGGTTAGTCGAGCGTGAATGTGAAAGAAAAACAAACGGCTCTTATTAGAGCCAAACATTTATTTAACAAAGGTTCACGTTGTTTCAAATTTAGGTGTGGATCATTTATTTTGATTCTAACACGCGTATATTAGCCGTGGCGCTCGCGCGAAAACCGTAGGAGAAACAACGAGACGAGGACGATACGCAAATAGATCCGCAAATAGATACAGAGTAAGTTAAAAATTCAATAATGTGCTCATTTCTTTTACTTGCTTATATAAAATGAAGAAATTCGCAGACAGCCGTGCATGTGTAGCTTTTGTGTGCCCTGAGAGCATAACCTAGCTTCTATACGTCATTACCAATTTGTGTGTTCATAACCTCGTTCCATTAACATTTTATGAACATATCTTTAAAATGTTTTGAACAGAATCTTATCATAGACGGTGAAGTTTTGTTTTTGTAGAAAATGCATTCGGCTCTGTAGAATTTATTGCAGAGCTTGACAATTATTTTGCCTAACATATTATTCCTCGTTGAAAAATCTCTCATGACAAATAAAAGCTTTGTGCAACACGATATATAATCCAAGATCCCCTACGGCGCCTAATTGTTCATGTAAAATAGAACGCCATTACACGACCATCCCAAGTTCTTGCGAATTTTGTACATACGAACCCGTGATCAAACATACAGGTATCGGATAGGCGGCCTAATTGACATTCGTGCGATGCAATCGACACCTGTATATTTAATCACGGTTTCATACGAATAAAATTGGTGCGAACCTGTGATTGTCGCGTAATCGTGTTCTATTAGCACAACACCTAATGTTTGCCTGGACATCACAGACTCAAGCCTGACAGCGCCTTCACATGCCTCGCCATTCTTTTCATACCGTGGTGATCAACATATTTCATTGTTGCGGCTGCACAATCTACGTCTACATGGAACGATGATAGTCCGCCGTCTCTAAGAAATCTTCGAGTGCCACACCTGCATCGAGGACTTTCCTCGGTTATGTCGTTCAACGCCTCGAAGTGTATCGTCCCAAGTGCGCTCAATGCGTCAAATACTATGGAAAGCCAAACTTCAGATACTCCATGTCGCTCGGTGCCTCGGATCGAGCAACATTTGGGCATGAAACCCTTCTCCGGTACGGAGAGCGACAACGAGACCTTTTGACATTTTTCCAGCTTGACATAACATGAAAATGATTAAAACATGAAGAATGAATTTTAGCATTTTTCATAAAATGAAAAGGCCTTAGAACTATTGTGCCATCTGGCCAAGGAAGGCCACATCGTGAATGATTGTGCGCTTTTTAATGTTAACATGAAAGTGTGATTGAAGCTGCATATTTTATGTGTTACGCGATTATCGACTATTATGTAAATTGAAAATAAATGATTGTCAACGAAACCTTTTTTTTGTCAGACCGGCTTTAGTTTTAATTTACTATAAAACAACCTAAGATTTCTTGAATAAAAATCCTAAAACTGAGTATAAATGTGTGATAATAATTTCTCTAATTTCTATTGTGCCAAATTAAATACGGTTAATGAAACTGAATTTATTACATTTATTAAACATTTAAAACGTAGAGACCCTCAAAGTTTTATTTATAGACACAAATAGGTGACTTGTTAAAAAAAATTATTTTACACTTTTTACTACATTAAATAAAAGCTTGTATAAAAGAAAAGTTTTTTTTATATACAAATTTTCTGTATCAATCTGCCTGTGTTAAATGGAAAAAAAGAAAAACCGCGTTTCGAAATTATATGGTTCTGCACGTTAAGGTATTTCTTTCACGAACCCGAATATTTAACAAATAACTGATTTCCGTCTAAAAGAAAAAAAAATACGAGTTCTCTTTAAAAATGGGCTTTATTGAAAGTATGGGCCGGCCACGGTGACCAATGGCATTGAGACATGTACGCCATTAAGCCTTTATGCGACTATGGCACGCTCCACCTCTCCGTTTCGTCGCCGGGAGAAAAACTGACGTCTTCATTTACATAAACGTCAATATTTAATAAATGCCGTAGACGGATCATTTAATTTTTGGGTGACAATTTTGATAATGTACTGAATGATTTGACATTTTTTCATAACATCCTTGACATTTTTGACACTATTCCGCGTGTAAAACTGCCGATCAGCATGAGTCTAGGCATCTTCTTATGTGAAAACTGTTTGTTCAATTCAAATTTAAAATTAAATTATCAAATTGAAAATTCAATTCAAAATTATTAAAATCAAATATTAAAATTTGAAGAGTACTTCAGTATATGATAACGAATCCACTATACAAATTTGAACAAATGGTAACATTTGATCACTTGACCCGAAGCTTCTTAACGATATAAGGAAAGACGTGTATTCTTGAGCAGCCTCCAGCAGGGTAAATGTGACGCGTTATCCGAGTGCATCCGGTTTTTGTTTAGAATGAACAAATCTATTCGCATTCCACTCGCTGAACACGAAAATAAAATAACGCAATGAAGTTGGATTTTCGTTAAAATTTTTGTTTATTTATCTCGAGTCTTTTTCAATTAAGAGTTTTCTCCTGCTGCAACAAGCGAAGCGCAGTTCATGAAATATGGAGACGGTATATCAAAAATTCTATTTATAAATGTGAATGGGAATTTATTCACATCGTGATTTTCATGTGAATATAAGTAGAGTAGCAACGCCAGTTCTAACTCAGGGATCTCAGGGGGAGCGGGGCGGGCGTCACGCGCGGGGTACCCAGGGTATGACGTCACGGCGGGAAGGGTAAGGCCAGGCAGTGGGGGAGCGAGACGGTGTCTGCAGCAAAGGGAGGGGGGAGAACAAATAGTGGCAGGTAACCGTTGGGAAGCCATAAAGTTTTTGTAGTTTTTATCGTATAACTCGGAATTATCAGCTTCATTATGGACACATGTGGGTAAACTACTATATATGGCTAGAAAAGTTTCCACCGATAAGAAAACGCTAGCTGCCATATGAAGGGCGCTCTTTCGGAGACCTATAAAAAAATGCATTATTTATTGCCTGCAACTGCAGGTATGAAAGGTGTCGATAAGAAAATTCAACCCGTCGCGGTTTCATTCCGAACGATGACGTCAAGATGTTCACATATGCGAGTATGTACGCAGTGCATCCGGCCAAGCACCCGCTGGACTTAACCAAAAACGAGCTTGAACAGGTTCCCTATCGCTTGAGGGTTAAATGAGTTGAAGTAAAACTCCATTGGTGAAGGCGGATGTTAACCTGCCAGAATTTAGACATTTTACGATCTCCACAAAACCACGTTTGATGACAGCGTATAGGAAAATCATACAAGTGATTATGTTTTCCTTACTATCGCTGGAGGGTTAAATGAGTTAAAGTAAAACTCCATTGGTAAAGGCGGATGTTGACCTGCTAGAATTTAGGCATTCCACGATCTCCACAAAACCACGTTTGACGACGGCGTGTGGGAAAATCATACAGGTGATGGCCATATTTTTTTTGGAATCTCGTTTCCCTATGTATGAATAACTTGAGCGCAGACGCTATAGCGGGTTACAACCTGTTTCTCTCACGTTCCTGATATCCCATTAAACATTTCAGTCCATATACTGGCAATCTTTATATTTTTCATCGAGATGCCGAATTATTTTACATTTTCCGCTGTGAACGCCACTCACACTTAAAAACCCCATAATATGCTCCCCTTCTCATATCTATATTAACCGTTCCATATTTTTTCATGCTCTATCCCCACTGTAGTACACATTGCAGTAAAAAAAAGTCTGAGAGGGTATACTGTTAGACTTCTAAGATAGTCAGTCGAGGACAAAGACGGAAACATATTTTTCTTCAAAAGTTGTGGAGGCTGTGACCGCTGCTCGGAAAATTGAAACATTCGCAGTCGAGCAGTGAACTCATCCACATCGTGTTTTATTTGTCTTCAACCATTTTTTCGTTGAAAAAAAACTTATAAAAATGTCCGGCGACATATCAGAAGCAAGATTACGAGAGCAAGCCGCACTTATAAATTCAGCGGAAGAGTACAATGTGTGGGAGCATCAATACAATGAATTCATCGATTTGTTGGAAAAATAAAGCTGTAATAAACGCCAGCGATTATCGATCGGATATCGCCAATCATTAATCGCTCAAATAGCGCGACTTGAAGGCTTAAAAAACTCTGTGCGTCAACGTTTTATTCATGAGGGTGCAGGATGTGGTGCGCGAGAAAGTGGTTTGATATGGCGGAACATTGAAACGGCATTTGAAAATCGTGTATTGACTGGTTCAGTTATCAATCGCGACCATATTGACCCACGTCAATTTTTCGAAGATGCCTGGGACATGGTGCTTTTACATGTGAAAAAACATCGTCGAGGAAAATTTGTGTGTAAATGTTAATACCACGTTCAGCGGTGAGTATGTGGCAGGTGATAAGTATGCAAACAAAAGTGTCAATACGAGAAACTTTGCACTTTTCCAGATATCTGATTTAAACGAGTGGTATGAGCAACGCGTTGACAAACCCACTCTAGCATCTCTTGATGAATTTCAAGACCGCGACAGTGGGTGGACTTTGTTAAAAATTCTAAATTTAACCATGAGTGTGAATAAGTAAAATCCAATGCGCGCCGGGTGCCACTTAAAATTGTCAAAGGAAATAATGATGAAGCGTGTTATTGTAAATGTCAAGTCCAATGACAATGCATGTTTTGCATGGTCTGTGGTCGCCGCTCTATATCTCACCGAACGAAACAGTGCCCGTCCATCTTCATACCCTCACTATTCAACAATACTCAATCTACAAGATGTTGAATTCCCCGTGGCCATACCGCAAATCAAGAAATTTGAGCTTCAAAATAATTTATCAATCAATGTGTATACCACCAACAAAAATAACATTGTTCTGATACGCGTGTCCCAATCCAAGAAGGGAAAGCACATGAATTTGCTATACGTACAAGATACGGAGGACAGCAATGTGGGGCATTTCGCTTGGATCAAAAACCTGTCGAGGCTTGTGAACGCGCAACTGAACGTAAACGGCCATAAAAATATATATGCGATCGGTATGTAATAGTTAACATAACTAATATACGCACACACACATGTGTGTATGTTAGTGTATATTAGATATATTCTAGAATAATTAAAAAATGTAAAAAAATAATAGTTTTCGGTAGGTGTTTGCATTATTTCTCATCGGAGACTAAACTGCAGTCACATGAGGTTGATTGCAGCTCGATAAACAACTGTGCTATCCGTCTACCAAACGATACCAATAAGTGGCTCCAGTTCGTAAACTTCAACCGGAAAGAACGACACCCCTTCATCGTGTATACCCATTTGGAATGTGTATTAGCAAAGACTGGCGCGGAGAACGCGACAAAAGATATACGTCATCAGCATGAAGCATTTAGTATTGGTTATTACGTGTGCTGTGTGTACGATGAATCGCTCTCTTCATATCACTCACGTCGCAGTGCTGACTGCATATCATGGTTTGTAGACGAACTTAAAAACCGAGCATTGCGCATAAAAAGCATTTTTTGCCATAATCTGCCAATGATACCTCTAACACCAACCGAGTGGGCGAGTCTTCGAAACGCCACTCAGTGTCACATGAGCGAAAAACCATTTGCGCAAGACGATGTACGCGTTCGAGATCATTGCCATGTGACCGGACGTTATAGAGGCCCTGCCCATTCCAACTGTAACTTAAATTACGAGCAGTCACTTTTCATTCCTGTAGTTTTCCACAATTTATCCGGCTATGATGCGTATTTTATAATCAAGGAAGTTGCCACAGCGTTCGAAGGAAGAACCAATGTGCTCCCAATTACAAAGGAGAAATACATCTCCTTCGCGAAGCATGTAGAAATTAAAGACGATACAAAACATAAGATCCAATTGCGCTTCATTGATTCATACAAATTCCTCAACACCAGTCTTGACAAATTAACATAATTCTTGACCGAGGACTAACTCAAAATTTTAGGGATGCAATTTTCAACTCTGTCGTCAGGCGATTTCAATTTGTTGACGCGAAAAGGGGTCTTTCCTTATGAGTATATTGACGACGTGACTAGGTTGGGCGACACTTGCCTACCACCACCTGACGCATTTTACAGCTCCCTGACAGATGCTACAGTATTCGAGAGTGAGTTCGCACATGCTAAGAACGTTTGGGAGCGGTTCTCCATTCGAACGCTGGGCGACTATAGCGATTTGTACTTGAAGACAGATGTCTTATTATTAGCCGATATTTTCGAAAACTTTCGGAATACGTGCGTTGAGAGCTATGGACTGGATCCCGCGTATTACTACACATTGCCGGGGTATACCTGGGATGCAATGCTAAAACACTCGAATGTCAAGTTTGAATTACTAACGGACATCGATATAGTTTTATTTGTTGAGCGGGGTATACGCGGTGGTCGTAGTCAATGCTCAAACCGATATGCCCGTGCTAATAACAAGTACATGGAGTCGTTTGATCTATCGAAAGCATCATCATGCTTGATGTATTTTGACGTCAACAATTTGTATGGATAAGCAATGTGCCAACCCTTGCCATATGCAGATTTTCGATGGGTTAACGACGTGTCCAACTTTGATCCACTATCCATCGCGCTGGATTCACCTACAGGCTACAATCTCGAGGTCGACTTGAAATACCCACCATCACTACATGATGCGCACAAAGACCTGCCATTTTGCCCAATACACGAAAAACCACTAGGTAAGCGGGAAGAAGAGCTGCTAGCAACTGTCTGTGATAAAAAACGCTACATCATAGACTATAGAAATTTACAACAGTGTTTACGTCATGGACTTTGCCTTATGAAAATCCATAGAATTTTACAGTTCACACAATCCCCATGGCTCCGTTCATATATCGAGTTAAATACTCAGTTTCGAACGCTGGTCAAAAACGATTTCGAAAAGAATTTATTCAAATTGATGAATAATGCGGTGTTTGGCAAAACGATGGAGAATGTGCGCAATCATGTAGATGTAAAGCTTTTGACAAAATGGGAGGGTAGGTGTGGCGCAGAGGCAATGATTGCGAAGCCGAACTTCCACAGCCTAAGTGGTTTTTCGGAAAATCGCATTGCCGTGGAATTGCGCAATCTCGAGGTGAAATTCAACAAGCCGATATATGTGAGTATGTGCATACTCGACATATCCAAAACGTGCTTGTATGGATTTCATCACGAGTATATGGTACCTCTGTATCGAGATAAATGCAAAGTCATGTATACCGATGCGGATAGTCTCATATATGACATTGAGAGCGATGATAAATATGCCGACATGAAGCGCGACATTTCAAAATTCGATACAAGCGATTATTCAGCGGACAATAGGTATGGTATACCGCTCGTCAACAAGAAGGTACCGGGTCTCATGAAAGACGAATGCAATGGTGCAATTATGACCGAGTTCATTGGACTTCGATCGAAAATGTATGCGACACGTGTCGAGGGTAAGAAGGATACTAAAAAAGATAAAGGTGTCCAGAGCAGTGTTGTGGCTAGAAAAATCACGTTTGACGATTATGCCCGATGCTTGAAGGAAGACATTGAAATTATGCGTAGCCAAACGTGTATTCAATCGAAGTTGCACAAGGTCTACACCATTCGTCAGACGAAAATCTATCTAAGCCCTCATGATGATAAGCGGTATATCATACCTGGGACCTCTGATACCCTACCATGGGGGCATTACAGAATACCGTCGTGAAAAGTTTTGTAATTTTTTTTCTCTAGAACCTTGATGTAAAATTGTGTATATGTTGTGAATATTGATGTATAAAACTAGTGAAAATTATGTATATATTTTGTTCACTCGATGTTTAAATTATGTTTGCTGTATATATTGAATTGCGCAAGAATGGATTTATTATTTTCCGTAAATAAAGAAGCGGACTTTTTATAATTACATGTGCTTATTCACTCTATCCATGTCCTCGCATTCCACGAAAAAGGGTGAAGGCGAGAAGGGGGGAAGCAAGCCTGCTGTGGAGTCGGTCGGGGGCCTTGGAGGGATGCGGGGACGACCAGCAGGTCAAGAGTCATAAAACATCCATATTTTTCCATTTTCTTTATTATCTACTACAAATCGGATTTACTTATCCAATTATTGTGGCTATTGTCGAAACCTAACCACTTTACAAACATCCGATTGCCACGCTTCTTAAACACTGCTTCAATGAGATAGATATCGGGGTGCTTGACCCTGAGAAGCTCTTGTTCGTAGAAACCACCGGCGATCGATTCATCTTTATGGTCCTTCAAGTGGTACGTCATGGGATGAGTTTTTTTCACACGATAGATTGTAAATATGTCTGTTGTCCAGTTTGGGGTGTAACCCTTTTCGAAAATAGTCTTAAATTTGCTGATTCTCACTTTATCACCAACGGCGAATTCCGGTTGTCTTTTTATTGGAGGCTTATTAAAAATCTACTGCAATTGCTTCTCATTTTCCGCGTTGAACTTTGTCGGCTTCATCTTAATGGTGCGATGTACCGAATCGATGTACTCGGCTACTAGATTATCGAGAATATCGATCCACTTATAATGTTCAATGTACGATTGAAACGCTCGCAAATGGATGCCTTCAAGTAACTATATGTTGAATACATGTAAATAGTGTACTTTTTCATGAGGGCCTTAAAGTCACAATTGTAAAATTCTTTTCCCTGATCGACGTGTAAGTTCTGCGGTATGCGTCCCTTAACGAGGATCGACTTCATTGCGGCTGCTGCATCTTTGCCAGTCTTACTCAGCATTGGCATGACCCAGGCGATTTTTGAGAATGTATCGATGACGGTGAGAAGAAATTTGTGTTTGGAGTTTTGACGCGCGTATGATGACATATCGACGAGATCGGCTTGCCAGGTTTCGTCCAAGCCACGGATGTCCTCATGCCGATGCGGATAGTTTCGTCGAGCAAGCTTATGTAGCTCCAGCACGAGAGCGCCCCTTTTTCGTTCATTTTCCAGTCCACTCAGTCGTGCATCCAATTCAACAATAACGTTTGAATTACGAATCACCAAATCATATAGCGTCTTGACATCGGCCTCGAGAGTCTTTGCAATGTCCCGTATCGGAGCTTCAAGTCCATGAGCCAACAACTGACTACTCTCATTCATTTCTGTGCGTATGGTCTTAATGATAGTTCGAGATTTCTTTTGTAACGCGCTTAAAGTGATGGCGTCAGCTTCTCCTTCCGGATTAGAAATGTTACACAATCGTTTCTGCCCCAAGTCATAATGACCATCTGCGGTAATTGTAAAGCCAATCCCAGGTCGACCTGGAGGACCTTGCGTAATGTGGAGTACACTCCTACTTGAATGACGTCCAAACACATCGACACTTATGATGAGAATGCGTAAATTCTCCGATGTTGAGTTAATAAATGATTTCAGCTTCACGCAATTCCTCGATAATCGATATAATTTCATTCGCATGGGCCGAATTTTCGGATGCTTGTGATGCCAAGAGTAAACGAAGACGGTCTACTAGCTCGTTTGGATTGTCCCAATAAATATAGTCCGATTGTGTGTTTTTTCTAGCTAGCTTATACTTTGACATACCCTGTCCCACATGATGATCAACTATATTTGCAATATATGTGTTAAATTTGTGGCTGGTGTTACGTCGTATAGCCTCACTAGGCTGATAACATTTTTCGTGCGCATTCGTCGAGATTACAATCTTTTCATAGTTTTTCAAATCGTCCGGTGTGAGAGTTTCGACATTAGGCACTTTTTTAAACAACAGCTCTGTTAATCCAACAGTTTTCGCATAACTCCCACGCGAATATGTTGAGAGTCGAAAATTATGGGACCAATCGTTAATTTGTTGCTTGCGAGATTCCGTACACCATACAATACATCCAAGCTTGCCTTTCTATTTGTTTGTAATAGCAAGATATATTCACGAATCAATTCATCGACATTTTGCGAGTCATCATCATCACCCTCATATATTAATTTAAACGAATCTTGGGTTTCACTCTTGAAGGAATTTTGTGCCTCGTTCTTCAATTGATGTTTCGCACTATTTAACGTATCTCCTTCTTCAACATCATCACTCACTTTTTCATCGTTAATTTCCTCCTTCACCACCACCTCACCGTTTTTATACAACACCAATTTCTCCAATGGCCCCACTATAGGCTTAAAGACATCTTGCATTCTCTGCTCATCGCTATCTTTCCCAATTTTCATCATGCGATGCTTCCGTCTAATTGCATCGGTCGCCTTGGCAATTTCACGCAATACATATTTTTCTCGCAACAATTGTTCGCTCTTCATGTTGTTACTACCACGGCATGCGCAATACTGTCTCTTCAACTGCCAGCAATGAGTCATTTATCAATGGTGAGAAAATAATCAAAACCTTGTCTATATCGACCATCATTGATACCGTTATCCTTGTCCATCGTGATAAATGCATACTTTTCGGAATTCCAGCACTTCATGCACATGTTTTTAAAGCACGTATAAGTCATATCCGTATTAACATGATCGTTGTAGACGTGTTTGAGATTCATATCATCCTGCTTGAAAAGCACCACGAAATTTGCATTATCTCTCACGAGATGTTTGGGGATACGAGTGTACGTCTGACAAAGATAAAAACTGTCAACAATCTCGTGTCTTCCCATGGAAAAGAAGGCCCGAACATTATCCTGCTTTTCGCATGCTATATCATCAAAGATGAATATAGAGTTGGATCGTGCATCACTTAGTGCTATCACGTGTTCATGCGCCTCGAATGGATGATATTCAACTCCACTCACAGGTTCGAGTACGTGTTCGAGCAACTTATAGTTTGGCTGCTTCAGCGATTTGGAATACAAGTAAATGTTCTCAAATCTCAAACCATTCGGATGGATGATGAGAGTGAGCAAAGCGTTGGTTTTCCCACAATTCGATGGACCGCAAAACAATGCACGTATGCTATCCGGCAATAAATTCCTATGACGTTTTTGTTTCTTCGCCCCCCGCCATCTGCGACCAACTCATCGAAATTTATCACGGGAAGTCCGCCTCCGATAGTTTGCTTCTTGGACGTCATCTCACACACGACTAACGACGAAATCATATAAATAGGATTCTTATAGGGATTATCCGTCAGTTGCGTATTGTCTTTAGACATGATTGTACATGGGAAGAGTGGTTAAGGTTTGGTCAATCGCCTAATCAACAAACTCCCCATTGAACTACATCTGCCAGGGTTTCAGTATTGTGGACCAGACACAAAGTTGGCCAAGCGCCTTGCTCGTGGTGATCCGGGCATTAATCCATGGGATACGGCTTGCAAACAACACGAAATTGCGTATTCGAAAAATCCGGATAATCTTGAGGCGAGACATTTGGCGGATAAAGTGTTGGCTGGACAGACTGTGCAACGTGTTACCGCAAGAGACGCTAGTATCGGTGAAAAAGCCAGTGCTTGGGGTGTGGCAAATATTATGAAGACAAAGAGAAAATTTGGTATGGGAATGAAGGCCCGTAAGGGTGGCGTTTGTTTGAAAAAGATAATTGGCGCTGCAAAGAAGACAATGATTCAAAGTAATGATCTGCATAAGATTATTAAATCAGCTCTAAAGGGTGCTCGTGCAGCTGTAAAGATGCAAGGTGGTAAAGTACGCACACCTCGGGTTCTACCTGTACCCCATAAAATTGGTGGTTTATTGCCCTTCCTCGTGCCCATTTTTGCCGGTCTTAGCGCTGCGGGTGCTTTAACGGGTGGTGCGGCTAGTATAGCTAAAGCCGTAAATGCTGCTCAAGCAGCTAAACGTGAATTGGATGACAGTAAGCGTCATAATCGGACAATTGAAGCAATGGCATTAGGTCGGGGTCTACATCTGAAACCATATAAGCAGGGATTGGGCCTTCATATCAAGCCAAAAAACTAGAAGTTACGCTACCTCACCGACCCCTCACCGACCGCAACCTACTTAAATATGCAAAAATCCTAAAGATTCCAAATTTTAGCGGAGTTTACATGCGTTGCACATTGCCTGCGAGCGGACCTCTCAAATGTGAAGCAGCAATTGTAAATTTGGATGAAAATGCCGGTCCTGGAACGCACTGGGTCGCTTACAAAAAGACTGGATGGAAAGTCATGTACTTTGATAGTTTCGGCAATCTTCCACCACCATCCGAACTCATGAGATATTCTCGTGTTGGTAGCGTAAATTATAATTATAAGGGATATCAGGAATATGATGCGATTGAATGTGGGAATTTGTGTCTCAAATTTCTTTGTCGACAATTGCAGCACAAAGACAAATGTACACTATATATACGAGGGAAATTATGTGGAGAATTCAGTTGTAAATTTACCAGCATCATGGACGAAAGTTTAACATTGACCATGTCTGGCTCATCGTCCATACTCGAGGCGCAATACTTTCCCCCCATCGAACTCTCGCCACACAAAAACTATATTCTCGGTCTCGTGGAATTGTTAACCTTCAACTCTATTCCCAATATCGACGTTGAGCACGATAAACTTTACGTCTGAGATGAGGTGTTGACGATACCTACGGGCAGATGTGGAATAGAGGATATTGAGACGTTCTACAAGCAGAGCTCTCACGTAAAAGAATCAAAATCAGCATTAAACCCAATAATAATACGCTACGCAGTGAGATCGAGTGTGATCGTGATGTCAATTTTGAGCCGAAAGATTCTATTGGGCATCTACTAGGCTTCACCGCACGCAAATTGGAAGCCCATAAAAGGCACGAATCGGACCTTCCTGTAGCCATTCTCAAAGTGAACGCCTTACGCGTTGAGTGCAACATTACCGCTGGCGCCTATATTAACGGACAAAAAGTACACACAATTCACGAATTTTTTCCATCTGTGCCACCGGGCTATAAGATCATTAAAGTTCCCTCCCACGTAATTTATCTGCCAATCACGAGCCGCACAATTGACTCGATACAGCTTCGCATAGTGGATCAGGACGGTGATTTGGTAAATTTCCGCGCTGGAGTGATCACCATACGCCTGCATATAAAGTCGTGATGGGTATAGTTTTCAATAGATATTCCAATAACAATAAACGGCCATGGATAAAAACAATCAGTCGTCGACCAGCGCCCAAAGTGCTAACACCTCAAAACGTGCTAGTCTTGAAGAGTGTGGGTCTCAAAGTGCGTGGCGAAAGCGTGTAAAAAATTATCTAGTCTATGCTCTGTGCATCTGTTGCGTGAAATGGAAGAAGAAGTCGTAAACATTCAGACACCCGTGGTCTTTGATGAATCCATCATCAATTGTGAGATTCGCGCTCATCAGCCATAAGCATCTTCAACCTTTAATAAAAGCGATGAAATCCGTATTACATACATCCAACATCCAACATCAAAACCTCTCCATTCTGCCAAGCAAGAGTTCCCTACACATATGTGGGAAATTATCCAAGCGTGATGAGACGCCGACCGCTGCTACAAGTCTCGTCAACAATGCTATTTGTCATTTATTTGAGGAAGTGCGATATGAATTAAATGCCAGAGAATTCGATCGTAATCAGAATGGTGGCATTACGCGTGTAATTAAGGGATATTCATCTCTCTCACCGGCCAAAAGTTCTATGCTCGAGAACACTGGATGGCTCGATGTCGAAGATACGAAGCAGATTGTAGATTTATCGGAAAACTTTGATGTGTGCATTCCGCTCAGCATGCTCCTCGGGTTTGCCGAAGATTATCGTAAAATTGTCGTAAATGCCAAGCACGAGTTGATTCTCACGAGATCAAAGACCGACGAAAATGCCATTGTACAAACAACGCCCGAAGACTACAAACTCGTATTGCATAAAATAGAATGGCTCGTGCCGTATGTAACAGTCTCCGATCAGCGAAAAGTTCAACTATTAAAGTTTCTCGCCAAAGACGCACCAATCTCCATGAGTTTTCGAACATGGGAACTGTATGAATATCCATTGCTGCCTGCGACCTCTAAGCACGTGTGGTCTGTGGAAACCTGGAATCAGCTGGAAAAGCCACGTTATGTCATACTCGCCCTGCAGATGGGACGGAAAAATAAGAAATAACAAAATGCGAGCCACTTTGATCATTGTAACCTGAGCGATGTTAAACTTTACCTCAACTCACAATGTTATCCATATGGAAATTTGAATCTGACCATTGATCAAAATCAATATGCTCTACTCTACGAGATGTACGCAAATTTTCAACCGACCTATTACAACAAAGAGGCCGAACCGTGGCTGAGCAGAATTGAATTTTTAGAAAAAGCGGCCCTCGTTGTCATTGACTGCTCAAAGCAAAACGATTCTCTCAAGTCCGGCCCTGTTGATGTGCGCCTTGAGTTCGAATTGAAAAATAATATTCCACCACAAACTTCAGCATACTGCATGATCTTCCATGATCGTATTGTCGAGAACAATCCAATCAGCGGTGGGGTTAAAAAATTGGTATAAAATCATGCCGATTATTCGCGTTCACGTCAGTCAACATGGAGCTTATCGTTGATGTACAGGGCGTCAAGAGCCCCATCAACAAATTTGTCCTCAATGAGATGTCCATCATCAAACTCCACGACAAGGATGCTGAACCGCTGACGCTCGCCTTTGACGCAACATTTGCATGGGACTCTTTACCGGCCAAGTAAAAAAAGACAAACAAGCGTTTCGAACGAAATTTCCATGCAATACGATTGGATCACAGCGGCATACCGTACGAAGCAGCTAGAAAGAGAATTCGAGAAATCTTGCAGAGCCCCCACCATCTATGCGAAGGGATTCGAGAAATGCGAGCCAATGCGAGCATGGCTATGAAGATTCGCGGATTCCGCCACAAACGTCATCGACTTGGAGACTCTGGACTGTCCATCGCTGCAGAAGTTGCCGAAAATCACAAACTCCAAATGCCCCCATCATTCCTTCAACACGAAATACAGATGCGCCCATGATAATGTAAAATCGCTGAAAAGCTCGTAGACTGTATACGAAGTGTTGCGTGAGCGAGGGATTTTTTTAAATGCATAAAAAAAACATTTCGATGAAAATATATACTATTTGCATTCTTCATTTATTCTACGATGAAAATTGTTTTGTATTTCTCCTTCTCATACATTTCGATAAAACAGTTCTTTAAATACATGTTTACATAGTCAAACACTTAAAACGTCGAAACGATGGTGAGACGACTGTGATCTGGACGGCTGATCTACTCAACGATGCTGCCCCCAACGAATTTGCTCTTTTCCACCATACTCCAATACGATGGAACTTGACGCTAATGTATTTTCCACAACTGCATGTAGAATTGACTATTACGCGTCAGTTGCAGCTTACTCTTGATAATGCAGACAGCCGTTCGACGATGGTGTTCCAACGAATTTCGTCTTTTCCACCATGTGTGTGCTCAGACTTGGAAAAAGTCTATGCTGTTGTATTTTCCACCTTTGTATGTCATCCAGAGACGATGATCACGTACCGCTTGCCGCATTCGCTCGAACGTTTCTAAATGATCATCGACGGCCTTCACAAGTCGCGCTGATAAGAAGACAGTGAACTCATCCGCGATGTCCGCGAGGTAGCGTTTCCCAAACTTGGTTTGTACGGTCCTCATGTCGGAGATTCGATGATCCGAGTGAACGCGGAGTTCTGACAGCTTCTTCGTTGGAAGGAATTACGCCATCACGCTGACTTTGTTGATACTCGAGAGATCCATTTTCGCCGCACTTTCAAAGTTATTTTTGGAGAGTTGTTGATGCCGCGGTAGAATACTGCAGTCTGAGCTTGGACTACGAAATTATAAGCTCCCACATAACCCTCCCACTTGAATTTTTAAACTTCTCCCCACTTTTCCAATCATAAAAAACAGGTTCAAACACTTTCGAAGAACCTCGTATGTGGAGAATTTCCCCCGACATTTTTTCACACTCCCAAAAAACAGGTTCAAACACGTTTGAAGAACCCCGTACGTGGAGAATTTCCACAGCATTTTTCACATTCCCGACGTTGAGGTGGGGGGCCATTGATGTGATCTTTCATCTGTGGTGTATTATAATGCTCTATGCATGGAAGATATGAGAGCACTTCACTATCGTTTCGATGATGTTCTGGCAAACGCTCCCACAATAAGCCAACATATTCACCCCAATATTTTAGGAGCAAGACCTTTGGAACCTGTTCAAGCTCGTTTTTGGTCAAGTCCAGGGGGTGCTTGGCCGGATGCACTGCGTACATACTCGCACATCTGAACATCTCCACGTTATATTTCGTAATGAAACCGAGGGCTGTGTGAACTTGGCACCCGAGTATGACCGATCTTAATTTTTTTTTATTATTTCGGATTGTTTTTGTTTGTAGTTGATTGTAGTACAAACGATTTCGTTTGTAGTAACTCAGAAAAAAAATTAGGGCCCTTAAAAAAAAGTCAGCCCCCTTAATGAAAATATTTAAGCGGGCGGAGTTATTTTTCATTCAAAATCGTTTGTAGTTGATTGTAGTGAAATTATTTTTGTTTGTAGTTGAACCGTTTCCGAAAAAAATCGAATTTTCGAAAAAAACGATAGATAGATGTGGAAAAATCATTATGCGACCATTTTTTTTCGTGATCGGCGGCTTATTGTAAGAAAGTAGCTTACTACAAACAATATGCGACCTGTCAAAACGTCTGTAGTTGTTTGTAGTTCCCGAATCATCGTGTGTAGTTGCGCGAAAAACGAACTACAAACGAGGAAGGCACCTGAAAATGATTTTTGAACGCTTCTCGTTGGAATATCTTGTTTGTAGTGGCAAATGAGCTTACTACAAACGATATCGGACCTCTCAAAATGTTTGTAGTTGTTTGTAGTTCCCGAATTATCGTTTGTAGTTGGGCGAAAATCGAACTATAAACGAAGAAAGCGACCGAAAATAGGTTTCCGAGGCTTCTCGTTAGAATAGCTCATTTGTAATGGCAAATAAGCTTACTACAAACGATATCGGACCTCTTAAAACGTTTGTAGTTGTTTGTAGTTCACGAATTATCGTTTGTAGTTGCGCGAAAATCGAACTACGGACGGGGAAAGCACCGAAAAATGATTTTTCAAGGCTTCTCTTGGGAATCATTCGTTTGTAGTGGCAAACAAGCTTACTACAAACGATAAACGGACTCTTCAAACGTTTGTAGATGTTTGTAGTTTGCGATTAAGCGTTTGTAGTTGCGCGAAAATCAATCTACGAACGAGGATAGTACAAAAAATAATTTTTCGAGGCTTTTCTTCAAGAATATTCGTTTGTAATGGCAAACTAGCTTACTAAAAAAGATAGACGACCTGTCAAAACATGTGTAGTTGTTTGTAGTTCCCGGATTATCGTTTGTAGTTGCGCGAAAATCGAACTACAAACGAGGAAAGCACCTGAAAATGAGTTCTGCACGCTTCTCGTTGGAATATCTTGTTTGGAGTGGCAAATAAGTTTACTACAAACGATATCGAACCTCTCAAAACGATTGTAGTTGATTGTAGTTTCCGAATTATCGTTTGTAGTTGCGCGAAAATCGAACTACAAACGAGGAAAGAATCTGAAAATGAGTCTCGAACGCTTCTCGTTAGGATATCTTGTTTGTAGTGGCAAATAAGCTTACTACAAACGATATCCGACCTCTCGAAACGTTTGTAGTTGTTTGTAGTTCGCGAAGTATCGATTTTAGTTGCGCGAAAATCAAACTACAAACGAGGAAAGCACCTGAAAATGAGTTTCGAAAACTTCTCGTTAGGATATCTTGTTCGTAGTGGCAAATAAGCTTACTACAAACGATATCCAACCTCTTAAAACGTTTGTTGTTGTTTGTAGTTCTCGACCTATCGTTTGTAGTTGCGCGAAAATCGAACTACGAACGAGGAAAGCACCGACAAATGATTTTTCAAGGCCTCTCTTCGGAATTATTCGTTCGTAGTGGCAAACAAGCTCACTACAAACGATGAACGACCTCTTAAAACGTTTGTAGTTGTTTGTAGTTTGCGATTAGTCGTTTGTAGTTGCGCGAAAATGAATCTACGAACGAGGAAAGCATCAAAAATGATTTTTCAAAGCTTTTCTTCAAGATTATTCGTTTGTAGTGGCAAACTAGCTTATTACAAACGATACACGACCCGTCAAAACGTTTGTGGTTGTTTGTAGTTCCCGAATTATCGTTTGTAGTTGCGCGAAAATCAAACTACAAACGAGGAAAGCACCTGAAAATGAGTTTCGAACGCTTCTCGTTAGGATATCTTGTTTGTAGTGGCAAATAAGGTTACTACAAACGATATCCGACCTCTTAAAACGTTTGTAGTTGTTTGTAGTTCCCGAATTATCGTTTGTAGTTGCGCGAAAATCAAACTACAAACGAGGAAAGCACCTGAAAATGAGTTTTGAACGCTTTTCGTTTGGATATCTTGTTTGTAGTGGCAAATAAGGTTACTACAAACGATATCCGACCTCTCAAAACGTTTGTAGTTGTTTGTAGTTTCCGAATTATCGTTTGTAGTTGCGCGAAAATCGAACTACAAACGAGAAAAGCACCTGAAAATGAGTTTCGAACGCTTCTCGTTAGGATATCTTGTTTGTAGTGGCAAATAAGCTTACTACAAACGATATCCAACCTCTTAAAACGTTTGTAGTTGTTTGTAGTTCCCGACCTATCGTTTGTAGTTGCGCAAAAAACGAACTACGAACGAGGAAAGCACCGACAAATGATTTTTCAAGGCCTCTCTGCGGAATTATTCGTTTGTAGTGGCAAACAAGCTCACTACAAACGATGAACGACCTCTTAAAACGTTTGTAGTTGTTTGTAGTTTGCGATTCGTCGTTTGTAGTTGCGCGAAAATCAATCTACGACCGAGGAAAGCATCAAAAATGATTTTTGAGGGTTTCTCTTCAAGATTATTCGTTTGTAGTGGCAAACTAGCTTACTACAAACGATACACGACCTGTCAAAACGTTTGTGGTTGTTTGTAGTTCCCGAATTATCGTTGGTAGTTGCGCGAAAATCCAACTGCAAACGAGGAAAGCACCTGAAAATGAGTTTTGAACGCTTCTCGTTGGAATATCTTGCTTGTAGTGGCAAATAAGCTTACTACAAACGATATCCAACCTCTCAAAACGTTTGCAGTTGTTTGTAGTTCGCGAATTATCGTTTGTAGTTCCGCGAAAATAAACTACAAACGAGGAAAGCACCTGAAAATGAGTTTTGAACGCTTCTCGTTTGGATATCTTGTTTGTAGTGGCAAATAAGGTTACTACAAACGATATCCGACCTCTCAAAACGTTTGCAGTTGTTTGTAGTTTCCGAATTATCGTTTGTAGATGCGCGAAAATCGAACTACAAACGAGGAAAGCACCTGAAAATGAGTTTCGAACGCTTCTCGTTAGGATATCTTGTTTGTAGTGGCAAATAAGCTTACTACAAACGATATCCAACCTCGTAAAACGTTTGTAGTTGTTTGTAGTTCCCGACCTATCGTTTGTAGTTGCGCAAAAATCGAACTACGAACGAGAAAAGCACCGACAAATGATTTTTCAAGGCCTCTCCGGAATTATTCGTTTGTAGTGGCAAACAAGCTCACTACAAACGATGAACGACCTCTTAAAACGTTTGTAGTTGTTTGTAGTTTGCGATTAGTCGTTTGTAGTTGCGCGAAAATCAATCTACGAACGAGGAAAGCATCAAAAATGATTTTTCAAAGCTTCTCTTCAAGATTATTCGTTTGTAGTGGCAAACTAGCTTATTACAAACGATACACGACCCGTCAAAACGTTTGTGGTTGTTTGTAGTTCCCGAATTATCGTTTGTAGTTGCGCGAAAATCAAACTACAAACGAGGAAAGCACCTGAAAATGAGTTTCGAACGCTTCTCGTTAGGATATCTTGTTTTTAGTGGCAGATAAGGTTACTACAAACGATATCCTACCTCTTAAAACGTTTGTAGTTGTTTGTAGTTCCCGAATTATCGGTGCTAGTTGCGCGAAAATCAAACTACAAACGAGGAAAGCACCTGAAAATGAGTTTTGAACGCTTTTCGTTTGGATATCTTGTTTGTAGTGGCAAATAAGGTTACTACAAACGATATCCGACCTCTCAAAACGTTTGTAGTTGTTTGTAGTTTCCGAATTAGCGTTTGTAGTTGCGCGAAAATCGATCTACAAACGAGGAAAGCACCTGAAAATGAGTTTCGAACGCTTCTCGTTAGGATATCTTGTTTGTAGTGGCAAATAAGCTTACTACAAACGATATCCAACCTCTTAAAACGTTTGTAGTTGTTTGTAGTTCCCGACCTATCGTTTGTAGTTGCGCAAAAAACGAACTACGAACGAGAAAAGCACCGACAAATGATTTTTCAAGGCCTCTCTGCGGAATTATTCGTTTGTAGTGGCAAACAAGTTCACTACAAACGATGAACGACCTCTTAAAACGTTTGTAGTTGTTTGTAGTTTGCGATTCGTCGTTTGTAGTTGCGCGAAAATCAATCTACGACCGAGGAAAGCATCAAAAATGATTTTTCAAGGCTTCTCTTCAAGATTATTCGTTTCTAGTGGCAAACTAGCTTACTACAAACGATACACGACCTGTCAAAACGTTTGTGGTTGTTTGTAGTTCCCGAATTATCGTTGGTAGTTGCGCGAAAATCCGACTGCAAACGAGGAAAGCACCTGAAAATGAGTTTTGAACGCTTCTCGTTGGAATATCTTGCTTGTAGTGGTAAATAAGCTTACTACAAACGATATCCAACCTCCCAAAACGTTTGCAGTTGTTTGTAGTTCGCGAATTATCGTTTGTAGTTGCGCGAAAATAAACTACAAACGAGAAAAGCACCTGAAAATGAGTTTTGAACGCTTCTCGTTTGGATATCTTGTTTGTAGTGGCAAATAAGGTTACTACAAACGATATTCGACCTCTCAAAACGTTTGCAGTTGTTTGTAGTTTCCGAATTATCGTTTGTAGATGCGCGAAAATCGAACTACAAACGAGGAAAGCACCTGAAAATGAGTTTCGAACGCTTCTCGTTAGGATATCTTGTTTGTAGTGGCAAATAAGCTTACTACAAACGATATCCAACCTCTTATAACGTTTGTAGTTGTTTGTAGTTCCCGACCTATCGTTTGTAGTTGCGCAAAAATCGAACTACGAACGAGAAAAGCACCGACAAATGATTTTTCAAGGCCTCTCTGCGGAATTATTCGTTTGTAGTGGCAAACAAGCTCACTACAAACGATGAACGACCTCTTAAAACGTTTGTAGTTGTTTGTAGTTTGCGATTAGTCGTTTGTAGTTGCGCGCAAATCAATCTACGAACGAGGAAAGCATCAAAGATGATTTTTCAAGGCTTCGCTTCAAGATTATTCGTTTGTAGTGGCAAACTAGATTACTACAAACGATACACGACCTGTCAAAACGTTTATGGTTGTTAGTAGTTCCCGAATTATCGTTTGTAGTTGCGCGAAAGTCAAACTACAAACGAGGAAAGCACCTGAAAATGAGTTTTGAACGCTTCTCGTTGGAATATCTTGTATGTAGTGGCAAATAAGCTTACTACAAACGATATCCAACCTCTCAAAACGTTTGCAGTTGTTTGTAGTTCGCGAATTATCGTTTGTAGTTGCGCGAAAATCAAACTACAAACGAGGAAAGCACCTGAAAATGAGTTTCGAACGCTTCTCGTTAGGATATCTTGTTTGTAGTGGCAAATAAGGTTACTACAAACGATATCCGACCTCTCAAAACGTTTGTAGTTGTCTGTAGTTCCCGAATTATCGTTTGTAGTTGCGCGAAAATCAAACTACAAACGAGGAAAGCACCTGAAAATGAGTTTCGAACGCTTCTCGATTGGATATCTTGTTTGTAGTGGCAAATAAGCTTACTACAAACGATATCCGACCTCTCAAAACGTTTGCAGTTGTTTGTAGTTTCCGAATTATCGTTTGTAGTTGCGCGAAAATCGAACTGCAAACGAGGAAAGCACCTGAAAATGAGTTTCAAACGCTTCTCGTTAGGATATCTTGTTTGTAGTGGCAAATAAGCTTACTACAAACGATATCCGACCTCTTAAAACGTTTGTAGTTCCCGAATTATCGTTTGTAGTTGCGCGAAAATCAAACTACAACCGGGGAAAGCACCTGAAAATGAGTTTCGAACGCTTCGCGTTAGGATATCTTGTTTGTAGTGGCAAATAAGGTTACTACAAACGATATCCAACCTCTTAAAAAGTTTGCAGTTGTTTGTAGTTTCCGAATTATCGTTTGTAGTTGCGCGAAAATCGAACTGCAAACGAGGAAAGCACCTGGAAATGAGTTTCGAAAGCTTCTCGTTTGGATATCTTGTTTGTAGTGGCAAATAAGGTTACTACAAACGATATCCGACCTCTCAAAACGTTTGCAGTTGTTTGTAGTTTCCGAATTATCGTTTGTAGTTGCGCGAAAATCGAACTGCAAACGAGGAAAATGAGTTTCGAACGCTTCTCGGTAGGATATCTTGTTTGTAGTGGCAAATAAGGTTACTACAAACGATATACAACCTCTTAAAACGGTTGTAGTTGTTTGTAGTTCCCGACCTATCGTTTGTAGTTGCGCGAAAATCGAAGTACGAACGAGGAAAGCACCGACAAATGATTTTTCAAGGCCTCTCTTCGGAATTATTCGTTTGTAGTGGCAAACAAGCTCACTACAAATGATATCCAACCTCTCAAAACGTTTGCAGTTGTTTGTAGTTCGCGAATTATCGTTTGTAGTTGCGCGAAAATCAAACTACAAACGAGGAAAGCACCTGAAAATGAGTTTAGAAAGCTTCTCGTTAGGATATCTTGTTTGTAGTGGCAAATAAGCTTACTACAAACGATATCCAACCTCTTAAAACGTTTGTAGTTGTTTGTAGTTCCCGACCTATGGTTTGTAGTTGCGCGAAAATCGAACTACGAACGAGGAAAGCACCGACAAATGATTTTTCAAGGCCTCTCTTCGGAATTATTCGTTTGTAGTGGCAAACAAGCTCACTACAAACGATGAACGACCTCTTAAAACGTTTGTAGTTGTTTGTAGTTTGCGATTAGTCGTTTGTAGTTGCGCGAAAATCAATCTACGAACGAGGAAAGCATCAAAAATGATTTTTCAAAGCTTCTCTTCAAGATTATTCGTTTGTAGTGGCAAACTAGCTTATTACAAACGATACACGACCTGTCAAAACGTTTGTGGTTGTTTGTAGTTCGCGAATTATCGTTTGTAGTTGCGCGAAAATAAACTACAAACGAGGAAAGCACCTGAAAGTGAGTTTTGAACGCTTCTCGTTGGAATATCTTGTTTGTAGTGGCAAATAAGCCTACTACAAACGATGTCCGACCTCTCAAAACGTTTGTAGTTTTTTGTAGTTCCCGAATTATCGTTTGTAGTTGCGCGAAAATCGAACTACAAACAAGGAAATCACCTGAAAATGAGTTTTTAACGCTTCTCGTTGGAATATCTTGTTTGTAATGGCAAATAAGGTTACTACAAACGATATCCAACCTCTCAAAACGTTTGCAGTTGTTTGTAGTTCCCGAATTATCATTTGTAGTTGCGCAAAAATCGAACTACGAATGAGAAAAGCCCCGAAAAATTATTTGTTAAAGCTTCTCTTCGGAATTATTCATTCGTAGTGACAAACTAGCTTACTCCAAACGATATCCAACCTCTCAAAACGTTTGCAGTTGTTTGTAGTTCGCGAATTATCGTTTGTAGTTCCGCGAAAATAAACTACAAACGAGGAAAGCACCTGAAAATGAGTTTTGAACGCTTCTCGTTTGGATCTCTTGTTTGTAGTGGCAAATAAGGTTACTACAAACGATATCCGACCTCTCAAAACGTTTGCAGTTGTTTGTAGTTTCCGAATTATCGTTTGTAGATGCGCGAAAATCGAACTACAAACGAGGAAAGCACCTGAAAATGAGTTTCGAACGCTTCTCGTTAGGATATCTTGTTTGTAGTGGCAAATAAGCTTACTACAAACGATATCCAACCTCTTAAAACGTTTGTAGTTGTTTGTAGTCCCCGACCTATCGTTTGTAGTTGCGCAAAAATCGAACTACGAACGAGAAAAGCACCGACAAATGATTTTTCAAGGCCTCTCCGGAATTATTCGTTTGTAGTGGCAAACAAGCTCACTACAAACGATGAACGACCTCTTAAAACGTTTGTGGTTGTTTGTAGTTTGCGATTAGTCGTTTGTAGTTGCGCGAAAATCAATCTACGAAGGAGGAAAGCATCACAAATGATTTTTCAAAGCTTCTCTTCAAGATTATTCGTTTGTAGTGGCAAACTAGCTTATTACAAACGATACACGACCCGTCAAAACGTTTGTGGTTGTTTGTAGTTCCCGAATTATCGTTTGTAGTTGCGCGAAAATCAAACTACAAACGAGGAAAGCACCTGAAAATGAGTTTCGAACGCTTCTCGTTAGGATATCTTGTTTGTAGTGGCAAATAAGGTTACTACAAACGATATCCTACCTCTTAAAACGTTTGTAGTTGTTTGTAGTTCCCGAATTATCGGTGCTAGTTGCGCGAAAATCGAACTACAAACGAGGAAAGCACCTGAAAATGAGTTTTGAACGCTTTTCGTTTGGATATCTTGTTTGTAGTGGCAAATAAGGTTACTACAAACGATATCCGACCTCTCAAAACGTTTGTAGTTGTTTGTAGTTTCCGAATTAGCGTTTGTAGTTGCGCGAAAATCGAACTAAAAACGAGGAAAGCACCTGAAAATGAGTTTCGAACGCTTCTCGTTAGGATATCTTGTTTGTAGTGGCAAATAAGCTTACTACAAACGATATCCAACCTCTTAAAACGTTTGTAGTTGTTTGTAGTTCCCGACCTATCGTTTGTAGTTGCGCAAAAAACGAACTACGAACGAGAAAAGCACCGACAAATGATTTTTCAAGGCCTCTCTGCGGAATTATTCGTTTGTAGTGGCAAACAAGTTCACTACAAACGATGAACGACCTCTTAAAACGTTTGTAGTTGTTTGTAGTTTGCGATTCGTCGTTTGTAGTTGCGCGAAAATCAATCTACGACCGAGGAAAGCATCAAAAATGATTTTTCAAGGCTTCTCTTCAAGATTATTCGTTTGTAGTGGCAAACTAGCTTACTACAAACGATACACGACCTGTCAAAACGTTTGTGGTTGTTTGTAGTTTCCGAATTATCGTTGGTAGTTGCGCGAAAATCCGACTGCAAACGAGGAAAGCACCTGAAAATGAGTTTTGAACGCTTCTCGTTGGAATATCTTGCTTGTAGTGGTAAATAAGCTTACTACAAACGATATCCAACCTCTCAAAACGTTTGCAGTTGTTTGTAGTTCGCGAATTATCGTTTGTAGTTGCGCGAAAATAAACTACAAACGAGAAAAGCACCTGAAAATGAGTTTTGAACGCTTCTCGTTTGGATATCTTGTTTGTAGTGGCAAATAAGGTTACTACAAACGATATTCGACCTCTCAAAACGTTTGCAGTTGTTTGTAGTTTCCGAATTATCGTTTGTAGATGCGCGAAAATCGAACTACAAACGAGGAAAGCACCTGAAAATGAGTTTCGAAAGCTTCTCGTTAGGATATCTTGTTTGTAGTGGCAAATAAGCTTACTACAAACGATATCCAACCTCTTATAACGTTTGTAGTTGTTTGTAGTTCCCGACCTATCGTTTGTAGTTGCGCAAAAATCGAACTACGAACGAGAAAAGCACCGACAAATGATTTTTCAAGGCCTCTGTGCGGAATTATTCGTTTGTAGTGGCAAACAAGCTCACTACAAACGATGAACGACCTCTTAAAACGTTTGTAGTTGTTTATAGTTTGCGATTAGTCGTTTGTAGTTGCGCGCAAATCAATCTACGAACGAGGAAAGCATCAAAGATGATTTTTCAAGGCTTCGCTTCAAGATCATTCGTTTGTAGTGGCAAACTAGATTACTACAAACGATACACGACCTGTCAAAACGTTTATGGTTGTTAGTAGTTCCCGAATTATCGTTTGTAGTTGCGCGAAAATCAAACTACAAACGAGGAAAGCACCTGAAAAAGAGTTTTGAACGCTTCTCGTTGGAATATCTTGTATGTAGTGGCAAATAAGCTTACTACAAACGATATCCAACCTCTCAAAACGTTTGCAGTTGTTTGTAGTTCGCGAATTATCGTTTGTAGTTGCGCGAAAATCAAACTACAAACGAGGAAAGCACCTGAAAATGAGTTTCGAACGCTTCTCGATTGGATATCTTGTTTGTAGTGGCAAATAAGGTTACTACAAACGATATCCGACCTCTCAAAACGTTTGTAGTTGTCTGTAGTTCCCGAATTATCGTTTGTAGTTGCGCGAAAATCAAACTACAAACGAGGAAAGCACCTGAAAATGAGTTTCGAACGCTTCTCGTTAGGATATCTTGTTTGTAGTGGCAAATAAGCTTACTACAAACGATATCCGACCTCTTAAAACGTTTGTAGTTCCCGAATTATCGTTTGTAGTTGCGCGAAAATCAAACTACAACCGGGGAAAGCACCTGAAAATGAGTTTCGAACGCTTCGCGTTAGGATATCTTGTTTGTACTGGCAAATAAGGTTACTACAAACGATATCCGACCTCTTAAAACGTTTGCAGTTGTTTGTAGTTTCCGAATTATCGTTTGTAGTTGCGCGAAAATCGAACTGCAAACGAGGAAAGCACCTGAAAATGAGTTTCGAAAGCTTCTCGTTTGGATATCTTGTTTGTAGTGGCAAATAAGGTTACTACAAACGATATCCGACCTCTCAAAACGTTTGCAGTTGTTTGTAGTTTCCGAATTATCGTTTGTAGTTGCGCGAAAATCGAACTGCAAACGAGGAAAGCACCTGAAAATGAGTTTCGAACGCTTCTCGTTAGGATATCTTGTTTGTAGTGGCAAATAAGGTTACTACAAACGATATACAACCTCTTAAAACGGTTGTAGTTGTTTGTAGTTCCCGACCTATCGTTTGTAGTTGCGCGAAAATCGAAGTACGAACGAGGAAAGCACCGACAAATGATTTTTCAAGGCCTCTCTTCGGAATTATTCGTTTGTAGTGGCAAACAAGCTCACTACAAACGATATCCAACCTCTCAAAACGTTTGCAGTTGTTTGTAGTTCGCGAATTATCGTTTGTAGTTGCGCGAAAATCAAACTACAAACGAGGAAAGCACCTGAAAATGAGTTTCGAAAGCTTCTCGTTAGGATATCTTGTTTGTAGTGGCAAATAAGCTTACTACAAACGATATCCAACCTCTTAAAACGTTTGTAGTTGCGCGAAAATCGAACTACGAACGAGGAAAGCACCGACAAATGATTTTTCAAGGCCTCTCTTCGGAATTATTCGTTTGTAGTGGCAAACAAGCTCACTACAAACGATGAACGACCTCTTAAAACGTTTGTAGTTGTTTGTAGTTTGCGATTAGTCGTTTGTAGTTGCGCGAAAATCAATCTACGAACGAGGAAAGCATCAAAAATGATTTTTCAAAGCTTCTCTCCAAGATTATTCGTTTGTAGTGGCAAACTAGCTTATTACAAACGATACACGACCTGTCAAAACGTTTGTGGTTGTTTGTAGTTCCCGAATTATCGTTTGTAGTTGCGCGAAAATCAAACTACAAACGAGGAAAGCACCTGAAAGTGAGTTTTGAACGCTTCTCGTTGGAATATCTTGTTTGTAGTGGCAAATAAGCCTACTACAAACGATGTCCGACCTCTCAAAACGTTTGTAGTTTTTTGTAGTTCCCGAATTATCGTTTGTAGTTGCGCGAAAATCGAACTACAAACAAGGAAATCACCTGAAAATGAGTTTTTAACGCTTCTCGTTGGAATATCTTGTTTGTAATGGCAAATAAGGTTACTACAAACGATATCCAACCTCTCAAAACGTTTGCAGTTGTTTGTAGTTCCCGAATTATCATTTGTAGTTGCGCAAAAATCGAACTACGAATGAGAAAAGCCCCGAAAAATTATTTGTTAAAGCTTCTCTTCGGAATTATTCATTCGTAGTGACAAACTAGCTTACTCCAAACGATATCCGACCTTTCAAAACGTTTGTGGTTGTTTGTAGTTCTCGAATGATCGTCTGTAGTAGCGCGAAAATCGAACTACAAACAAGAAAAGCCCGCGAAAATGGGTTTTTAACGGTTTTCCTCAGAAGTGCTGGCCTGTAGTGGTAAACTAGATTGAAAAATCATTTTTCGGCGCTTTCCTCGTTTGTGGTTCGATTTTCGCGCAACTACAAGCGATAATTCGGGAACTCCAAACAACTACAAACGTTTTAAGAGGTCCGATATCGTTTGTAGTAAGATTACATGCCACTACAAACAAGGCATTTTAACGAGAAGCGTTCGAAACTCATTTTCAGGTGCTTTCCTCGTTTGTAGTTCAATTTTCGCGCAACTACAAACGATAATTCGGGAACTACAAACGTTTCAAGAGGTCGGATATCGTTTGTAGTAAGCTTATTTATCACTACGAACAACATATTCAGAAAACAAGCTATCAAAACTCAATTTCAGGTGCTTTCCTCGTTCGTAGTTCGATTTTCGCGCAACTACAAACGATAATTTAGCAACTACAAACAACTACACACCTTTTGACAGGTCGTGTATCGTTTGTAGTAAGCTAGGTTACCACTACGAACGAATAATCTTGATGAGAAGCCTTGAAAAGTCATTTTTGCTGCTTTCCTCATTCGTAGATTGATTTTCGCCTAACTACAAACGATTATTCACAAACGTTTTAAGAGGTCGTATACCGTTTGTAGTAAGCTTTTTTGCCACTACAAACGAATAATTCCGAAGAGAAGCCTTGACATATCATTTTTCAGTGCTTTCCTCGTTCGTGTTCGATTTTCGGGCAACTACAATCGATAATTCGGGAACTACAAACGTCTACAAACGCTTTGAGTGGTTGAATATCGTTTGTAGTAAACTTTTTTGCCACTACAAACAAGATATTCTAACGAGAAGCGTTCAAAACGCATTTTCAGGTACTTTCCTCGTGTGTAGTTCGATTTTCGCGCAACTACAAACGATAATTCGGAAACTACAAGCAACTCCAAACATTTTGACAGGTCGTGTGTCGTTTGTAGTAAGCTAGTTTGCCACCACAAATGAATAATCTTGAAGAGAAGCCTTGAAAAATCGTTTTTGGTGCTTTCCTCGTTTGTAGATTGATTTTCGCGCAACTACAAACAATTATTCGCCAACTACAAACAACTACACACGTTTTGACAGGTCGTGTATTGTTTTTAGTAAGGCAGTTTGCCACTACAAACGAATAATCTTGAAGAGAAACCTCGAAAAATAGTTTTGGTCCTTTCCTCGTTCGTAGATTGATTTTCGCGCAACTACAAACGATTATTCGCAAACTACCAACAACTACAAACGATTTAAGAGGTCGTATATCGTTTGTAGTAATCTTCTTTGCCACTTCAAATGAATAATTCCGAAGAGAAGCCTTGAAAAATCATTTTTCGGTGCTTTCCTCGTTCATAGATTGATTTTCGCGTGACTACAAACGATAATTCGGAAACCACAATCAACTACAAACGTTTCAAGAGTTCCGATGTCGTATTTAGTAAGCTTATTTGCCACAACAAACAAAATATTCCAACGAGAATCGTTCAAAACTCATTTTCAGGTGGTTTCCTCGTTTGTAGTTCGATTTTCCCGCAACTACAAACGATAATTCGAGAACTACATACAACTACCAACGTTTTGAGAGATCGGATATCGTTTGTAGTCAGCTTATTTGCCACTACAAACAAGATATCCTAACGAGAAGCTTTCGAAACTCATTTTCAGGTGCTTTCCTCGTTTGTAGTTTGATTTTCGCGCAACTACAAACGATAATTCGGGCACTACAAACAACCACAAAAGTTTTCACAGGTCGTGTATCGTTTGTAATAAGCTAGTTTGCCACTACAAACGAATAATCTTGAAGAGAAGCTTTGAAAAATAATCTTTGATGCTTTCCTCGTTCGTATATTGATTTTCGCGCAACTACAAACGACTAATCGCAAACTACAAACGGTTTAAGAGGTCGTTCATCGTTTGTAGTGAGCTTGTTTGCCACTACAAACGAATAATTCCGAAGAGAGGCCTTGAAAAATCATTTGTCGGTGCTTTCCTCGTTCGTAGTTCGATTTTCGCGCAACTACAAACGATAGGTCGGGAACTACAAACAACTACAAACGTTTTAAGAGGTTGGATATCGTTTGTAGTAAGCTTATTTGCCACTACAAACAAGATATCCTAACGAGAAGCTTCCGAAACTCATTTTCAGGTGCTTTCCTCGTTTGTAGTTTGACTTTCGCGCAACTACAAACGATAATTCGCGAACTACAAACAACTGCAAACGTTTTGAGAGGTTGGATATCGTTTGTAGTAACCTTATTTGCCACTACAAACAAGATATCCTAACGAGAAGCGTTCGAAACTCATTTTCAGGTGCTTTCCCCGTTTGTAGTTTGATTTTCGCGCAACTACAAACGATAATTCGGAAACTACAAACAACCACAAACGTTTTGACAGGTCGTGTATCGTTTGTAATAAGCTAGTTTGCCACTACAAACGAATAATTTTGAAGAGAAGCTTTGAAAAATCATTTTTAATGCTTTCCTCGTTCGTAGATTGATTTTCGCGCAACTACAAACGACTAATCGCAAACTACAAACAACTACAAACGTTTTAAGAGGTCGTTCATCGTTTGTAGTGAGCTTGTTTGCCACTACAAACGAATAATTCCGCAGAGAGGCCTTGAAAAATCATTTGTCGGTGCTTTCCTCGATCGTAGTTCGATTTTTGCGCAACTACAAACGATAGGTCGGGAACTACAAACAACTACAAACGTTTTAAGAGGTTGGATATCGTTTGTAGTAAGCTTATTTGCCACTACAAACAAGATATTCTAACGAGAAGCTTTTGAAACTCATTTTCACGTGCTTTCCTCGTTTGTAGTTTGATTTTCGCGCAACTACAATCGATAATTCGCGAACTACAAACAACTACAAACGTTTCGAGAGGTCGGATATCGTTTGTAGTAAGCTTCTTTGCCACTACAAACAAGATATCCTAACGAGAAGCGTTCGAGACTCATTTTCAGATTCTTTCCTCGTTTGTAGTTCGATTTTCGCGCAACTACAAACGATAATTCGGAAACTACAATCAACTACAATCGTTTTGAGAGGTTCGATATCGTTTGTAGTAAACTTATTCGCCACTCCAAACAAGATATTCCAACGAGAAGCGTTCAGAACTCATTTTCAGGTGCTTTCCTCGTTTGTAGTTCGATTTTCGCGCAACTACAAACGATAATCCGGGAACTACAAACAACTACACATGTTTTGACAGGTCGTCTATCTTTTTTAGTAAGCTAGTTTGCCACTACAAACGAATAATCTTGAAGAAAAGCCTCGAAAAATTATTTTTGGTACTATCCTCGTTCGTAGATTGATTTTCCCGCAACTACAAACGCTTAATCGCAAACTACAAACAACTACAAACGTTTGAAGAGTCCGTTTATCGTTTGTAGTAAGCTTGTTTGCCACTACAAACGAATGATTCCCAAGAGAAGCCTTGAAAAATCATTTTTCGGTGCTTTCCCCGTCCGTAGTTCATTTTTCGCGCAACTACAAACGATAATTCGGGAACTACAAACAACTACAAACGTTTTAAGAGGTCCGATATCGTTTGTAGTAAGCTTATTTGCCATTACAAATGAGCTATTCTAACGAGAAGCCTCGGATACCTATTTTCGGTTGCTTTCTTCGTTTATAGTTCGATTTTCGCCCAACTACAAACGATAATTCGGGAACTACAAACAACTACAAACATTTTGAGAGGTCCGATATCGTTTGTAGTAAGCTTATTTGCCACTACAAACAAGATATTCCAACGAGAAGCGTTCAAAAATCATTTTCAGGTGCCTTCCTCGTTTGTAGTTCGTTTTTCGCGCAACTACACACGATGATTCGGGAACTACAAACAATTACAGACGTTTTGACAGGTCGCATATTGTTTGTAGTAAGCTACTTTCTTACAATAAGCTGCCGATCACGAAAAAAATGGTCGCAAAATCATTTTCCCACATCTATCTATCGTTTTTTTCGAAAATTCGATTTTTTTCGGAAACGGTTCAACTACAAACAAAAATAATTTCACTACAATCAACTACAAACGATTTTGAATGAAAAATAACTCCGCCCGCTTAAATATTTTCATTAAGGGGGCTTACTTTTTTTTTAAGGGCCCTAATTTTTTTTCTGAGTTACTACAAACGAAATCGTTTGTACTACAATCAACTACAAACAAAAACAATCCGAAATAATTTAAAAAAATTAAGATCGGTCATACTCGGGTGCCAAGTTCACACAGCCGAAACCGAGTCCTCGATACATCGAAATATTTTTTTCCCGAGAGCAGCTGTGCTCCGGTGGCCCATCTGGGTTCAAAAACCCTTTGACGATAGATCTCTAAAGTTTATAGTTTTTCCGAGAAATCCCAACTTGTCAGGACCTGTCTCGGGTGTCTGCGCGAGTCGTGACAGGAGTGGACACGCATTCATACATTTTTAAAGACTTCGGAAACGTAACCAAGCGCATCACACCTGCATCGCATAAATAGACGGCTTTGAAAAGTCGTCCCCTTCATGTATCGCTTCAAATTAACGAAATTTTCCTATCCTTATATGGCCATTGCATGCACACATCGTGTGTGTGTGAGTTTCATTTTCACACGGACTAAATAGTGTAGAAAGAAAAACACTGCATCGATGCTAATCTTTTTTATGTCTATAATAAATTAGGAGATTTATGGGTTTTCAACGGTCACTCACCACTACCTGACCCCCGCGCCTACAAAACACTCGTGGACGGCGGCTTCCCCCTCCCGACAGTCGCTCTTCGGTCCACATGGCTGCCCCCTCCACAGAGACCCCTGGCATAGTTCGTCGAGATAGTTTCGTCGAGCAGGCTTATGTTGCTCCAGCACGAGAGCGCCCCTTTTGTCGCCCATTTTCCAGTCCAATCAGTCGTGCATCCAATTCAGCAATGACGTTTGAATTACGAGTCACCAAATCTTGTAGTTCTACTCCTACTTGAATGACGTCCAAACACATCGACACTCATGATGAGAATGCGTAAATTCTCCGACGTCGAGTTAATAAATGATTTTAGCTTCACGCAATTCCTCGATAATCGATATAATTTCATTCGCATGTGATGAATTTTCGGCTGCTTGTGATGCCAGAAGTAAGCGAAGACGATCCACTAGCTTGTTTGGATTGTCCCAATAAATATAGTCCAACTGGGTGTTTTTTCCAGCTAGCTTATACATTGGCATACCTTTTCCCTCATGATGATGTGGGAACCGTATGAACATGTATATTTGCAATATACATGTTGAATTTGTGGCTGGTATTGCGGCGTATAGCCTCACTAGGCTTATACAATTTTTTGTGCGCATTCGTCGAGATCACAATCTTTTTATAGTTTTTCAAATCGTCCGGTTTGAGAGTTTCGACATTGGGCACTTTTTTAAACAACAGCTCTGTTAATCCAACAGTTTTCGGATAATGCACATATCCCACACGAATATGTTGAGAGTCGAAAATTATCGGAGAATTGCCAATCATTAATTTGTTGTTTGCGAGATTTCGTACACCATATAAGACATCCAAGCTTGCCTCTCTATTTGTTTGTAATAACAGGAGACATTCACTGATAAGCTCATCGACATTTTGCGAGTCATCATCATCCTCATATATCAATTTAAACGAATCTTGGATTTCACTCTTCAAGGAATCATGTGCCTCATTTTGATGTTTCACACTATTTAACGCATCTTCTTTTTCTTCTTCAACATTATCACCCACTTTTTTATCCTCAATTTTCTCCTTCACCACCACCTCACCGTTTTTATACGACACCAATTTCTCCAATGGCCCCACTATAGGCTTAAAGACATCTTGCATTCTCTACTCATCGCTATCTTTCCCAATTTTCATCATGCGATGCTTCCGTCTGATTGCATCGCTCACCTTGGCAATTTCACGCAATACATCTTTTTCTCGTAACAATTGTTCGCTCTTCATGTTGTCACTACCACGGTATGCGCAATACTGTCTCTTCAACTGCCAGCAATGAGTCATTTATCAATGGTGAGAAAATAAGCAAAACCTTGTCTATATCGACCATCATTGATACCGCTATCCTTGTCCATCGTGATAAATGCATACTTCTCGGAATTCCAGCATTTCATGCACATGTTTTTAAAGCACGTATAAGTCATATCCGTATTAGCATGATCGTTGTAGACGTGTTTGAGATTCATATCATCCTGTTTGAAAAGCACCACGAAATTTGCATTATCTCTCACGAGATGTTTGGGGATACGAGTGTTCGTCTGACAAAGATAAAAACTATCAACAATCTCGTGTCGTCCCATGGAAAACAAGGCCCGAACATTATCCCGCTTTTCGCATGCTATGTCATCAAAGATGAATATAGAGTTGGATCGTGCATCACTTGTTCATGCGCCTCGAATGGATGATATTCAACTCCACTCACAGGTTCGAGTAGGTGTTCGAGCAACTTATACTTTGGCTGCTTCAGCGATTTGGAATACAAGTAAATGTTCTTAAATCTCAAACCATTCGGATGAATGATGAGAGTGAGCAAAGCGTTGGTTTTCCCACAATTTGATGGACCGCAAAACAATGCACGTATTCTATCCGGCAATAAATTTCCATGACGTTTTTGTTTCTTCGCCCCCCGCCATCTGCGACCAACTCATCGAAATTTATCACGGGAAGTCCGCCTCTGATAGTTTGCTTCTTGGACGTCATCTCACACACGATTAACGACGAAATCATATAAATAGGATTCTTATAGGGATTATCCGTCAGTTGCGTATTGTCTTTAGACATGATTGTACATGGGAAGAGTGGTTAAGGTTTGGTCAATCGCCTAATCAACAAACTCCCCATTGAACTACATCTGCCAGGGTATCAGTATTGTGGACCAGGCACAAAGTTGGCCAAGCGCCTTGCTCGTGGTGATCCGGGCATTAATCCATGGGATACGGCTTGCAAACAACACGATATTGCGTATTCGAAAAATCCGGATAATGTTGAGGCGAGACATTTGGCCAATGAAGTGTTGGCTGAACAGGCTAGGCAACGTGTTACCGCGAGAGACGCTAGTATCGGTGAAAAAGCCGGTGCTTGGGGTGTGGCAAATATCATGAAGAAAAAGAGAAAATTCGGCATGGGTATAAAGGCCCGCAAGGGTGGCGTTTGTTTGAAAAAGATAATTGGCGCTGCAGAGAAGACGATGATTCAAAGTAATGATCCGCATAAGATTATTAAATCAGCTCTAAAGGGTGCTCCTGCAGCTGTAAAGTTGCAAGGTGGTAAAGTACGCACACCTCGGGTTCTACCTGTACCCCATAAAATTGGTGGTTTATTGCCCTTCCTCGTGCCCATTTTTGCGGTTCTTAGCGCTGCCAGTGCTTTGTCTGGTGGTGCAGTTAGTATAGCTAAAACCGTAAATGGTGCTCAAGCAGCTAAGCGTGAATTGGATGAAAGTAAGCGTCATAATCGGATAATTGAAGTGATTGAATTAGGTGAAGGTCTACATCTGAAACCATATAAGCAGGGATTGGGCCTTCATATCAAGCCAAAAAAATAGAAATTTTTGGTTCTAGGTGATGGTCGGCACATGCCCCCATCATTCCTTTAACACGAAATACAACTGCGCCCATGAGAATGTAAAATCGCTGAAAAGCTGGTTGAGCGTATGCGAAGCGTTGTGTGAGCGAGGGATGTTTTCAAAATAAATAAAAACAATTTGGATGAAAATATGTGTCCTTTGTATTCTTTTTTCTACGGCGAAAACATCCATCATTTACAATTCAATCAAACATATACATTTTAGAATAGTCAGCACTTTGAAAAAAAAAACCGTGACGACTGCGAACAGCCGTTCGACAATGGTGCCCAATTTTTTCTCCATGCTCGGAGACGATGGAACTCGACGCTGTTGTATTTCCCACCACTGAGTTGACCAGTTGCAGCATACTCTCGATGATGCGGACAGCTGTTCGACGATGGTGGTCCAACGAATGTTGTCTTTTCCACCATGCTCAGAGACGACGGAACTCGATACTGTTGTATTTCCCACTAATGTACCGCATGCAGAGTTGACCATCACGTGCCACTTGCAGCATACTCTCAAACATTGTCGGATCTTGGTCGAAGGCCTTTACAAGTCGCGCCGGTAAGAAGACAGAGAACTCATCCGCGATGTCCGCGATGTAGCGTTTCCCAAACTTGTTTTTTACGGCCTTCATGTCGGAGATTCGATGATCCGAGTGAACGGGGAGTTCTGACTGCTTCTTCGTTGGAAGGAATTCCGCCATCCGGCTGACTTTGTTGATGCTCGTGAAATCCATTTTCCACACTTTTCTCTTTTCAAAGTTCCTTTTGGAGAGAGAGATGTTGATGTTGTGTGGTAGTCTGAGCTTGGTCCACGAAATTATAAGCTCCCTCGTAACCCTCCAACTCAAATTTTCAAACTTCTCCCCACTTTTCCAGTCGAGAAAAACAGGTTCAAACACGTTCGAAGAACCTCGTACGTGGAGAATTACCACCTTCAACATTTTTCCACACTCCCAAAAAGAAACCGGGTTCAAACACGTTTGAAGAACCCCATACGTGGAGAATTTCCACAGCATTTTTCACACTCCCGACGTTGAGGTGGGGGGCCATTGATGTGATCTTTCATCTGTGGTGTATTATAATGCTCTATGCATGGAAGATATGAGAGCACTTCACTATCGTTTCGATGATGTTCTGGCAAACGCTCCCACAATAAGCCAACATATTCACCCCAATATTTTAGGAGCAAGACCTTTGGAACCTGTTCGAGCTCGTTTTTGGTCAAGTCTAGCGGGTGCTTGGCCGGATGCACTGCGTACCTACTCGCACATGTGAACATCTTGACGTAATCTTTCGGAATGAAACCGCGACGGGTTGAATTTTATTATCGACACCTTTCATACCTGCAGTTGCATGCAATAAATAATGCATTTTTTTATAAGTCTCTGAAAGAGCGCCCCTCATATGGCAGCCAGCGTTTTCTTATTGGTGGAAACTTTTCTAGCCATATATAGTAGTTTACCCACATGTGTCCATAATGAAGCTGATAATTCCGAGTTATACGATAAGAAATACAAAAACTTTATGGCTTTCCAACGGTTACCTGCCACTATTTGTTCTCCCCCCTCCCTTTGCTGCAGACACCGTCTCGCTCCCCCACTGCCTGGCTCCCCACTTACCCTTCCTGCCGTGACATCATACCCCGGGTACCCCACGTGGGACCCCCGCCCCGCTCCCCCCTGAGATCCCTGAGTTACAACTGGCGTTGCTACTCTACTAATATAAATACAAATTTATTCATACTTCACTTTTTGTATTCACATGCATGCATACAAATACAATTGTATTTACAAATATTCTGAACATACAAATAAATTCACAGAAAAAATTGTGAATATTCACGAAAAAAGTAAATATTTACAAAAAATCCTGTGAATTACAAAAAATTCACATCAAAATCTGTGAATGCAAATGTATTCACAAAAACCTGTAAATACAAAAAAATTCACAAAATAAGTTGTGAATTTTTTCACATTTAAGACAAATTAAAATCAAATTCACAATGATTAGATTAAAATTCACACCATTAGTGAGTTCGTACGCCTTATGAGAGAAAACATTGCCTCGATGCAAAGAAATTTTTGCACAAAACTTTTTGTGCGAAAATTCCTTTGCCTCAACACAATGTTTTCTCTCAAAATACATAAAAACTCACTTGCGGTGTAAATTTTAATATAATTTTCGTGAATTCGATTTTAATTTTCTTCAACTTGAGGAAATTCACAACTCATTTTGTGATTTTTTTCATATTTATGATGTAATATTTGAAACTCACAACTTTTTTTGCAAAAACTTCTTTGCCTCGACGCAATGTTTTCTCTCAAAATACGTAAGAACTCACGTTTGGTGTAATTTTTAATCTAATCATTGTGAATTTGATTTCAATTTGTCTTCAATACGAAAAAATTCTCAACTTATTTTGTGAATTTTTTTGTATTTACAATTTTTTGTGAATATTCACAGATTTTTATGTGATTTTTTTTAATTCACAGGATTTCTTGTGAATATTCACATTTTTTGTGAATATTCACAATTTTTTTCTATGAATTTATTTGTATGTTTAGAATATTTGTGAATACAATTGTATTTGTATGCATGCATGTGAATACAAATAAGCGAAGTATGATTAAATATTTCACTAATAGGCGTTTGTAAATCACCCTGCAAATACGTCGATTGAATAGTGGAAGCGAGTGAAGACTTAAAAAAAAATATTTATAGCATTTGGTAATATACAAAGTTTCAGAAACGACGTGTCCTATTTTTTAACTATCTGTTTAAATCTTACCCTCTTAGAATCTTTAAAAAAGTTAAAAAAAAAGAATGCCACGTAATGAAAACATATTTGAATTCACTCCTCTTTGAACTGGCGTAGAACGAAAAAAATATTTCTCCCCTTTCAAAAAGATATGAAATCCCCTTTAAAAACTTTTAAAAAGTAAAAAAAGAACGCCAAGTAACAAAATGCCCCCGAAAACATTATTGCTTGTTTGACCATATACAAAATTCTGATTTATCTTGAAATATTTTTTAATTTTATTCAACGAATTCTTTTATTATATTTTTCAATTGAAATGTACAAAAAAAGTGAATTAACTTTTTATAAAATAGCCAAGCAAGTTTACTAAAAACGTAAACAAAATTGTTAAACCTAAGAACTAATATTTTCCTAAATATTTCATTTTTGTTTTAAAAATCACATTACTATTATAACAAAAAAATAAGTATTACCATTATATAAAATTACAACGTATTTACCACATAAGTACACTGGAAATGCTGTGCAACGAATTAGCGTGCATGGTTAAGAAAAAAAGCTCGACGAAGGATTTCGTTTTTCCTACTACTTAACTCTCAGGTTGAAAAAACATAGACTGCTGCAATTTGTTATGCAACTGGACATCAAATTTTATGATTCCGCAAAGTATGGATCAAATCAGTGACGTTCCCCTAGACGACACGATGCGTTAAACTTTTTTTTATGCATAATTTAATACGATATATAGAAGTATATACTTTCTCCTCTATCAGACAACTTTATACATTACATGAAATATATTTCGTATATACTTTTGTGTATTGATGCGTCTTTTTGTTTATTGTATCGAATAAACGTCGAATTACGGTGCAGTCGTCTTGCTGGTGAAAAACGAAATATCTGAGTATCTCCCCTGATACTGCGCTATATTCGATGGTTTTTCCGAGTACAGTCGAATATTTGTCAATAGTGGATATAACGTAGCTCTGACACGGTCACGTGAATTGTGTGGACCGATATATACACTGATAACACTATATATCAATGTTATCTTGTCCGAATCACACTAGCGCAAGGTGCAGGAAATCGCATTGCTAATAACACTGGCAGTTGATGCGTTGTTATATATATATTGTATCTTCCCGAGCTTTTTCTCTTAACCATGCCCGCCAAGTCGTTGCACAGCATTTCCAGTCTACTTATGTGGTAAATACGTTGTATTTTTATATAATGGTAATATCAATTTTTTGTCAGAATAGTAATGTGATTTTTAAAATAAAAATGAAATATTTAGGCAAATATTAGTTCTAAGGTTTAACAATTTTGTTAACGATTTTAGTAAACTTGCTTGGCTATTTTATAAAAAGTTATTTCACTTTTTTGTACATTTCAATTGAAAGAATATAATAAAAGAATTCGTTAAATAAAATTAAAAAATATTTCAAGATTAATCAGAATTTTGTATATGGTCAAACATGCAATAATGTTTACGGGGGCATTTTGTTACTTGGCGTTCTTTTTTTACTTTTTAAAAGTTTTTAAAGGGGTACTCTATACGTTATCACGCCACTAGCGCGCACCGGCGTCCACTCTAAAACGGCCGTTGAACAAACTCACTTTCGTTCCCATGGTACATCTTTTAATCATTTTTCATTTTCTCAGATTCGAATTATCGTTACAGAGTGGACAAAGTGTGGCAGCACAGTGGTAGGGTTTCTTTACTTATAAATTATATCATTGAGTCTGCTCACTCATAGTTATTAGTTCATCAGATAGCTGTAAGGCCGAGTAGTTTTTTCCTACATCCAAGGCTGATATTACTTAAGTTTCAATCGTGACAAAAATTATCCGGACTTGGCTAGTTATGGATTGGATTTAGGCACAAAATAACAAAGTCAAAAACTGTCTGATTGAACCCGTGGACACATTTTTATTCGAGTCTTTGGTTGCCGGACCGAATGGGCGACTTTTGTAAATTACAATTATGAGCGATGTAGTCGTAAGATCGTTTACATTAAATTATTGAGCTTGCTTGAGCTTGCTCAACTCCTCCTTAAGTGTGTATCAGGTCGTAAAGCGAAACAAAATTTCGTTAAGCTGATCCCGAATCAATAACGAGGTTACCGAGAGTAATTTTTCCGTTCCCTTTTATTGCTGGTAGCGAGTATTTCATTCATTTTTGTCTCCTTGACATCGTTTCCAGCTTTATTAATCCAGGTAAATTGTATTGATGTAACTGAAAGAATTTCTTAACAATTTCTTAGAAAAATTCCTCATTTCCTTGTATCTTTCAAAATAATTGGTTATATTCTCGGTCATACATATGAGTCCGGAAACATTCGTGACGGGGGTAAATCGGGTATTGACTTTAGTTTATCTAGTCAATAAGCGTCTGAGCCGTATATTCTATTTCCTGTTTTCAATCTATGAAACATTATAAAACCTAGTATTCGATTAAAAAAATAGGAATTTTACGCCAAATTACTTTAAAATGTATTGCTAGAATTATTTATTCCGAAAGTTGTTAGCGAATCGCAAATGATGGAAAATAGTATTTGCGGAGCATGGAACCCTCGAACATTTTCGAAATTGACATTATTTTCAATGAAGTTCTCGGATAGGGACACTTGCAAATCCCTTGGTTCGGCCGCATGTCATAGGAGTCTCAACCAACTTCCTGTGACAGCCGAAGATTCGAAAGTTGCAGCTGTGACGTCAGCAAACTAGCACTTCCTACAACGCGGTGGTGCCTGATTTAACGACTTTGTTTCACTGATTAAATTCCGACATATTAACTCTAATTCCTATGTTTGATCATTTTTTTCTCCATGACGGGGGGCACGAATAAAAATTTGCGGGAGTGTTCCGGATTCGGAATTTTTAAAACTTCATATTCCTGCACGCAAAATGGAATTTTCATTTTTTTCCAGAATACGCTATTTTCTCTGGAAAATACTGTTCATGACAAAAATACGATATATTTTTGGTAAATGTCTAAAATCGGGGCGCCTGACCAAAATGGAGTTGAACATTTTTCCACCAAGCTGATATTTTTCAGGGTTCTCTATTATGATTATACAACTCGGTGGAAGACAATTTTCACCCTTATTTGAACGCTTAGAGACTTTTTCTTCAAAAAAAATTAATATTTTTATTATGTTTTTTATTGCGATTGTAAAAGATTGTTGTTTATAGTCGTCCCAGCGATAATTGTTGAAATCACGACCCCAGCCTGCAATTAAAAATATTTAACACTATTTTTAGTATATTTAAATATAATACACAATGATTATTAGAATTCTAATAGTTACTACTTTTTCGCATTGACTTGAAATCTTCTGATTACATCAAGGAAAGCATGGAGTCGCTCGTCGGGATTGGGGAAATGTCGACGAAAGAGGAAATCAGCAATGTAGCCGCTCATATGATAATCTCGTCGACCATATTTTGTCATGACGTGCTTCACGCCAAGTACGCTCGATAAGCTGGGTATCAGTTCCAGTCTCTAGGTCGACGGTATTATATTCGGATTCACTGAGGGGTGACGAAATCCTGTAATGAAATAAATTTTTCAAATTTAATGGTCAATGAGTAGATATAAAATCAAACTTTTATCCGATAATTAACGTACCTTCTTGATGAAGACAGCTATACGATTTCCAACAAACAGATACAATTGTTGTTCCAGGTCGAATTCTTCTTTTTATCAGCGCTGTTATATGCAAACACCAATCTTCCAGTACTTCACGAATGAACGATGACCAATCGATCACGGTTTGTCAACCCATTTTTCATTCTTGCTCGAGAAAATCTTCATGAGGAGGATTCAACATGATGTACAAGGCCATAAATATTACGTGTCTTTCCGGTTTCAAATTTGTTTGTTTCAGCAATGTATCGGTGCGAGCGGATTTTTTAAAAGTGCACTTTTTAGTTGTCACTTTATTATTTCTTCTTTCGGTGAGCACTTTTCGACACCGCCACTGCAATGTGTTTTCATTAAACGTTGCCTCTCCACCACATTGGGTACACTCCATTACACTTTCTATCACTCCGTGGTGTTTCAACATTTCTAAACTTTCATTACGATTTTGAAATACGATAAGCGAAATGGTACAACCATCGCATGCAACCATCGGTTGTGAAAATATTGTTACACATTTGAAATGATCTCTGAAAAGTCTAATACCAGTGAGGCATCGAGTCTAGTAAACAGCGCGTTTGTTTTGATTTTCGGTTTACCTGATTTGTTTACTTGACGTTCTATACGTCGCGATAAATGAATACGCACACGCACAAATCTGTTCGAAACGGCTAAGCGGCGGTTTTTTCATGGATGCGTGCGTGCGCGCGCGCGTGTGTGTGCACCCTACCCCCTGACCTCAATATTCACGTCGAAGTGTTTAAAATCTGCAATTTCGTTGCATGTTTTCCCAATTTAAAAAAATCTCAAACTAGTAAAAATTGTTAACCTCAGCCGACGAAATATCTTTAGCAAAGACCAATTGAAACTGATCATGTAAAAAAAAAAACTGTTGACGTTTTTGGTCAGGAGCCCCGATTCTAGGCATTTACCTATTTTTTTTATCAAAGAGGGCTTGAAAAAACATTCAAAATCATTTTTTTTCAGTTGCAAAATCATCGCGCACGACCCTTAAAAAATACATGGCCACCTTATAGAAGTCACCCTATATGTTTGTTTTAAGACTTCTTTTTAGACTAAAGCGCGTCAATCGGACGAGCCGTCAAATTTATTTTTAAAAATCGTTAATTGAATATCTATCCTATATTTATCACTTTGGAGCATACTAAAATGTCTCTTTAGATTGATCTTCTGATTGACGATACAACAGTGCCTGCATTTCATCCTTAAAAACCGAAAAATGCCTTGCTTTATTCGCTTTCTCTTACCCTGTTGAGCTCCGGCGAAGACACGGGGTCTACAGCGATTTCCCATAGAAATCGCGAACGACCACTAAGCCTAATCCGCACGATAGCGACATTCTCATTTTTTGACGGATCTTTATGTTCTTTAGACTTAGGCCTACCACGGCGGAACTGTAACCTATCAATAATAAGTAAACGTCTCGCGTACTTCTCCCACGCGAGAGCACAGCAGTCTTAACCATATCACGAACAAATATACAAACGAAAAAACTTCGGATTACAAGAATGTCCACGTATGAGGCGGCACTCTAAATATTTGTAGCGTAGGCTACGATAAGATGCTTTGGTCACAGAAACCATACTGCTACTCGAAGAATACGAAAATATCGGCCCTGGACAAACGAAATGGTCAAATCTTCTGTACACCAAAAAAAATATATGCTAGCTAGAAGAGAATCCTCCGACCCAGAAAGTTGACCCGATCTTACAACCGCTATAGATCACATGCGCTCTCACACCTGGGTCAACAAAGCCTATCTGCGGTAAGCGCTACGACGCGACCAAGGCCCTTTTCTCTCTCCATATTTTCGCGCTTCTGATAAAGAAACGCAGCTCCAATTTCTGGAAATAGAGCAACGTTGGTGACTCACAACCTACGTCCTGCTCCCACTCTCTATTCCGACCAATCACCCGAGGGGACCTGTATTTGATGCCTTTTCTACCACTCCTTAAGGAAAATACATAATGGAAATGCATTCCTTCCCCCATTGACAAAACCTATCCTATTTTCCACTTGGTGAAGAAGATCCTACAGAAAGTCAGTGTTCCATCACCACTTGTTGAAGTTAGTCTCCCATCAGTTTCCATTGCGATCAGACATTGAATTCTGACATCGGTCTCCCGAGTCCCTAGCGAAAGGACTCTTCTCTATAAAATAACTTAAATCCGAGTACTATTGTAAAATTAACGCGACTTGTGCCAACGTCCGAACTCTAAATACAACCATACAAAACATCCGAATTGTATCATCGTGTTTACCTTGTTTGTAAATAGTCATTGAATTCAGGTCACCGGCTCGCGGTAAAAATACATAATCCATCTTATATCGAAAAGTGTGCGCGTACCATCACTGTTGTTTTCCGAGCGTACCCAACCGAGTGAACCGGCCTACCTGCGAAGTTCCAATTCGACCCTCCGTAACTCCAACCATTGTATCCACGGCGCATCGACAAATGTAAGTGAAACATTTCATGTATATTTTCTGTATTATTAATTTAACGGACTTAACCAAATTAGTTAATTCCAATAAACCCCAAGTCGATAGAATTTGAGTCTGTCCAATTATTTATAAATCGACCAATCGCGTCATTCCATTTTTACCCAAGCACTATCCCTTTTTTCCCTCATTCCGGCCTATTGCGCTAGGCGTAGGCGACAAAGAGGGAAACGCAAATATATATGCCCACTTAAAAGACGATACATGCTTTCTAGTTGCGGGTTTGTAGAGTGGATAAAAATATTCCATACACATTTATTACTTTAGCCAACCCGATTTCCTAGGGATAAAACGTATCTTTAGCAATTATAAGCTTTTGCTTCGTTTATTGACTATACCTTGTCAACGGACCAGATATAAATAAAGTTCAAATGGCAAAAACTGTGGATTCTTCGAATACTATATTTTATGACAATAACAGTAGAGGGGCTATGCCGATTCTAACTCAAGTGGTGGCACCTCAGGGGGGGAGGGGGGGGGGGGGTGTCCATCGGGGGTCCAGAGGGCGGGTTGTCCAGGGAAGGAGCGTCCAGGGGAGGGGTTAAATGGGGGGTGTACATGGAGGGGGGGTCCGGAGGGCGGGGTGTTCAGGGGGTGTGTCCATGGGGGGGGTTGTCCAGCGCGGGGAAGCTAAGTGCGGGGATACGGCGGAGGGGGGTCGCCGGGCGCGTGTGACGTCACGTCAGAGGGGCCTCTGTGGAGGGGGGCCATGTGGTCCGTGGAGCGACTGGCGGGAGGGGGAAGTCGCCGTCGATGAGTGTTGTGTGTGTGAAGGGCGGCCTTTCGAAGCCCGATATTTATGACATGCAGCTGGTTCCATTCCGAAAGACAATGTCTATTGCATCCGCCTCGTCTCCACGCTCGCCGGCACTCGAGACAGGTCCTGACAGGTTCCTCGGAAAAAACTATAATCTGTAGGGATCATAGGCTATGACCGTGGATGGACCACTTGGCGCAGCTGCACTCTTCAAAAGTCTCATCGAGGTCTCCATTCAAAAATATAACGTCAAGATATTCGCATGTGCGAGTATGTACGCAGTGCATCCGGCCAAGCAACCACTGGACTTGACCAGAAACGAGCTGGAACAGGTTCCAAAGGTCCTGCTCTTAAAATATTGAGGGAAATATATTGGCTTATTGTGGGATCGTTTGCCAGAACATCATCGGAATAACAGTGAAGTGATATCATATCTTCCATGCTTGGAATACACGCCACAGATGAAAGATCACATCGATGGCCCTCCACCTCAACGTCGGGAGTGTACAAAATGCTGTGAAAATTCTCCACGTACTTCAAACGGGGGTCTTCCAACGTTCTTCCGACGGGGGTCTTCCTCGGGGTTCTTCCAACGTGTTTGAACCTGTTTTTCAGGAGCGTGAAAAAATTCTCCATGGTTCTTCGAACGTGTTTGAACCTGTTTTTCAGGAGCGTAAAAAAATGTCGGGAAAAAATTCTCCACGGTTCTTCGAACGTGTTTGAACCTGTTTTCACGATTGGAAAAGTAGGGAGAAGTTTGACAATTTGAGTGGGAGGCTTACGAGGGGGCATAACTCCATGGACCAAGCTCAGACTGCACTATTCCACTGCACCATCAAGATCTCTCCAAAAAAAGAATTTTGAAAGTGCGGGGAAAATGGATCTCTCGAGTATCAACAAAGTCGGCCGGATGGCGGACTTGCTCCCGACGAAGAAGCTGTCGGAACTCCCCGTTAAGTCGGAACGACTAATCTCCGACATGAGGGTCGTACAAACCAATTTTGGGAAACGCTACATCGCAGACATCGCGGATGAGTTCTCTGTCATCTTACCGACGCGACTTGTGAAGGCCTTCGACCAAGATCCGGCAATGTTCAAGAGTATGCTGCAAGTGGCACGCGATGGTCAACTCTGCATGCAGTATATTGGTGGAAAATACAACAGTGTCGAATTCCGTCGTCTCTGAACATGGTGGACGGGGAAAAAAAATTCATTGGAACACCATCATTGAACTGTTTACACGACAGCGTCTTGCCAACCTGTTTTCAACAGTTAGTGTTGACTATGTAAAAAATGTATATGTTTGATCGAATTGTAAATGATGGATGTTTTCGTCGTAGAATAAAGAATACAAATGACATATATTTTCATCGAAATGTGTTTTATTCATTCAAAAAAATGCCTCGCTCATGCGTCGTATACACCCAACCAGCTTTTCACCGAATTTGCACTCTCATGAGCGCAGTCCGTGTTGAAGGGATGATGAGGGCATTTGGAGTTTATGATTTTCGGCAGCTTCTGCAGCGATGGACAGTCCAGAGTCTCCAAGTCGATGACGTTTGTCGCGGGATCCGTAAATCTCGATAGCCATGCGCATTTCTCGAATCCCTTTGCATAGATGGTAGGAGCTCCAAGCAGGTGTTCTCGAATTGTCTTTCTAGCTGCTTCGTATGGTATGCCATTGTGATCCCATCGAATTCCATGGAAATTGCGTTCCAGCCACTTGTTTGTCATTTTGTACTTGGCCAGTAAAGAGTCCCATGCAAATGGTGCGTCGAAGGCGAGCGTCAGCGGTTCAGCATTCTTCTCATGGAGTTTGACGATGGACATCTCCTGCAGGACAAATTCGTTGACGGGTCTCTTGAAGCCCTGCACATCGACGATAAGTTCCATGTTGACTGAAGTGGGTGAGAATCATCGGCATGATTTTATACCATTTTTTTAACTCCACCACTGATTGGATTGTACTCTTCGTGAGACGTTCCCGAGACTTCCGAAGACATTCATAAGACGGTCGAAGACATTCAAGAGACGTTCGAAAACATTCATAAGGCGTTTGAAGACATGCATGAGGGGTTCAAAGAGTTTAAAAAGACTTTCTACGACCTCATGAGACGTTTGAAGGTGTTCGTGAGACCTACAAGAGACTTTCGAAAACGTTTAAAAACATTCATGAGAGGTCCGAAGACGTTCAAGAGATCTGTGACGATATTCATAATATGTTTGAAGACATCGATGAGGAGTTCGAAGACGTTTAAGAGACTTTCAAAGACATGCACGAGGAGTTAGAAGATGGTCAAACACTTTTGAATTCGTCCAAGAGACATTTGACGACATTCATAATACGTTTGAAGACATTCATAAGGGGTTCGAAGACGCTTAAGAGAGACGTTCAAAGACATTCTCGAGGGGTTTGTCCGAAGACATATATAAGACATTTGAAGACATTCAAGAGACGTTCGAAAACATTCATAGGGCGTTTGAAGACATGCACGAGGGGTTCAAAGAGTTTCAAGAAACTTTCTACGACTTTCATGAGACGCTTGAAGATGTTCGTGAGACATTCAAGAGATCTTTGACGATATTCGTCATACGTTTGAAGACATCGATGAGGGGTTCAAAGACGTTTTTGAAACTTTCAAAGACATTCACGAGGAGTTTGAAGACGTTCAAGAAACTTTCGAATCCGTTCAAGAGACATTTGACGACATTCATAATACGTTTGAAGACATTTTTAAGGGGTTCGAAGACGCTTGAGAGACTTTCAAAGGCATTCACGAGGGTTTCGAAGACGTTCAAGAGACTTTCGAATACGTGTAAGAGACTTTCGAATACGTTCAAGAGACTTTCGGAGACATTCGCGAGGGGTGCGATGACGTTCAGAGACTTTCGAAGACATTCAAGAGATCTTTGACAATATTCATAATACGTTTGGAGACATCGATGAGGGGTTCGACGACGTTTTAAAGACTTTCAAAGAAACTCACGAGGGGTTTAAAGACGTTCAAGAAACATTCGAGGACATTCATGATACGTTTGAAGACATTCATGAGGGGTTCCAAGACGCTTGAGAGACTTTGAAAGACATTCACGAGGCGTTCGAAGACGTTCAAGAGAATTTCGATAGCATTCATAATACGTTTGAAGACATTCATGAGGGGTTCGAAGACGCTTAAGAGAGACTTCCAAAGACATTCACAATGGGGTTCGAAGACGTTTAAAAGACTTTCGACGACACTCATAATACGTTTGAAGACGTTCAAGAGACTTTCGAATACGTTCAAGAGACTTTCAGAGACATTCGCGAGAGGTGCGAAGACGTTCAGAGACTTTCGAAGACATTCAAGAGATCTTTGACAATATTCATAATACGTCTGAAGACATCGATGAAGGTTTCGACGACGTTTTGGAGACACTCGACGACATTCATGACACGTTTGAAGACATTCATGCGGGGTTCCAAGACGCTTGAGAGACTTTCAAAGACATTCACGAGGCGTTCGAAGACGTTCAAGAGAATTTCGACGACATTTATAATACGTTTGAAGGCATTCATGAGGAGTTGGAAGACGCTTAAGAGAGACTTTCAAAGACGTTCACGAGGGGTTCGAAGACGTTTAAAAGACTTTCGACGACACTCATAATACGTTTGAAGACGTTCAAGAGACTTTCGAATACGTTCAAGAGACTTTCAGAGACATTCGTGAGAGGTGCGAAGACGTTCAGAGACTTTCGAAGACATTTAAGAGATCTTTGACAATATTCATAATACGTTTGAAGACATCGATGAGGGGTTCGAAGACGCTTGTGAGACTTTCAAAGGCATTCACGAGAGTTTCGAAGACGTTCAAGAGAATTTCGATAGCATTCATAATACGTTTGAAGACATTCATGAGGGGTTCGAAGACGCTTAAGAGAGACTTTAAAAGACATTCAGGAGGGGTTTGAAGACGTTCAAGAGACATTCGAGGACATTCATGATACGTTTGAAGACATTCATGAGGGGTTCCAAGACGCTTGAGAGACTTTCGAAGACATTCACGCGGCGTTCGAAGACGTTCAAGAGAATTTCGATAGCATTCATAATACGTTTGAAGACATTCATGAGGGGTTCGAAGACGCTTAAGAGAGACTTCCAAAGACATTCACGATGGGGTTCGAAGACGTTTAAAAGACTTTCGACGACACTCATAATACGTTTGAAGACGTTCAAGAGACTTTCGAATACGTTCGAGAGACTTTCAGAGACATTCACGAGAGGTGTGAAAACGTTCAGAGACTTTCGAAGCCATTCAAGAGATCTTTGACAATATTCATAATACGTCTGAAGACATCGATGAGGGTTTCGACGACGTTTTGGAGACATTCGACGACATTCATGATACGTTTGAAGACATTCATGAGGGGTTCCAAGACGCTTGAGAGACTTTCAAAGACATTCACGAGGCGTTCGAAGACGTTCAAGAGAATTTCGACGACATTCATAATACGTTTGAGGACATTCATGAGGAATTGGAAGACGCTTAAGAGAGACTATCAAATACATTCACGAGGGGTTCGAAGACGTTTAAAAGACTTTGGACGACACTCATAATACGTTTAAAGACGTTCAAGAGACTTTCGAATACGTTCAAGAGACTTTCAGAGACATTCGTGAGAGGTGCGAAGACGTTCAGAGACTTTCGAAGACATTCAAGAGATCTTTGACAATAGTCATAATACGTTTGAAGACATCGATGAGGGGTTCGAAGACGCTTGTGAGACTTTCAAAGGCATTCACGAGAGTTTCGAAGACGTTGAAGAGACTTTCGACGATATTCATGATACGTTTGGAGACATTCATGAGGGGTTCGAAGACGCTTAAGAGAGACTTCCAAAGACATTCACGATGGGGTTCGAAGACGTTTAAAAGACTTTCGACGACACTCATAATACGTTTGAAGACGTTCAAGAGACTTTCGAATACGTTCAAGAGACTTTCAGAGACATTCGTGAGAGGTGCGAAGACGTTCAGAGACTTTCGAAGACATTCAAGAGATCTTTGACAATATTCATAATACGTTTGAAGATATCGATGAGGGGTTCGAAGACGCTTGTGAGACTTTCAAAGGCATTCACGAGAGTTTCGAAGACGTTGAAGAGACTTTCGACGATATTCATGATACGTTTGAAGACATTCATGAGGGGTTCGAAAACGCTTAAGAGAGACTTTCAAAGATATTCACGAGGGGTTCGAAGACGTTCAAGATACGTTCGACAGCATTCATAATACGTTTGAAGACATTCATGAGGTGTTCGAAGACACTTGAGAGACTTTCGAAGACATTGACGAGGGGTTCGAAGACGTTTAAAAGACTTTCGACGACACTCATAACACGTTTGAAGACATTCATGAGAGGTTCGAAGACGCTTAAGAGACTTTCAGAGAATTTCGAAGACATTCAAGAGATCTTTGACAATATTCATAATACGTTTGAAGACATCGATGAGGGGTTCGACGACGTTTTAGAGACTTTCAAAGACATTCACGAGGGGTTTGAAGACGTTCAAAAGACTTTCGACGACATTCATGATACGTTTGAAGACATTCATGAGGGGTTCGAAGAAGCTTAAGCGAGACTTTCAGAGACATTCATGAGGAGTTCGAAGACGTTCAAAATACTTTCGACGACACTCATAATACGTTTGAAGACAATCATGAGGGATTCGAAGACGCTTGAGAGACTTTCAACGACATTCAGGAGAGGTGCGAAGACCTTCAGAGACCTTCGAAGACATTCAAGAGATCTTTGACAATATTCATAATACGTTTGAAGACATTCATGAGGGGTTCGAAGATGCTTGGGAGACTTTCAAAGGCATTCACGAGGGTTTCGAAGACGTTCAGGAGACTTTCGAATACGTTCAAGAAACTTTCAGAGACATTCGCGAGAGGTGCGAAGACATTCAGAGACTCTCGAAGACATTCAAGAGATCCTTGACAATATTCATAATATGTTTGAAGACATTCATAAGGTGTTCGAAGACGCTGGAGAGACCTTCAAAGGCATTCACGAGAGTTTCGAAGACGTTCAAGAGACTTTCGACTACATTCATGATACGTTTGAAGACATCTATGAATGGTTCGACGATGTTTTAGAGACATTCGACGGCATCCATAAACCAAAGATATTGATGACGATTGAGTTTCGCTGGAATTGTTTGGGTTTGTTTGGGATTTTCACGGTTTTGGTACAATGTGTTTGAGTTTGTTTGGGTGCGCCCCCAAACAATTCCAGCGAAACTCAAACGTCATGAATATCTTTGGTTTATGGATGTCGTCGAATATCGTATTATGAATGTCGTCAAAAGTCTCTTGAACGTCTTCAAACCGCTCGCGAATATCTGAAATTCTGTTAAGCGTCTTCGAAACGCGCATGAATGTCTTCAAACGTATTATGAATGCCGTCGAATGTCTCTAAAACATCGTCGAACCACTCATCGATGTCTTCAAACGGATATGAATGTCGTCGAAAGTCTCTTGAACGTCTTCGAAACTCTCGTGAATGCCTCTGAAAGTCTCTCAAGCGTCTTCGAACCCCTCATGAATGTCTTCAAACGTATTATGAACATTGTCAAAGATCTCTTGAATGTCTTCGAAAGTCTCTGAACGTCTTCAAACCCCTCGTGAATGTCTTTGAAAGTCTCTCAATCGTTTTTGAACCCCTCATGAATGTCTTTAAACGTATTATGAGTGTCGTCGAAAGTCTTTTGAACGTCTTCGAATCCCTCATGAATGTCTTTGAAAGTCTCGCTTAAGCTTCTTCGAACCCCTCATAAATGTCTTCAAACGTATCATGAATGTAGTCGAAAGTCTTTTGAATGTCTTCAAACCCCTCGTGAATGTCTTTGAAAGTCTCTAAAACGTCGTCGAACCCCTCATCGATGTCTTCAAACGTATTATGAATATTGTCAAAGATCTCTTGAATGTCGTCGAAAGTCTCTGAACGTCTTCGCACCTTTCGCGAATGTCTCTGAAAGTCTCTTAAGCGTCTTCGAACCACTCATGAATGTCTTTAACCGTATTATGAGTGTCGTCGAAAGTCTTTTAAACGTCTTTGAACCCCTCGTCAATGTCTTTGAATGTCTTTCAAGTGTCTTCGAACCCCTCATGGAGGTCTTCAAACGTATTATGAATGCTGTCAAAGGTATCTTGAACGTCTTCGAACCCCTCGTAAATGTCTTTGAATGTCTCTCTTGAGCGTTTTCGAACCCCTCATGAATGTCTTCAAACGTATTATGAATATTGTCAAAGATCTCTTGCATGTCTTCGAAAATCTCTGAACGACTTCGCACCTCTCGCAAATGTCTCTGAAAGTCTCTTGAACGTCTTCAAACGTATTATGAGTGTCGTCAAAAGTATTTTAAAGGTCTTCGAACCCCTCGTGAATATCTTTGAAAGTCTCTCTTAAGCGTCTTCGAACCCCTCATGAATGTCTTCAAACGTATCATGAATATCGTCGAAAGTCTCTTCAACGTCTTCGAAACTCTCGTGAATGCCTTTGAAAGTCTCACAAGCGTCTTCGAACCCCTCATCGATGTCTTCAAACGTATTATGACTATTGTCAAAGATCTCTTGAATGTCTTCGAAAGTCTCTGAACGTCTTCGCACCTCTCACGAATGTCTCTGAAAGTCTCTTTACCGTCTTCAAACCCCTCATGAATGTCTCTGAAAGTCTCTTGAACGTCTTCAAACGTATTGTGAGTGTCGTCGAAAGTCTTTTAAACGTCTTCAAACCCCGTCGTGAATGTCTTTGAAAGTCTCTCTTGAGCGTTTTCGAACCTCTTATCAATGTACTCAAACATATCATGAATGTCATCGAAAGTCTCTTGAACGTCTTCAAACCCCTCATGATTGTCGTCGAATGTCTCCAAAACGTCGTCGAAACCCTCATCGATATCTTTAAACGTATTATGAATATCGTCAAAGATCTCTTGAATGTCTTCGAAAGTCTCTGAACGTCTTCGCACCTCTCGCGAATGTCTCTGAAAGTCTCTTGAACGTATTCGAAAGTCTCTTGAACGTCTTCAAACGTATTATGGGTGTCGTCGAAAGTCTTTTAAACGTCTTTGAACCCCTCGTGAATGTCTTTGAAAGGCTCTCTTAAGCGTCTTCGAACTCCTCAGGAATGTATTCAAACGTATTATGAATGTCGTCGGAATTCTCTTGAACATGGTGAACAAGTGAATGTCTTCGAAAGTCTTATGAATATCTTCGGAAGTCTCTGGAACGTCTCACGAAGCGTACAATCCAATTAGTGGTGGAGTTAAATAAATGGTATAAAATCATGCCGATGATTCTCATCCGCTTCAGTCAACATGGAGCTTATCGTCCATGTGCAGGGCTTCAAGAGACCCGTCAACGAATTTGTCCTGAAGGAGATGTCCATCGTCAAACTCTATGAGGAGAATGCTGAACCGCTGACGCTCGCCTTCGATGCACCGTTTGCATGGGACTCTACCGGCCAAGTACAAAATCACAAACAAGGGGCTGGAACGCAATTTCCATGGATTACGATGGGATCACAATGGCATACCATACGAGACAGCTAGAAAGATATTTCGAGAACTCTTGCATGGAGATCCTATCATCTATGCCAAGGGATTTGAGAAATGCGCATGGCTGTCACGATTCACGGATCCTGCGACAACCGTCATCGACTTGGAGACTCTGGACTGTCCATCGCTGTAGAAGCTGCCAAAAATCATAAACTCCAAATGTCCCCATCATCCCTTCAACACGAACTGCGCCCATGAGAATGTAAAATCGGCGAAAAGCTGGTTGAGCGTATACGAAGCGTCAGCGAAGGATTTTTTTGAATGAATAAAAAACATTTCGATGAAAATATATATGATTTGTATTCTTTATTCTACGGTGAAAACATCCATCATTTACAATTCGATCAAACATATACATTTTTTTCATCGTCAACACTAAGCTTCGAAAACGATAGTAAGACGACTGTGCTGCAAACAGTTCGATGATGGTGTCCCAACGAATTTAGTCTTTTTTTTCCGCGTCAGAGACGATGGAACGAATTTTTTTCCCCGTCCACCATGTTCAGAGTCGACGGAACTCGACACTGTTGTATTTTTCACCAATATCCTGCTTGCAGAGTTGACCATCGCGTGCCACTTGCAGCATACCCTCGAACACTGTCGGATCTTGGTCGAAGGCCTTCACAAATCGCGCCGGTAAGAAGACAGAGAACTCATCCGCGATGTCTACGATGTAGCGTTTTCCAAATTTGGTTTGTACGGCACTTATGTCGGAGATTAGTCGTTGCGACTTAACGGGGAGTTCTGACAGCTTCTTCGTTGGGAGGAATTCCGCCATCCGGCCGACTTTGTTGATACTCGAGAGATCCATTTTCCGCGCACTTACATTTTTTTTTCGGAGAGATGTTGATAGTGGAGTGGAATAGTGCAGTCTGAGCTTGGTCCACGAAATTATAAGCTCCCCCGTAAGCATCCCACTCAAATTTTCAAACCTCTCCCCACTTTTCCAATCGTGAAAAACAGGTTTGAACACGTTCGAAGAACCGTGGAGAATTTTCTCCCCGACATTTTTTCACGCTCCCGAAAAACAGGTCCAAACACGTTCGAAGAATTCCGTACGTGGAAAATTTTCACAGCATTTTTTACACTCCCGACGTTGAGGTGGAGGGCCATCGATGTGATCTTTAATCTGTGGCATATGTTCCAAGCATGGAAGATATGATATCACTTCACTGTCGTTCCGATGATGTTCCGGCAAACGATCCCACAATAAGCCAACATATTTACCCCAATATTTTAAGAGCAAGACCTTTGGAACCTGTTCGAGCTCGTTTTTGGTCAAGTCCAGGGGGTGCTTGGCCGGATGCACTGCGTACACACTCGCACATGCGAATATCTTGACGTTATATTTCGGAATGGAGACCTCGACTTTTCAAGAGCTGCGCGCAAGTCGTCCATCCACGGTCCCTTTGATCCCTACAGATTATAGTTTTTTTCCGCGGACCCTGTCAGGACCTGTCTCGAGTGCCGGCGAGCGTGGAGACGCCGCGGATGCAATAGACATTGTCTTTCGGAATGGAACCAGCTGCATGTCATAAATATTGGGCTTCGCAAGGCCGCCCTTCACACACACAACACTCATCGACGACGACTTCCCCCTCCCGCCAGTCGCTCCACGGACCACATGGCCCCCCTTTATCGAGGCCCCTCTGTGACGTCACACGCGCCCGGCGACCTCCCACCCCCTTCACCGTACCGTCGCACTCAGCCCCCCCCCCCCCCCTCCACACACACACACAACACGTATAAACGGCGGCTTCCCCGCCAGTCGCTCCAAGGACCACATCCCCCCCCCCCCCCGACATTGCCCACTGGACCCCCCCGGACGCTCTCCCCTTGACCCTCCCCCCAAAACTGGCTTAGAACCGGCCTAGCTCCTCTACTCTTGTCCGAAAGTGAGAAATGCCTATGAAATCGACAGACGTTTCACGTATACAATGAGATTACGTGGTGTTGGTTTATCAGGCATAAATATTTTTTGTTCACTGATGGATTTGGGAACTAGATTGAATAAAAGTGATTACTACACTATCCTTGAGCACATACATATTTCCGTGAAAGCCGTATCTGAAATAGTTTTTGCAAAAGCCGCACAAGCACCCGTATTAGCAGCCAAACACATTTTTGTAGGCCAAAACACACTTCAAAATGTTGCATGGAGAGCCGCATGCACTTTCAACGAAGGATTTTTACCAATGTCGAAAACCATGGAGATCATGGAAGTCCAGTCAGCCCACACGCTATGGCTTACGCCAATCTGTACACCAGCTCTCGGATTTCGAAGGCAGAGAAGGACGCAGCTTCTAAAATTGCCAGAATGAGTCGCAGGTCAAAAAAAGTGACCAACAATGTTCACTTTTTCACGGTCACCAAGCGAGCAAAGATTGAATCGATGCTCCGATTGCTTTTTGAAGTTTCCATTGAACATCCCTAAAATGATTCGCCAAAATTCGTTATCTATTCCATCTTATTTCGCCGACAGCAAGCGGAAAACTTTCCCGCAGAGCACAGCACGACTTCTCCGCTCGCTCTGACCAAAAAAAAATGAAATCGCAAACGAATTTGTGTGAATAATTTCAGGAATGTCCGTTAGTGGCTCCGAAAAGCATTCCGAGCATCGATTTCATCTTTGCTCGCTTGCTACCAGCTGTGAGTCGAGCTGGGTTTTAATGTCACACCATGCCCTTCTCCGGAATAGCTTGCTTAATCGAAGATGAAATCAACAACTGTCAAGCGAGACGTCTATTTAATCTTTATCAGGTGAACAACGATCTTGTCGTCGTACTTGCAGCTTGCAGCACCGCACGACTCGTCCACGTGCTCTGACTCGAAATAATATGACATCGGAAACGAATTTGGGTGAATCATTTCAGGGATGTCCGATTGAGGATCCAAAAAGCATTCGGTACATCGATTTCATCTTTGCTCGCTTGGTGCCAGCTGGTAGTCACCTGAGCTGCGTTTTAACGACGCACCATGCCCTTCTCCGCAATCGTTTGCTTGTTTGCAGATGAAATCGACGACCGCTACGAAAAGGAGGGTTGAATGACGTTAAAACCCGCGCGAAACGTCGAGCGCAATGTCAACTTAATCTTCAACACGTAAATAATGATCGTGGCGACGTACTGATAGCTTGCAGCACTGCATGACTTGTCCACTCGCTTTGGCCGGAAATTGAACAAAATCGAGAACGAATTTGGGTGAATTAATTGAAAGATGTCCGATTGAAGCTTCAAAAACCATTCGCAGCAACGATTTCATGTTTCATCGTTTGGTGCGCTCAAGCTGCGATTCAACGACGCACTATGCGCTTCTTCGGAATCGTTAGCTTGATCGAAGATGAAATCGACGACTGCCACGACGGAAACGGTTGAACGACGTTGAAAGTCGCGCGGAAACGTCAAGGGCAATATTGATTTCATCTTTGTCACGTAAACAATGCGTCGTACTCGCTGCTTACAGCACCGCCTGAATTATCCACTCACTTTTACCACAAGTAAAATTAATAAATAAATAAAATTCGTAACGCTTTTAAATGTCCGGAATCAATCCGTATCGGGACGTGAAAAATCGAATCTCAGGCGGTGCATATCTTCTCATATTGGTGCAATGCTCAAAAAATATATTGATTTGCATCTTTCCGAACCGACTGATTTCGTCACTCGTATTGAGGAAATGCAAGGCTACTCCTCATGGTTCCTAACTCAGTTCGGACATACTTTGCATTGCTATTCGTTCAGAAAAAAATATTTTAGGAGATAAATCTGACTCTGATACGAGATGGCGTGATAGAATGAGAAATGGAATCCGGAAAACATCCAATTCTTGACGATTTGGCGTCAAATTATTGAGAGTTTGGGAACAAAAATTCATGTATTGATTTTTTTCAATACGCAAAAAAATCGCTCGTTATATAAACACTTTTTTTTAAAGTAAAAAAAAGGCCGAGTAATAAAAAATCCCTCAAAATCGTTATCGCTTGTTTTACTATATAGAAAATTTTGATGCGTCAAATATCTCAAAGTAGACTTTTTATTTAAGTTAAAAAAATGGTTTTAGCATACTTCTTTAATGCAAATGTACAAAAAAAAGAAACCACTTTTATGAAATAGCCAAGCGAATTTACTAGTCATGCTGCACACTAAATTGTTAAAGCTTAGGAATAATGTTTTTTAAAATATTTAATTAAAAAAAGTCATATTACTATTATAAGACAAATATTGATATCACCATTAGATTAAAGTACAAAGTAGGTAACACACAAGTACACTGGAAATGCTGTGCATCGACTTGGCGTGCATGGTTAGGAAAAAGCCCGGGAAGATACAGAATTTTTGCGTCGATATATATATGTATATATATAATTTTACATTATAACGTGACGTCGACTATCGGGAGTATTAGGAACATTTCAATTTATAATGTCCCACCAGGTACCAGGGCTATTAGCAATGATATCTACTGGAGCTTTATCGGTACGAATTTCTCTTTCCACCAGCAGGAGGATAAAACAGTAATGCTAACCTTTAATCCTGCCGATGATGCGGCGTAGAGATGGATACTTTATCCATTACACCAAAGTCTATAAGACGCACTATATTTAATTAGATATGCGGTTATTGTGTTGTAGAATAAAAGGTAAATGCTTTTATATAATTTTTTTTCGTATTATCCAAATAAATTAACATTTTACGTGCCGTGTGGTCGAAGGGTACATCACTCATTTGCTGCGCTCAATGAGCTCATTTGATTTGTACTCCACATGAATCTGGTTTTCACTTACATAATAAATCGTGACAATTTATGTTTTGTAACCCGGCAGTTGAGATGTTGAGATGACGAAATCCTTCGCCGAACTTTTTTTAACCATGCACGCCAAGTCGTTGCACAGCTTTCCAGTGTGCTTGTGTGTTACCTACTATGTACTTTTATCTAATGATGATATGATTTTTTCTTATAATAGTAATATGCCTTTTTTAATGAAATATTTCCAAAAATATTATTCCTAAGCTATAGCGATTTAGTGTGCAACATGACTAGTAAACTTGCTTGTCTATTTCATAAAAGTGATTTCACTTTTTCTGTACATTTGCATTAAAGAAGAATAATGAAACCATTTTTTTAACTTAAATAAAAAGTCAAGTTTGAGATATTTGAGGTAAATCAGAATTTTTTATATAGTAAAACAGGCTAATACGATTTTTTTTATTACCTGCCTTTTTTTTAAACTGAAAAAAAAAGGTTTTAAAAAAGATTTTAGATCTTTTTGAAAGGGGAATTTCAATATTTCTGAACAAACTAAACGTCTGCAGTTGCAAACTTGTTTAAAACATTCCTTTTTATTACTGAACATTTTTTAAAAGAAATTAATACAACTATTTTTTTTCTTTTTACGAATTTTTTTGCAATAAATTTAATTTTACGAATTTTTTTGCAATAAATTTAATTAATCTTCTGCTAATTTAGCAGAAGATTAATTTGAAATTAATAAAAGTATAGGAAATACAGAGGGCTTACAACTTTCAACATCCATTTTTCAAACAAAAAAGGATAAAGAATGGAATTTTATTACTTTGAAAAGGTATGTTTGTGTTTATTATGAGGGTGTTTTATTATTTGATAAGAAATTGAAAGACGAATAAAAGTAAATTCCTTTTTAAAAACTAAGAGAAATTTTTGTTTATTGAAAAGAAATCAAATTTTTTCTTTGTACAAATTCTCATTTTCCATGACCGAAAATACCCGTAAATGTCGAAAAACTACTTTTTACCGAGCAAGCGAAATAATAGTGGCCTAGAACAATAATGGTTTTCCTTCAATTTTTATTACCAAATACAAAACTTCCATCACTGGGGCTACAGGGAGAAAATCGGGACAAGTTTACGCTTAGCATACTTTTTGTGGACACTATCAACTTGGAAAAAATGCCTGAGCATAATATTCGCAATAGCTATCCGCAAAGATGTCGTAACTTTTGGAATTTAGAGAATGAACGGCATTTTTACATTTTTTAACTGCACATCCCACAGAAAACAAATTTATTACAAATTTATTTTTTCTTACCATGAAGAGCACATTTTCAGCTTTCCAGAACTGCCCTTTAAATTCGAGTACGATGATTGGTCCATCAGTTATTGATTATTGAAGTCAAAAGGGTAATTTGACTTTGATCATGTTGATATATGCACTACCGGCGGAAAGTTTCCGGACAAGAGTTGGAAAAAGTGCCCGAACGGTTCTTTATGCCATTTCGCCGGTAGTTGGGCTAGGCCAATTTGACCAACGGCATTTTAAAGAGGGGGGATTTACCTACATTTTGGCTTATCAAAAAAGTGTTTACGATTTTTTTTACACTTGGCACCCAGTTTTGAAAACGACAATTTTTTGTCGTTTTTTTGTTGTTTTGTAAGTGGACCCCGTTTACAGTAAAAATCTTTTTCGTGCATTTCTCCTACTAAAATCATAGAAGGGGAAGCCTAAGCTTCAATTTCGTTTTGTAGAAAAATTTTCACAATTATTTTTCCCAAAAATATTTCGTTTTTTTCGATAAAAATATACAATATGAAAATTGCTCCGGAGTACGAAAACGACGAGGTTTACAACAAAACCTCAAGATGGTAAAAAGTTGCGTTACTTTTTGTTGAGTTCATGAGAATTTTTTCAGATTTTTTTTGCGAAATTTTTTAAAATTTATTTCCGGTCGGAACTCGATTGATCTCAACACCATGATAATAATATAATTAATTTTTTTATTTACATATTATACTTTGGTCTCGTCGAAAAAAACTCCTCTCGCTGACAACACGCTCTTAATCGTCGTAATTGAAATGTTTTTTCCACGACTTTCGACAAACTGCGCTTGGATGTTTGCCGCCATGAGTTTTCGATTCCTTTTAGACATCACAATTATTGATTAGGCTTCCGCTTTGGAAGTAACAGGAGGCCTCCCGAAACGATTTTTATCGCGGTTCGATTGTGTCTCTCTGAAACATTTTATAGCATCCCCAACGGTTGATTTGGGTATTTTCAATCGATTTGCAATGTAGCGAATTTTGAACCCTTCATTGCAAAGTGCAAGGATTGATGCACGCTTTTTGATGCTTATATTGGGTCGTCGGCCCATTTGCTTCTTCAAAAAAAAAAAAAAAAACCCTAATGAAGTCAAAAATTTTATTTAATTAACCGTCAATAAATTAATAGTTAAACACACTTCAAATTCAATATATTATTCGACACGATACGACGGGAAAATCTAACGCGACCGTTTTTTCGATGCTTGCCAAATAAATACTGAGTCGAAATAATTTTTGAATATTTTTTCATTGTAACACGTAAAGAGTGCGTGAACGTTTCTCCCACTCTTTGTAGAGTAGTAAAAAAAAAATATATCGCTCACCTATGCGACAATGCGAACCTCGCGAAAAAATAAACAAGGAACAAGGACAGACACTCCGTCGCGAGATTCGCTATGTTCGCTGACTACTTCGAAAACAAGAAGAAAACAAAGTGTGGGAGAAACGTCCACGCACTCTTTACGTGTTACAATGAAAAAATATTCAAAAATTATTTCGACTCAGTACTTCTTCGGCAAACATCGAAAAAACGTTCGCGTTAGATTTTCCTGTCGTATCGTGTCGAATAATATATTGAATTTGAAGTGTGTTTAACTATTAGTTTATTGACGGTTAATTCAATAAAATTTTCGACTTCTTCGAGTTCATTTTATTTTTATTTTTAAGAAAAAAATGGGTCGTCGACCCAATTTAAGCATCGAAAAGCGTGCATCAATCCTTGCTCTTTGCAATGAAGGGTTCAAAATTCGCTACATTGCAAATCGATTAAAAATACCCAAATCAACCGTTGGGGATGCTATAAAACGCTTCAGAGAGACACAATCGAACCGCGATAAAAATCGTTCCGGGAGGCCTCCTGTTACTTCCAAAGCGGAAGACCAATCAATAATTGTGATGTCTAAAAGGAATCGAAAACTTACGGCGGCAAACATCCAAGCGCAGTTTGTCGAAAGTCGTGGAAAAAACATTTCAATTACGACGATTAAACAACGCTTGCGCAGCGCAATTATATGGAAGAGTCGCAACGAAAAAGCCACTCTTGCGCCGTGGAAACAAAAAGAAGCGATTGAATTGGACACGCAAGCACAAGAATTGGACGATCGAAGATTGGAAACGGGTGTTATAGACCGACGAATCCAAATTTGAAATATTTGGAGGAAAACGTCGAGTTTTCGTTCGTCGCTCAGCTAACGAGAAAATGTATCCTGATTGCGTAATTCCAACCGTTAAACATGGCGGCGGTTCTGTAATGGTGTGGGGATCTTTTTCGTATGCCGGTGCGGGGGACCTCTACCGAGTCAAAGGAATCCTGGACCAAAAAGGATATCACGCGATTCTGAAAAACCACGCTGTTCCTTCTGGAAAGCGACTCATCGGAAGGGGGTTCGGTTTTCAACAAGACAACGACCCGAAACATACTTCAAAATTCTGCTCGAAGTATCTTGAAACGAAGCAAAAAAGTGGGGAGCTTCAAATTATGCAATGGCCTTCTCAATCTCCCGATCTCAATCCCATAGAGCTGCTGTGGGATGAAATGGATCGGCAAGTGCGCAAGGTCACGCATTCATCCGCCGAAAAGCTATGGGAATCCCGACAAAAATCATGGAAAGAAACACCCCGAGAGACATTCGAAAAACTTGTGGAGAGGATGCTGCGTGTGGTAAAGAGCGTGCTGTCAGCGAGAGGAGGTTTTTTCGACGAGACCAAAGTATAATATGTAAATAAAAAAATTAATTATATTATTATCATGGTGTTGAGATCAATCGAGTTCCGACCGGAATTTTTTTTTTTTTAATTTCGCAAAAAAAATCTGAAAAAATTCTCATGAACTGACCAAAAAGTAACGCAACTTTTTACCGTCTTGAGGTTTTGTTGTAAACCTCGTCGTTTTCGTACTCCGGAGCAATTTTCATATTGTATATTTTTATCGAAAAAAACGAAATATTTTTGGGAAGAAAAAATTGTAAAAATTTTTCTACAAAACGAAATTGAAGCTTAGGCTTCCCCTTTTATGATTTTAATAGGAGAAATGCATAAAAAAGATTTTGACTGTAAACGGGGTCCACTCACAAAACAACAAAAAAAAACGACAAAAAATTGTCGTTTTCGAAACTGGGTGCCAAGTGTAAAAAAAATCGTAAACATTTTGATAAGCCAAAATGTAGGTAAATCCTCCCTCTTTAAAATGCCGTCGGTCAAATTGGCCTAGCCCAACTACCGGCGAAATGGCATAAAGAACCGTTCGGGCACTTTTTCCAACTCTTGTCCGGAAACTTTCCGCCGGTAGTGTACTTGTTTCAAAGTTCAAAATGGAAAGGGTGATCGGAGGAAAATACGCCTGATTTGGTCATTAATCAAACAAATTTTGCCTTGTCTGTACACATTTTCAAAACAAAAATTGGACTTTTTCCTTTGCAACGTTTCTTTTGATTCATTAATAACAAAAGAGCATACAATTCTTTTAAGGGGAGGGTAGGGGTTTGCACTTTTGAAAAATCGATTTTTTTGTCTTTTCATATAGTTAAACATTTCAAGAATATAATCCCAAAATTTCAAGACAATCAGAGCAAAACTCTAGAAGTTATTGACTATTTAGTCCCGCTCCTGTATCACTGTAGCTCCGACAGATACGGGCGGTCGGAAAGGCAGCGCGCAGCTGACGAGCAGGTATGCAGTTAATTCACTTGGCGATCGTCCTTCCCATTATTCTGTTTCGAAAAAGTTTTATTGCGTAAAGAGAGGTAACGAAAGCGGTAAACATATATAATATAATAATATAATATTTTATAGTACAGTTTTATAGTAAACATATGTAGTATAATATTTTCAAAACAGAAACCGGTGTGAAGGTCTAGTGGTTAGCGTGCTCGCCACTAAACCAGCGGACCGGGAGGTCCCAGGTTCGAATCCCAGTCCCGTACATTTCGTCGTAAAATGTTTTTGTTCGGCATTTCGCGGCGAAATAAGACTAGTTCCACGACTGGGCGGCGAACTCGATGACCGGCTGTATTGGTGTAGGTTTTCCGCAGTTTCCCTATACCCATGACAGAAATGTCATGATGAATATAATACAGAGGGCGAAGTCGACTGCAGTCGCAAGAAGGGGAAACAGAGAGAAAGATGGAGAAAAAAGGAGTAAACAGTAGAGGAAAGAAACGGGCACAATGAGGGGAAGAATAGGTAACAAACGCGAAAAGCGTGTTTTTTTGCTTGTTTTTTCAACAATTGCAAGTTTGGTGAAATGTGCTCAGTGTGATGGTTCAGCTGAGTTCAAAAGTTGTAAAAAAGAAGGTCTTGACTTTCAAATCCAGGTAAAATGCGCAAATTGTGATCTACGCTATATACTGTCGAGTGAGAAAACTGGTCATCGCTACGAAACCAACGGTCGATTTCTTTTCCTAATGCGTACATTAGGTTTGAATGTAGCAGGCTGCAGTAAGGTTTGCGGTCTAATGGACATAGCAAGTAATTTTTTAGCCACGTCGTCTTATTTGGATATTATGAAATCGATTTGCTCCTACGTCAAAGTGACTGCTGAAAAATTTCCCTTTCCGCCGCAGACGAAGAGAAAGAGAAAACAAGGGAAAATTCGGAGTCTTATACTTTGATCGTTTCTGGCAACGGCACGTGGCAGAAACAAGGCGTTAGCTCCTTGTTCGGCGTCACTTCATTGATTGGTTATTGGACTGGAGAAGTTATTGATATTTTCGTAAGTAGTTTGTATTGTCAGTCTCGCAAATTATGAGAAAAAATTGAATACAAATGAATTTGGAGAATGGCACGAAGAACACGTTGATAATAATGAATGTCAATGAGTGGAAGTAGGCGCAGTAATCGAGATGTTCCGCCGCTCAGAGGAAAAGTATGGAGCAAAGATCAGCAACTATGTCGGAGACGGCGATAGTAAAACTTATGGCAATTTTGTGAACGCGAAACCTTACGGTGAAAATTTTACTATAAACAAAAAAGAATGTGTAGGTCACGTGCAAAAAAGAATGGGAAAACGTCTATGTGATTTGGTAAAAAATACTGTTGAAGATAAAGTCGTGAAAACAGGACAAAATTCAGGTGAAAAACGGCGAAGTAAAGTACTCGGCGGCAAAGGAAAACTCACCGGAAAAGTCATCGATAATTGAGTCGATAAGACATAATTGTGATTCGGTAGAGAAAATGAAAAATGCCATCTGGGCAATGTACTACCACCAGCAGTCAACAGACGATAACCCTCAACACGATAAGTGCCTGCGTGGCGAGGACTCGTGCTGTCCTTATCAAAAAGCTCTGGCCACAACAGGAGTGGAAAATTTCAAACACAATTACACTCCACATCCAGAAGATGCCTTACAAGAAATTAAACTAATTTACGAAGATCTGAGCGAGGATGAACTTCTTGAAAGGTGTCTTGGAGGTTTTACCCAAAATGCCAACGAAAGTCTGAACCAGCTACTTTAGAGGATTGCACCGAAAAAATTACCTGGCAGCAAACAAATCGTTGAATTTGCATCCTACGTGGCTGCATGCACTTTCAATGAAGGTGCTGGTGCTTTTTTCACCTTTTTGTCGGAGATGAACATCAGCGTTGGGCCGAGCGCTCACGAATACGCAAGATTGGAGGATGACTGTCGCATCAACAGGGCCGAGATACAAGCTAAGAAGCAGAGCAAAGAAGCCAGGAAAGGCCAAGACTTGAAAAAAAGGGGCTCAAGACATCAAAGCTGCTGCAGGAAGTCTACTCTATGGAGCTGGAATCGATGATTCAGTGTAAGTTGAAAAAAAATCACTTTTTAGCTTCTAAAACTTCAAACGCGTTTTTCTCGGAACCACTTTTTCAAAGTTCGTATTCACTGCCATTTGAAAACTACATGACCGATTTTTTACAAACTTGGTACACACTTTCTACATATAAAATACCTCCCCTCAACGGTTAGTTTGAGATTTTTTTACATTGAGGGGGTTTTCCACGCCTAAAATGGCGAAATTTTTTGTCAAATATAGCACTTTTCACTTTACATGACCACCAAAAACTTAGAAATGAAAAAAAAATTATCAAAGACCGTTGGGAGGAGGATTTGCCGATACTTTGACTAAATTTTAATGGTACTTGATTTCAGATAATTTCTAGCTGCGATACAGTGAACACCGCAAATGGTGTTTTCCAAAGGCGTTCTTGGAAAAACTTTGTCACCGGCTTATTTGTGGATATTTTCGCGTACAAATTTCACGGAATGTTCTTGAAATGACACTTAACAATGTGCAAAAGGTTTCCATAAATTTACTCTATCCATATAGATGAAAAAAATTCGCCAAAAAGTGTTTTTTTCACGCTGAAACCCCCTACCCTCCCCTTAACTTCACACACCGATCGCATATGTTTTTTAAAGGCTGTTTCTGTTCGGTTGTGCGCTCACGAGCCTCGACCGCTTCTCTATTCATTCGAAATGTCATACATTGTTATCCTCGGTATCTTGTATGTATAGAAAATTGATATGCTTTTCCTTTCTCATGTTGACTGGCGCACATTGGAACAATGTCTTTTTTGGGTGCACACATTAGTAGTATGGGGCCACTATGGCGACCCCCACTCCTCATCCCCACTCCTACCCCCACTCCTCGGTAGCCGAGGTGGTGGGGATGGTCGTCCTTATCCCCCACCCCTCCCCCCTCGATATCCGAGGTGGAGGGGATGGAGTGGGGATTCCCCCCACGCCCCGGCAGCGGGGTGTGGAGGGGGATGGCGCACGCGGGGGAGGGCGGTGTCGTTTACGGCCACAGCCACGACGACGCGGTTCTCTACGAGGTCCGCGAGCAGGTCCGAGACGAAGGGGATGGTCTCAAGATGCGCGATCCCCGAAACCGTGCACTGAATGACCAGGCCCGCGACAAACGCGCAAAAGGGCGCGGGGGTATACAGCGAGTCCGCGTCTACGTACCCGCTGTACCCCTCATCAACAAAAAAAACTTCACTGTATCCCTCGGAGTCGCACGACACTATGTTCCCGCGGGGTACGTCACAGCCACCCGGGGGATTATTACGCACGACGCTCCCGGCACAACACCGTCGTCGAACGGGAGGCGTACTCCCGCCCGACGCTGCACGTAAAACGCGTACAGGGCTTCACGCAACCACTCGTGCGTTTCGCCCGTCGCCACTGTGCGTATATATACAGCCAAGCCGTCGACGCGAGAAACGCGGCACGCGAACGGCGCCACAGGGAGCTCGAGGCACTCGGGATACATTTTTCGCGAACACGGACTGGTGGAAAAGAAGATGAGACGTGTGCGACGGAGTCTGAAGAGCAACTGAAGCTGCCAGTCGTATGAAGGGCATCTTTTGCAGATTTTGACAGGTCAGCATAATTACACGTGTGCGAGGTAGCCGATGCATCGTTCTACGATGAACTCATCCGACGGTGAGCGCGATCGTTCTACGATGAGCTCATCCGACTGTGAGCACGGAGTTTAGATGCAGTTTAGCTTCGCTCCGCGATGAGTTCATCCGCCGGTGAACTTACCGCAGGAGTTTGCGAATTATGCTGATAACTGTCAAAATCTTTTGCGCAGCAGCCCACATGGGAGAAGCTGTATTCTCGGCCTCTCCTCTTTGTGTGGATATTCGTACCTGCTATAGAGCGCGCACACCGACGGGCACGAGCATACGTGTGTCGTGGCATCGGGCCGCTTGCTGGCGCACACACACATACGCCCTCGTAGCAGTCCGCAAGGGAGAAGCCGTATTCTCGGCCTCCCCTCTTTGTGCGGACATTCGTACCTGCTATAGAGCGCGCATACCGACGAGCACGAGCATACGTGTGTCGTGGCATCGGGCCGCTTGATGGCACACACACACAGCCGTATTCTCGGCCTCTCCTCTTTGTGCGGATTTTCGTACCTGCTATAGAGCGCGCACACCGACGAGCACGAGCATACGTGTGTGTGTGGCACCGGACCGCTCGCTACTGCACACACGCACGCACGTCGCTCACTGCCGTATGCTTTTAAAAATGAATAACAATTCAGAGATTGATCCGAACCCCATACATACTTATATCAGCCTATTCAGAATTTCAGCCTACATCCTCGAGAACATCTCAGCTGAGGGATAGCCTGTATATAGCAGAGCATACTTATACTCGTTCTATCTGTTTTAAATAGAGAGCGCAGGACCTTAGAGAACGTTAAATTTGAATTCGACTATGATTTTTCTGGATTTGATTTTAACATGAAACTTCTCCGGCAATAAACGCTCGACGCAGACATTGATGAAGATACTATCAGAAATGTTCGCGCGTCAGCAAAAATGCAGCTGCGCGAAATATCGGTTTACACGCTCGGAGAAATAAATCTCGAGATTTTCCAAAAGGCTATTGTCTTCGAATGTGCTGCATGTATGTGTGATAAAACACACACACACACACATTGCTCGTGACAACGCGAACATTTTAACCATTTTTAAAAAAGCTGTCAGTAGTGATCTAGACAGCGTTCGATACATTTCTCAGGAGCAGCTATGGATAGCCGTAATATCCGTACGTGCATTTTAGATCTTCTTCGCTTGGTCAAAACACTGAATGCACAACTTCGTCGAAGGTGTAATGATAACTGGTGCGCCGAATTGCGATATTTACCGGAAAATTCTCTCATAACTCGTGATAAAGACAAGAGCGCTTTTCAAAGGTTGGCGCCAAAAAGAAGAGGGCTCCCGTCCTAGGGGCGTGCGCATCGCGCTCAAACCACGTGGCCAAGCTACCGCGAGCAAGGAGTCGGCCATGTGGCTGCTCCTCCTTGCTGTGTGAGACCCCGGTGCGAGAGCACATGCTGGGTGGCGAATTCCTTTACTCCAAAACGAAACCGGAGCCTGCGTGGTGCCCGAGTATCCCGCAATTTAGCATATCTTCCCCTTTTGTTGCAACCGGTAATAGTATATGTATCGTTCGCTCTACGGGGACATATCGTTCGTAACATAAACTCCGGTAAATAAAGTTATCACTCGTTTGAAATATGTGTTATGGTGGGCTCCGCTGCGAGCCCTTGTGACGGCCTATAACAGAGGTCTGTTTAGAGGCTACAGGATTCTCCTATGTGTGTTTGAAGAATTACAACGCAGAAATCTCGAGACTACCCCGTGCACACGTAATCTCATCAATGAAATAAACGGTAAGTTGTGCTCCGTAGCGGGCGAGCATCTTTTTTAAGTGCGATATCGTGGTAATGCAGAATTACCCCTAGATTATCGCCGGCTCTATGATGCGAGCTCCGATGAAGAAACTGCACTCGCCGAGGGGGCGCAAGCCGTGGAGGAAGAAACAGCGCGAGATGATGAAAGCGTGCATGACGATCATCTCGATTCCGTGATTGAAGGACCATCGCGCAATAATTGCACCGTCTCTGAAATGCTTATGGGTCCTGATCTACGCCCCGCGACCAACAATGAGGAGACTGTTCATAGACTTCCTGATTACTTTCAGCTATCCCCCATATCAGATGCCGTGGAGGAACAAACAGCGCGAGATGATGAAAGCGTGCATGACGATCATCTAGATTCCGTGATTGAAGGACCATCGCGCAATAATTGCACCGACTCTGAAATGCTTATGGGTCCTGATCTACGCCCCGCGACCAACAATGAGACGACTGTTCATAGACTTCCTGATTACCTTCAGCTATCCCCATATCAGATGTTGACGAAGAAGAAGGGGTACTACAGCAGCCGGTTCTAAGTTCAGTAGATATATTTGCGGATATTTCCGACGAGCAATCTCGTTTCAGCGACGCTGAGACCCTTGTCCGACCGTCTACATCCAGTATGGGGCACCCGTATTCGGGCACCCGTCCGAAATATTTTCCGGTAGTAACGAGTGTAAGTGTTAATAATAATAATCCATTATCATACATTAACAATACGTTTTTATCAGACATTTATAATAAAACACATGCAGATTTGAATCCTCGTTTTAACGAGAATAACCCCGAGCGTGGCAACGACGACGACGACGACGATGACGCCGATCAGGCTGCAAGCAAGAGAGGCAACATCATGCTGGAGCAATGGGCTCGCGAGATAGTCAGAGACGCACAACACTCTGCTGGATAATACGAGCATAGGGACAACCAACTATGGATGTGGCCTTTTGTAGGTGACTCACCACAGCAGCAGGGTGAAAACGATCTACCGCACGGTGATGATGATGGTGTTGATGACGATTGGCAAAATCGTCTTTTGAGTTCGAGCGACGACTCAGGTAAACGAACCCCGCTTTATTACTCGCATCGGTATATACATTATCGGTTTTGCAAAGCTAATATTAAATTGAAAGATTTCGTTTGTAAAAATAGAGAGTGAGCTATTATATTTTACGGCAGGTTATGCATCAGTATCTCTGCTGTTTGATGAAGCCGCTTTGTAGACGTCCATGGTTAGAAGTAGATATAACATCAGGTACATTTTAAGCTTACTTATTGACATGGTTAAGCAATTCTAAGCATTCCTACTCAATTTTACAGGCGTACAAAAAGGTTTCGGCCGTAGACGGCAGCGCGATGAGTCCTACGACGATGTACAGCCGCCAGGCGCGCGTATTGAGATCATCGAGGAGGCTCGTCGGTACTTCGAGCGGTTTAAACTACGAGGCCGAGAAATCACCGTACGCATTCGTCAACCCCCACCTGGTAGCCATTTATTACCATGGCTGGAAGGAGCGTTTTGTGACCTTCTGACGCATATCACAGCATCTCGCGGGGCTGGCGATTACATAGGTATATCGTTTGCCTCGAGCAGTTTATCGAACGGCCCTGTTTGGCTCTCGTTTCGACCCGTTAGAGATTGCGCGTTTGACGATATTTGGCAGTTAATAATGAGCGTTGCTCAGAGTGCTGCATCATTGAATATTGACGATGCGTGCATAATCAAAACCAGTATTGTCAGGGACGTTGAGGGCACTGGCAGAAAACGCTGAGCACATGAGGGAGTAGCAAAAAAATCCATTCTCACTGAAATACGGGGTGAAATACGCTCAGGTAGTTTACACGCAAACTGGCAACGTATGAGGCAGACTAACGGCTTATTGCAGAAAAATGCTGCTCTTGAATTAACGAATGCAGCGGGAGTTATAGTACCGTCAAACGGTTGCGGTGTCCGTGAGATTGCTCTCTACCAGAATTATTTCGGGCAGCACGATATTGCCATAGTAGTTTATGAATTTTTGACGTTCGGGAGGGGGGATGCACCTTTGTTCGACGGCTCGCAGCAAGTCTCAAATACTTTTGGCAATATCGAACACACGCTGCACATTTTATATTACGAGCGTTCGCATCATTATCAGCCGATATTAAATTTACGAGGCGCCGTGGGAAGCCGCGATTTTTGCTCCTCGTGTAATTCGCAATACTGTAGATTTGGCCATAGATGTTTTAAAAAAAGTGTCCTCCCTGCATGACGTCACCACCGTGCGATCCTGAAGTAAATGCAGCTATTCGATGCGAAGCGTGCGCGCGCGAGTTTTACGGGCTGCAATGTTTCGAAAATCATTTGATTGTTTGGGAACAGTACAGAAAATGCAAATCAAATAGCGTGTGTGCCTCGTTCAAACGGTGCCGCGAATGCCTGAAAATTGTCAGGCCTCTCGATAAAAGACGAAAACACATTTGCGGCGTGGCCTTTTGTAACGCATGCAGAGCGGATCGACCCAATTATCACATGTGCTTTATGAAGCATATTCGCGGTGGTCAAAACATGGGGAAAATAATTTTATATTCTACGATTTTGTGACTCAGCAATGCACACAGGTACCAGGCGATGCGAATACTTTTCTACACGAGCCCAACTTGTGCGTAGTTCAACGAGTTTGCACGTATTGTTGCACTCGTGATTCGATGACCGAGCGATGCGAGTATTGCGACTCTCGACAATATGTATTTCGACAGCAGCCTGTAGGACAATTGGTCGAACTTGCTATGCAGCGTGTCGAGCATTTTTCGCGTACCATCTGTATTGCTCATAATGCCGGTGGCTTTGACGCGCAGTTCATTTTGCGCTATTTAATTGAAGAAAAAAAGGTCCGACTGCCGAGTATAATTATGAACGGTACGAAAATCATTTCGATGCGTGTTGAAAAACATGTTTTTCTCGACAGCCTAAACTATTTTCACATGCCTCTCAGTGCGCTTCCTTAACCATTCGGTCTTACAGGCGCTATCGTTAAAGGTGTTTTCCCTCATTTGTTTAACAGGCCGGAAAATCAATATTATGTGGGCCCCCTACCAGCCGTAGAGTATTATTCTCCCGACACGATGCGCCCCGCAGAGCGCGAAAAATTCTTAGCCTGGTATCACGAGTCTAAAGACAGAGACTACGTGTTTGACTTTTCGAAGGAACTCGTAAGCTACTGCACGGATGACGTTACGATCTTGAGACGCGCGTGTATGGCTTTTCGGGACATGTTTATAGCCAGCGGCCGGGTTTGTCCATTTGACGAGAGCACAACGATAGCCTCGGCCTGCTTCAGTGTCTTTCGGAAAAATTTCCTCAAAGACAATACGATCGGTATTATGCCGTTGGGCGGCTATAGGTGGGCGCATACCCAATCAAAAAAGGCAATTTCATGGCTTGTATGGATGGAGCATACTCACGGAAAGCGTATTATACACGCTGGCCATTCGCGCGAATTTAGTCTAACTCAAAACTTACTAGTCGACGGCTATTATGAAACAGGCAATACCGCGTGCGTATTACAATTTCATGGTTGCTATTGGTACAGTTGCCCTCAATGCTTCTCCCTCAATAGAGACTGTAAACAACGCGGTGATATATCAATGGACGAGCGATTAGAAAGAACTCTTGCTATAGCTAATAGAATTCGCTCGGGAGGTTATCAGCTAACGGAAATCAGGGAATGCGACAGGCTTTTGGAAACTAGTGCTGAAATTCGCGAACTCATACGGGATCAATCGTTGACGGCGGCGGAACCGTTAAACCCTCGTGATGCTTTCTTCGGCGGTCGCACGGAGAATATGGTGACGATCTACGATGTTAAAGAGACGGAGCGCATACGCTACGTAGACGTCTGCTCTCTGTACCCGTATATTTGCAAATTTGGTAAATACCCTATCGGACATTCGAAAGTATATATAGGCGGGGAATGCTTAGAGCTGACAGGACCCACTAGCGATCTAGCGCGTGTCGAAGGCCTGGTGAAATGTACCGTTCTACCACCGCTTGTGCGTATGCATCAGCGACTGCTGTTCTCTGTGTGCCGCACATGCAGCGAGATGATGAATGCGGAAGAGTGTATGCATGACGATCCGGACGAGCGTGTGTTCGAGGGTACCTGGGTTGCCGATGAATTGCGAAAAGCCGTCTCATGCGGTTACACGATACTCCACATTGCCGAAATCTGGCAATACGAAGTAACGCAATTCAATCGTGACACGCAATCGCGAGGTTTATTCGTCGAGTACATTATCACCTTTCTGAAGATCAAGCAGGAGGCGAACGGATCGCCTGAGAACTGTTTGGGCGATGAATCCGCCCAGGAGCGTTATATTGCTAGCTTTGAGCAATCAAAGGGGATCCGTTTGAATCGTCAGTCGATAACCAAAAACCCCGGCCTACGCTCAGTCGCCAAACTATGTCTGAATTCGTTCTGGCGAAAATTCGGTCAACGCGAAAACGTGCCACAAACAGTCCTAGTACCAACGCGCAAAAAACTTATGGAGTTATTAACTAATCCAGAATACGATATTACAGGTATGCTGCCGGTGAACAATGAAATTCTTTACGTCAATTATATTAAAACCGGTGAGGCTGTGGTACCCTCCAGTATAGCTAATGCTGTAATAGCTGCATACACCACGGCACAAGCGCGTTTAAAACTTTATGGTTACCTGGAACGTCTGGGAAGACGTGCGTTGTACTGCGATACCGACTCCGTAATTTATGTAACGAGAGAGCAACCTGATGCCTACGAGCCCCCGATAGGCCAATTGCTTGGCGATTTAACTAACGAGCTAACCACCTATGGCGAGGGCAGTTACATAAGAAGTTTCATTTCCGGCGGCCTTAAATGTTATGCATTCATCGTGCGTGCGCCTGGCGGGACAGAGAGTGAGGTTTGCACAGTTCAGGGTATCACGCTTAATTTTGCAAACAATGCGTTAATAAACTATGAGTCCGTACGATCCTTCATCGTGGGTGAGCGAGAGGATCCTATTGTACTGAGATACGACGCCATTAGACGTACAGAACTTTACCATGTTGTCACACGAAGTGAGACGAAAACGTGCAAGCCATCGAGCATCAAGCGAAGACGTGATGGACAATATGGATCGCTTCCCTACGGTTATCCCCATTTGTAAAATATACTGTAAATATATTTTTTACGTAAAAACCCGAAAATCTTATTTAATATTGCACTGAGCCTAAATTTTCTCATTTACCGCGATGGACACGAGGGGGCAACATCCCTGGACTTCTATGATCTGCGGGCCGACAGGTTGCGGTAAAACGTATTTTGTTAAAAAAATTCTGAAATGTATCACGCGTATAAACAGCGAGCGCTTCGAGAGAATAATATTGTATTATTCCGAGTGGCAGACAGCATATGCGGAGTACGGTGATGCTATAGAATTTCGCGAAGGATTACCCCAGACTGCCGATTACTCAAACGACCCCCGCGCGAAGCTCTTAATTATCGATGATCTAATGCGTGAAGCATCGAGCAATACCGTTGTCGATCTATTCACCAAAGGCAGTCATCATAAGAACTTGAGCGTTATTTGTATAACGCAAAATTTGTTTCATCAGGGCCAAGGCCAGCGGGACATCTCTTTGAATGCTAATTATATCGTTATCTTCAAAAACCCTCGCGATCGTGCTCCAATACTGCGCTTGGCGCGCCAAATATGTCCCGAAAATCCACGATTTCTATAGGAGGCTTATTACGACGCAACATCTAAACCGCACGGTTATTTGTTGCTAGATCTGAAACAATCAACACCCGATAATTGTCGATACCGCACATGTATTTTCCCGGATGATACTCGTCATTTTGTTTACGTACCGCGAAAGAAATTAAAAAGCGGTGACACATATGGAGAATTACCAGTTCTACGCCTGTGATGGCACGCGGCGCATCGTCTCTTTGCAAGAAGAGCGTTGCGATATTGAACGCTCTTCAATATCTCACCAAAGAACAGCGTGAGGCTATTTTGCGGAAAGCGGATTCTCGTATAATACGCTGCATTTGCGAGTGCGCTTTAAACATTCTTCGCGGTAATATTCCTCTCAAAGCCAACCAACGGAAAAAATTGCGCCGCCACGTGCCCCTTCTCAGGCGCATAGCCGCGAATAGAGGCTGCTGGAAAAGTAAGAAGAAGTTTGTCATTTAAAGCGGTGGATTTTTACCCCTGCTGCTTGCCCCAATCCTCGGTACCATATTGCCAAATAATGGAGCATGCCAGGAAAATGGCTCTGGTGCCCGAGGAGCGTCTATTACAACTAGATTCCCAAAAGCGCAGCGTCAGCGATAGTGAGGCACGACCGATGAGCCAAGCGGAGAAAACAATTACGGCGACTCTGAATCGCCTTGATATGGAGATGAGCGAAATTTTGAAATCTAACGCGTACGGGGACGAGCGAGAAAAATGGCTAGCGTATTTGCGCGTATTACAACGTTATCTACATTTCGTCGATGGCGAACGAGCACAACTGTATCATGATCTTGTAAAGGAACAAAAAAAGACACACACCCCATGGAAAGATCAGCAACAGTGGCAGCAGAAACACGAATGAACGATTCCATTATCGTTGAGAGTGCACCTGCGAAATTCCGCAATAAAGCGAAACTCTTATTGCGACGACTACATGATGCGCCGTCCTCAGATTTTTCTTGGGATGCAGCCGGAGTGGTTTCTGTTAATGGAGAAACAATCAAGCATTCAAACATTGTTGATCTTGTGAATGACGCAATGCGTGCGAGAAAGATGGCCAAACCGACGGGCCGTAGAGTCTTTGCAAATTCTTTAAGGGCTATACAGGCACCTCGCGAATTTGTGGGAAACGACGAACTGTGGCTGGAAACGCAAGCCAATTCAACATTACGCTCGCCCCATGGTAACAGCACCACCGACGCTAACGACGACGGTGACAACGAGGACATTAGCGATACCAGTCATTCCGAGTTCTACAGCGGTAGCGAGAGCAACAAATTAGCTGCACAGAGCAGGCGTAGCAGGAGAAGGCGGCTCACCTAGTCCTCTCTCAAACTGTCAGTATAAAAACACTTGAAAAAATTTACTTTGATCCTTCACATGAGGCGTCTTTTTCCGGTGTTACTAAACTGTTACGCGTAAGTCGTAAAAAGAAAATCTCCCCAGAAAAAAACGATACAGTGGCTCGAAGCACAGGATGCTTTCACCGAGCATAGAAATAGTATAGCTATGAGGGTTCTAACTCAGGTCCTCTGAGGGGGGTGCGGGGCGGGGGGGTTCACCCGGGGAGGGGTATGACGTCACGCGGGGAGGGGGTCTCGGCGGAGCGGCTGACGTCACGCGGGGAGGGGGAAATCGTTGGAGCGGAGGAGGGGGGTATATATCGATTATCGATTAATTGATCATCGATTATTGATCTTTATATATTTAAAATTTATTGTTGATTTATTTTTGTCTTATATTGTTTACTTCATGGATTTTATTATTTAGCGACTCTCGCCAGAGAGCCAAGTTGGTTGACCCGTGTTTCTGAGAAAAGCGATCGGATTACACGTATGCATGAGAGAGAGAGAGAAAGCGAGAATGAGAGATAGAGCGACCGCATCGCATGTATGTGAGATAGAGCGAGATATACATTTAACTTTAGACATTCAACGACTAAAGCAGTTGGGTTTGTTTGGGTGAAATCCCAAACAAACCCACGAACGTCTTCGAACATGTATTGAACGCTTTCGAACGTCTCACGAACGTCTCACGAACGTCTCACGAACGTCTCACGAACGTCTGACGAACGTCTCACAAACGTCTCCGAACGTCTCCAAACGTCTTACGAACGTCTCCGAACGTCTCATGAACGTCTCTTGAACGTCTCACGAACGTCTCCAAACGTCTTACGAACGTCTCACGAACGTCTCCGAACGTCTCTTGAACGTCTCACGAACGTCTGCGAACGTCTCCGAACGTCTCACGAACGTCTCTTGATCGTCTCACGAACGTCTCCGAACATCTCCGAACGTCGCACGAACGTCTCTTGAACGTGTCACGACCGTCTCCGAACGTCTCACGAACGTCTCTTGAACGTCTCCGAACGTCTCACGAACGTCTCACAAACGTCTCCGAACGTCTCATGAACGTCTCCGAACGTCTCACGAACGTCTCCGAACGTCTCATGAACGTCTCACGAACGTCTCATGAACCTCTCACGAACGTCTCACGTACGTCTCACGTACGTCTCTTGAACGTTTGAGAGCAATATTTTATACAACTGTGTAATGTCATAACAGATAATGTAACAAAGAAAAGGGTGAGGAGAATTAAAAAATCACATAATGTCACATTTCGTTTATTTGCATGAATCTTTATGATTCAACCACCAATTAAACATTTTAAATACATTTTGTAATGCACAAATTTTTTCATGCTTTTCGCATCGTAGAGTATAGCTCACGTCTAATTTACTTACGGTATTCATATCGCCAAAGTCCACCTTCAACGTATCAATAACTAGATCATTTTTCATATTTAATATATCAGCTAGCCATTGTCGTTCTTCATGGCCGTCAACATATATGATAGGATACATATCGTCTTCCGTTGGGCCCACAACTGCAGTCGTTATTAAACCTTGAGCCATACTATATGGAACGTTTCCATAGGCCCACTTTAGACCATGATAATTCCGAATCAGACATGACGCTTCGTATCTCTCAGATTTTGTGAGAAGTCTCCATGGTATGATACTCGCGAAAATGTAATGAGAGAGCACACATTCCGTTCTCAGAATCGCTACTTCCTTCACGACAAAGTTTCTCCCAACAATGAACCCGTATAGATCGACAAATGTAGGTACAGACATAACGAAGATGTATTTGCTCGATCAAATCGATAGCAAGATCAATTGATGACTGACGTCAATATTTAAGAAACTCGTCTTTAAATTATTTATGTATCGAGCGGGGATTAGTTGCTGATCTATACAATTTTACGAACCATGTTTGTCAATGGACAATATTCAACAACGCGATCGTGCGAAATCAAACAATAGGCAGTAGTATTTGGTGGCAAATCTTCTTTACATTCAAACTCTATTCACACGTCCACGGTAACATTTTTCACAGACTCGTTCTGACGCGAGCAATGGACAACCGTGAGAGGGCCGTTATAATGAAACTTTGCGATAGTGAGCAAAGAATTATCACTATTACAGCCGTAATAAGATTTACGGAATCGAGAGTACATATTAAACAAAATGGCGAATCTGTTTTTGTCAAAGTCCAAATTCAAATCATCGTAAGGATAGGATTCCGAGTTGAGATAAAGTTTAACATTGGCGAGCTTGCAGTCGTCGAATAGTGTAATGTCCTTTGCCATATAATTTTTTTGCCAGTCTGCAGCGCAAATATTACATACCTTGGTTTCTCTAGCTGGGAGGCAGCTTCCACAGTCCATGAGTGTTTCGTTGTGCTTTGAAGCAGTGGATACTCATATAGATCCCAAGAGCGAAAGCTCATATTCAAGTATCGCCCACTTTCCAATGTTCGAAGTAATGACAATTTAGTTATCTCATTTAATATTACGTGAGGCATACGCCATTGTATCTTGAGCAATTCAACTTCTGCCTCTACTAATGGATGCTGACTGAATACGCAATTGTTATCATTGCGCAAACGTATCAGAATTAGCTCATGACGAGCATTGATAACAACGCGCTTGTAATCTTCACAGAATCCTAGAAATATGTTGAGAGGTGCACAAAAATTGAAGTATTTCCCTCCATTATTATGTGTTACATCCCACGCAGCATTTTTCAAAGTATGACTCCTCTCAGGGCTTAGAGAAATGTAGTTTTTAATCGTGGTTGTTATTCCAACGGTTCGATTGCGATCAATCTCCACACCATCGAGCTCATAACGAACTTCATCAAACATGAATGCAACGCAATTGTTTTCCAATACTACTATTGCTTGATCATCAGGTTTTTTAAGCACCGTAAACTTCCCCTCAACGTAGAGAAAACTTTCAGATGGTAGGGTATACAAGCCTTGGTATTGTATAGGAATTCGTATTTCATCACTGTGTCCAAACGTTGAGTTGGCATATGGATTGTACGTATGAGTCTCAATTTTGATGATACGATCGTCAAAGATTGGCTCCCCACTGATATTCAAAACGTCAGTCATTCTTTTGCCTCAAGTATGTCGTACAATAAATCCCAGAGATTCTAAAAATTCACGATTCGCAGCACTGAGTTTCTTCTTTGCGGGTAATTTAACACTCAATGCCGCTTGTCTTCTTGCAAGAGTATTATCGTGTGGGATCGTATTATCTCGCGTAGAAATATTGTCTCTGGCGTATTCCGTGTCGTACAGAACGAGCATCATAAGCGTCGCTTTCGTATGTGCAATCTCACCGTAATTTCTTCTCCTCGAAAATCGAGTTGTTTTCCCTTTTGATCCACGATACGTATCGTTAGATCCGTAATGCTCCGCACAACGATCGGAAGATAAATTATTTGCGCAGGCGTTTTCGATATCTTATATCCTGGTGGTACGCGCGGCGAAAATTCATGTATCGTGTGTACACGCTCGCCATTGCAATACGCACCAGTGGTGACACTACATTCTATGCGGATAATGTTGACATTCATTATGTTTATCGGTACATCAGACTCCTGCCATTTCCAGGGATGCAGTATTCGATTTGATGAAAATCCCAACAGGGATCCTACGTTGTCAGGTTTACTGAAATTTATTCTGTACGCACATTTGATTTCGCTCTTTCGTGTATTATGATTAGCGCGTAGCACGATTGGGTATTCGCCATTTTCATCGAGGTCATCGTTATCAACCTTTCGAGGAACAATTTCATTTTCAGCATCATCACCGCTATCAACCCCTTTGAGTAAAATTGCACGATTCAGATACGCATTTATGACTCTCAGTTCATACGATCCTTCAGGGATTATAATTTCCTTGTCATCGTTGTCAAAGTAAAATTTGTTGTTTGATGAATTCACATTTGGTATTGTGTGATAAGTTTCGAAATCCGTCAAACCGAGCTCATATCAGCCATCATTGAAATCTATAGCCGGAAAATAATTTGCGGTTAGAAGGCTACTCTTGTCGGTCAATGTAAGCGTCAGTGACATGTTTCCCTCGAATACTGAGTTGATTGACACATTATCACGGCTTAAATACATATTGATCATCGACGTTTTGGAGAAATTGCAAGCACAATTGCCCGCAAATACTCTGATTATAATTCTGATAAGATGTTCGATTGTATTGTATTTTTGTGGTATTTGGTCCAAAATAGCGCACCAACTCCTTGGGCGGTCGAAGATTTTAAAAACTATCAAAATATATTATATGACTCCCCCTCTTGGCATAGGCTACCCAATACGTACCGGGGCCATCGGCATCATCCAAATTTACTATACCGATCTCATCTAGTTGCACGCCACCATGAACTGGTAAATTATTGCGCATGAAGACTCCTCTGAAGAATGGTATGCGCATGCGCCTGGCTAAGCATTCCAATTGTACATTAGTTGTTACACCCATGGGCATTTTCACCGTGTTTTGGCGTTTTTTTTTCTTAGTTGAACATCCTTGTCCACGCTTGTAGGGAGCGAGATAGAGCCCATAGCCTTCTATAGCTCGATTATGACGTTGTATTTCTTCAAGTTGACATTGCGCCGCTTTGCTATCATTCACAGCCTTTGCTAACCCAGCTGCCCCACCAGCCAGTGAACCAAGAACTCCCAACAATGGTAACATTGGCAAAATTCTCTCGCAGGAATACGTTTTCGTGCCGTTGTTGCAAGTTTATTATCCGCAACGTGTCTTTCGCCTACATGATTGCTTCGAGAATAGGCTATATCGTGGTCGCGACAAGCGGCATCCAATGGATTTATTCCACGATCACCCCGTGCCAATCTCTGCTCTAACTGAGTGCCTGGTCCACAAAATTGGTATCCGGGAATATGTAACTCGATCGGAAGTGCATTTATTGCACGATTTAACAAACCGTTGGCTTTTCTCTTTGACATTCGGCACAATTATTTATAAACGGTGCTGGACCGTCAATGTGTCTGTCCCGGTAAATTCCAATGGCGCGTGCATCGGCGATATTGCTGTACTTCCGAATCAGCCTTTATATTTTCGGGAAGCCTCTCCCACAAAATGTCAACGAAGTGATGAAAATTTTGTAAGAAAACAATTTTTGGAATAAACTGTAATTGATGAGCCGTTAAGCGGAGAATACTGCAGTCGTCGGACAGGTACAAAAACATTCTCAATACTGAGCGGATTTGGCTCGGTGCACTCCTATAAATACTCCTCATACGACGCATTTTGGGCGAATGTGTGTTTGGATTCGAGAGAGAAAACATGCGTTTCGTGCAACAAACGACGGTGATTCAAGTGACCGATTTCGACGATAGAGTAATGGAGGGCCAACAAGTACGCAAGCATGGAAACATGCTGCCACTTACGATACGCAGCATTATTTGCGGTCCTTCAAATTGTGGGAAAACCAATGTTTTGTTAAGTTTAATAGAAAGTCCAAATGTTGTACGTTTTGAAAACCTATGTGTATACTCGAAATCGCTTCAACAGCCAAAATATCAATATTTGGAAAATCTGCTCACATCGATTAACGAAATTGGCTATTTTGAATTCTCAAATAATAGTGATGTTATCCCACCGCACGAAGCGCTTCCGAACTCCATTTTTATTTTCGATGACGTAGCATGTGACAAGCAAAATACAGTAAGAGAGTACTTTGCGATGGGCAGACACGCGAGCGTTGATTGTTTCTACCTTTGCCAACCATATGCCAAGGTTCCCAAGCATCTTATACGCGACAATGTGAATCTGCTTATTTTATTTAAACAAGATCGTACAAACTTGAAACATGATACAATGAACATGTAAATACGGACGTATGAAGATATTCTGGTGTTATGTCAAAAATGTTGGCAACACAAATATGGCTTCATGGTGATTGACAAGGATAGCTCATTGTCCGGTGGTCGATAAGGAAATGAATTTAATGAGTTTGCAATACCGTAATGTAGTCAGTCGGCATTGAGACATCAGCTGTGCAACGACCGACAAATAATTTCATGTGAGCATGATGACGACAATTGATACTGATGAAAAGATTGCCAGGGAAATCGCGAAGACATGCGACTCAATACGCAAAAAATATCAAGCTTTGAAGACTGGAAAAATGGAAGAAGATCTTGCATTGGAGAGACACTTCAAGCCAATTACCGAACCTCTCAAGCAGATTGTTGAGCAATCAGCTGCTGTTGAATCTCTTGGGCCGGAAATTGAATCGTTGAGTATGTCGGAAGCAAAGGACCTAGAGAAGGATGTGAAACAAGGAACAAAGCGCACACGTTCGTTATTTCAAGATTCGCTGGTAACTTCTACATCGAATCAGTTGAAACGCAAGCGACGAACGGAATCTCTGGATCATACGTCGATGGCTGCTGTACCCTTGCAACCAGCCACCATTGTGGAAGAAGACGTTTTTGAGACTACGCCCGAATCATTCGTGTCTAGAGTTCAACGTCAATTACAAACGGCTGAGGGCAAAATACATTGCGCGAACTTTTCGGTCCACTCGGTCAGCAATATATTTCATCTATTCTTTCACAAGACAAAAATTCCAGCATGGATTACGTGTATGGCGTCAAATTTACCAATGAAGGAATGATGTTAGGCGATAAGCGTTTCGATGTGGATTATGATGATAATATATTCATCGATGGCATAAAATACTTGGGAACCCCTGGACTCTATGAGCTAATCTTCAAGAGAATTCCCGCCGATGCAATATACACCGAGGAAGACAAAAACAAAAATAAAAGTATATTGCTGGCAACAAATGCACATCGACGTGGTAGCAATATACTCAATCCTGTATTGGGTGACAAAGGCTTCAAGTATAAATATATAATTGGACTATTAACTTTCGACCGAAAAACTGGAAGAGGTATAGAAATACCGCTCGCCATGACGTTAAATTACAACAAAATCGATTACGTGCATTGGAATGATCCCAATGAGTTGGTCGATCGTTTGCGCTTGTTGGAAGCTTCACGAACCGCGGGTAACAACGCTCACGACAATGAGATAATGTCGATTATTGAGGAACTTCGCGAAGCGGGTCTCATTATAAATTAACCTATGCATCGATGATAATGATCATTCCTTCATCACTATTGATACCGAGATGTCGATTAATAAATTCGGATTATCGCTTGGAGCGCAGGATAATTCAAACTATCAGTGGACTGGGCTAATAAGAAATTATACACGTGATAATGCTCTCTGCCTAACCTCCAGTGGCTTCGATGCAAGATCACGTAAAATACGAGGCGTAGCCCTACCTGAAGGGGATTACGATGCTGCTAATAAACGTTAAGTGGAAATGAAAATCAAGCTGTTAACAGAACGCCTGGATGAATTTGAGAAGAAATTCATCGCACTAGAGGATACGCTTCGAATAACTATGAACGATACGTCTAAACGATTCAGTATGTAACCGACGCTGTAGCTGAGACAACGCAGGAAGATTTGTAAAAATCGTCTGGTCAAACACACGATATGCTCGGAGAACAAAAAACGTCTGAAGAAAAGCAAGTCGTGGAGGAATTACATAAACCAGCAACAAAAAACTTTCTGCGAAGACGTGTCATCGTACGTGGGTATGATGATTTGTGGCAGGCTGACGTAGTCGAAATGCGGCCGTATTCGCATTTCAACAAAGGCTACAATTACATCCTCACCGTCATCGATTTGTTGAGCAAGTATGCATGGGCCGTACTCTTGAAAAGTAAAACTGGCAACGAAATTGGTACAACGATCGCGAAAATCATACACGATCATAGCAGATATCCGAAAAATCTTCAGACCGATAAAGGAAGAGAATTTTACAATGCAAACGTGCAACGTCTCATGGAGAAATACAACATCAATCATTATTCGACGTATTGTATTATGAAGGCCTCGGTCGTCGAACGATTCAATGGCACTCTCAAAAACAATATGTGGAAAATGTTTACACTCAATGGTAATTACAAGTGGATCGATGCGTTACCGCAACTCGTTATAAAGTACAATGCTCGAAAGCATCGTACGATTGGCATGAGGCCCATCGACGTTATTCCTGCGATCGCGGAGAAACTCTTAACCACCGTATACAGCAATGTAAAAATTGCGGCTCCTGCAAGATTCAAAGTCAATGATTTTGTGCGCGTAAGCAAATTCAAGACAACATTTGAAAAAGGTTTCACACCAAATTGGACCACCGAAGTGTTTAAAATCGTCAAGGTGCAACAAACTTATCCTGTAACGTACCTAGTCGAGGACTCAAGTGGAAATCCAATAGCCGGAGGATTCTACGAATACGAACTGCAACGTGTTGCGAATCCAAACATATATCTCGTGGAGAAGATAATACGCAAAAAGGGCGATGATGTTTATGTTAAATGGTTGGGAATGGATAAATCTCAAAACTCGTGGATACACAAAAATAACATATTGTATTAACTTTTATAAAGTATATGAAAAATTCAATAAAGTTTATTTACAATAGGCATACCATTTTATTTATGTATACATTCACCATTCCTTATAAAAATAAATCATTATATCCTGTAAACATTAATATACTCGCATTATATATAACATGAATATTTTCCAATATATATCAAATTTACATTACTACATTCATTATATCTATCCATTTTTATTTTATAACAATATATACAATGTAGCCTAACAACACACATTTACAATGCTATTTTATAATGACCGCAGGGTAGAGTGTCCGTACTTTTCGGCACGATATACCGCTTGTCATCGTGTGGACTTAGAGCAATTTTTGACTCTGAAATAGTGTAACCTTCGTGCAGCTTCGATCTTATGCAAGACTGCAGACGAGTCCTGTCAATTTCTTCCCGTAAATAGCGAGTGTAGTCATTGAAATTTATTGTTCGCGCGACGACATTACTTTTCACGCCTTTCACCTTTTTCGTGTCTTTTTACCATCGACTCGCAAAGCGTACATTTTTGCTCTGAATCCCACAAATTCCGTCATTACCATACCATTATTTTCATATTTCATGAGACCGGGCACTTTCTTGTTGACTAACGGTAAACCGTACACGTTTTCCATCGGGTAATCGCTCGTATCAAATTTGTCAATCTTACGCTTCATATCGTCGTAAACGTCGTCAGACTTGATGTGGTATATGAGACTATCGGTGTCGGTATACATGACCTTGCAGTTTTGCTGATACAGCGGAATCATGAATTCGTGGTGAAACTCATATAAACATGTTTTCGAAATGTCGAGTATACACATACCCACATAAATCGGCTTGTTAAATTTTACCTCCAGATTTCGCAATTCGACGGCAATAAGATTTTCCGAAAAGATACTTCGACTGTGAAAATTTGGTTTTAGCGATCATCTCTGCCCCATACCGTCCCTCCCACTTTGTTACCAGTTTCACGTCTACACGGTTTCGCACGTTTTCCATCGTTTAACCAAATACTGCATTGTTCATTAATTTATATAATTTTTTCTCGAAATCATTTGTAGCACGTGTGCGAAACTGCGTGTTCAATTCGATGTATGAACGCAACCAGGGGGATTGAGTGAATTTCAAAATTCGGTGTATTTTCGCTACTTTAAGTCCATGGTGCATACACTGCTGCAAATTACGATAGTGTATCACGTAACGCTTCTTATCACATACGGTTGCGAGCAATTTCTCTTGGCGCTTGCCAGGTGGTTTGTCGCGTGTCGGACAAAACGGAAGGTCACTGTGCGAATCATGCAAACGTTGCAAATATTCGAGATCGACTTCGAGAACGTAGCCTACAGGCGAATCTAGCGCTATGGATAATACGTCAAAATTCGATGTGTCGTCGATCCATTGAAAATCAGCATAAAGCAAAGGTTGCCCATTGGACACATTGCCCATCCATACAAGTTGTTCACAACGAAGTACATCAGGTATGATGATGATTTCAATGGATCGTACGATTGCATGTACTTGTTATTAGCATGTGCATATCTGTTTGAACCATGGCTTAAACCTCCGCGTATACCTCGCTCGATGAATAAAATCATGTCGATGTCGGTCAATAATTCAAACGTAATGTGCGTATATTTAAACATGGCGTCCCAAGTATATCCGAGAAGAGTGTAATAATACGCCGGATCAAGCTCATAACTTGCAATACACGTATCGCGGAAATTTTCGAAAATATCTGCTAATAACAAGACATCCGTCTTCAAATACAAATCGCTATATTCACCAAGCGTTTGAATGGAAAACCGCTCCCAGACATTCTCAGCGTGAATGTACGCTGTACGATCGCTCGCGCTGATCGTTTCCCCGGTCAAGGAACTGTAAAATGAGTCGCGCGGCGGCAAACACGTGTCTTCCAATCTGCTGACATGGTTAATGTATTCGTACGGGAAGACACCTTTTCGTGTTCATAATGTAAAATCATGCATCGGTAGGCCATCAAATTGTGAGCGTAAAATGTTCAGTTTGTCTGGCGTTAAAAATGATGCCAATTTCTCAAGACTTGTGGTTAGAAATTTATATGAATCGATGAAGTGTAATTTAATTTGGTTTTTTGTTTCTTCGGTAGTAGTTTGAACAGTTTTCGTGAACGAAATATATTTTTCTTTTGTTATTGGAAGCACGTAAGTTTTCCCTTCGAACGCGGTGGCCACTTCCTTGATTATGAAATGCGCATCATAGCCAGACAAATGTGAAAAACTACCGGGATGACAAATAATTGTTTGAAATTTAGATTGCAATTCGAATGGGCGGGGCCTCTGTAACGCCCAGTTAAATGACAATGATCGCGAACTCGTGTATCGGTTTGTGCAAAATCTTCTTCACATACGTAACACTCAATCGCGCTTCGAAATTCAAACTTCTCGTCGGATGTTAACTGTACCATGGGGATATTTGAAGATAAAATATCTTTTACATGCAAAGCTGCATTTTTTAGTTCTTCGACGAACTATGCAATGAAATCGCTACTACGGTGCGATTCATATCTGCATAACGATTGATCGTATGAACAATGTACGTAGTATGCGATACTAGAAACCTCGTGGCGTTGGTACATATTTTGTTCATTCGTTTTCGCAAGAACGCACTCAAGATCGGCGTATATTACGAATGGAAGTCGCTCCTTATGATTGAAGTTTTTAAAAGTGAGCCACTTGTTCACATCGTTCGGTAGACAGACGGCACAGTCGTTGATCTGGCCACAGTCCACAGTGTGCCCTTGCAATTTTTGCTCCGAATGAAAGTAGTGTAGACATCTGCGAAAATAAACAAAAATCAGTTTCGAAAAAATTATTTTGATACATTAAATCATAGCAAATCTACGTACCTATCACAGATATATTTCTGTCCATAGTGTTTAGTCAACTGTAAGCTGACGAGCCTTGATAAATTCTTGATCCACGCGAAATGTCCAACGATATTTTGCTGCGGATCTTCCACGTAGAGCAAATTGACATGCTCTCCTCTCTTTTGCTCACTCACGCGAATTGGAAGAGTACTATCGTTCTCAATGGTGTATACAATGATTGAAATGTCATTACGAATTTCAAATTTTTTAATTTGATTCAGGGTCATTGGAAACTTAATGTCTTGAACATTTAGCACTGTCGAGTAGTGTGGGTATGAAGATTCACGCGCACTGTTACGTTGGGCTGGATGAAGAGCAGCAACTACGGACCATGCGAAACATGCTTGATCACTCGATTTCACATTAACAACTGCTCTTTTCAGCGTTATCGACCGCGATAACATTATGTTGCATCCCGCACGCATGGGATTATATTTATTTATATTCATAGTCAAGTTATATATTCGTGACAATACCCACCCGCTGTCGGCTCAATAACTCTTTGATCGTACCACTCGCGTAAATCAGACGTATTGAAAAGTTCATAGTTTTTAGTATTAATGCTTTTTTGCACGCTTGTCACCCGCCACAAATTCGCCGTTAAAAACGGTATTAATTTTTACACTACCATGATTGTTGATAATGGTTTGAACGCGTGAAAGCACGACATCACTAGCGTCTTTGAGAAATTGTTGAGGTTCGATGTGGTTGTGATTTATGACTACGCCAGTCAAGATACGACCCTCGAATGCCGTATCAATTTCTCGCCATATGAATCCATGATTATCATGTCCAGCATCCGTGTGTATGAAACGCTGACGCACCGAATTCTTGAAGCCTTCAAGTCGCGCAATTTGGGCTACCAACGATTGACGATTTCCAATCGATAATCGCGGTCGTTTAATTCGGCTTTGTTCTTCTAACGACTCGATATACTCGTCACATCGTTGTTCCCACACAATGTACTCTTCGACCGAACTTATTTGAGCCCCTTGCTCGCAAAGATTTTTTTCAATATTATCCGTCATGTCTCTGCGCGAGGCACTCCGCGATCTCGGAAATTCAAACATTGACTGAAAGTGTGTACCTCTCAATCACAATTTATATTCCATTTCTATGACAACTGCATCCTTGGTGCCGTTAGCATTTTTTCGTTATATATTTTTAGCAGACTTTACGATTTTGCTGACATGAACTTCTTCGACGGGATTCACGAAGCGCTCGCAGAATCAATCGCATAATTTTATTCTTTCGTGAATATCTCAGGCATTTTGACCTTGAGATGACACGTGATGCTGAATCGACATTTTAACGGTGCTTTTTTCCTATGTACGCGAAAGTGTGTACCTCTCAATCACGATTTATATTCCATTTCTATAACAGCTGCATCCTTGGTGCCGTGTGCATTTGTTCATTATATATTTTTCTACAGACTTTTAGATTTTTGCTGACATCAACTTTTTCGACGAGATCCGCGAAGCGCTTGCAATATCATTCGCATAATTTTATTCTTTTGCGAATGTCCCAGGCATTTTGGCCTTGAGATGCAATAGATGTTCGAAGATGTGCGCGGCGGTTTGTTTGGAATTTCACCCAAACAAACCCAATCGCTTTAATCGTTGAATGTCTAAAGTGTATATGTCTTTATACATGGAGATGAGTCGCTCTATCTCACATGCATGCGATGCGGTCGCTCCATCTCTCATTCTCGCTCTCTCTCTCATGCATACGTGTAATCCGATCCCTTCTCTCAGCGACACGGGTCAACCAACTTGGCTCTCTGGCGAGAGTCGCTAAATAATAAAATCCATGAAGTAAACAATATAAGACAAAAATAAATGAACAATAAATTTTAAATATATAAAGATCAATAATCGATTATCAATTAATCGGTAATCGATATATACCCCCCTTCTCCGCTCCAACGATTTCCCTCTCTCCGCGTGACGTCGGCCGCTCCGCCGAGCCCCCCTCCCCGCGTGAACCCCCCGCCCCGCACCCCCGTCAGAGGACCTGAGTTAGAACTCTCATAGCTATACTACTCATAAAGCGATACGCCGACGGTTTCCCCGGCGCATCTATAATGTGCAGAACATAGACGATGTTTGGGAGGCTGATCTTGTAGACCTTCGTTCACTCAAAAGTTATAACGACGGCTATACCTATCTTCTTGTGGTCATAGATGTGCTCAGTGAGTACGCGTGGGTTGAGCTGGTGTACGACAAGGCTGCTTTAACAGTGGCTAACGCTCTGGCTCGTATACTCTCGCTAAAAAGTACAAACGGCCAATCTCCCGTTTGCCTACAATCGGACAAGGGTCGGGAATTTACAGGGTCAGTTTTTCAGACTTTCTTACAGAAGCATAATATTCAGTTTCGGGCGAGCCGCAACCCTGACGTAAAAGCAGCTGTTGTAGAGCGCTTCAATCGAACGTTGAAAGAAAGAATGTGGCGATACTTCACGTATTCGCGCCAAAAACGTCATATCGACGTTTTGCAGAATATAGTCTCTGCATATAATCGTACTATACATAGCGGTATTAGAATGACACCCGCATCTGTGACGTTGCTTACATCTGTCAAAGCGCGCGATAATCTAATACGGCGATACAAACAACAGCATCCTGTACAGCGGTCGCCTCCTAAATATAAGCTGGGTGATATTGTCCGCATCAGTAGTGCGAAGGCTGCCTTTGCCAAAGGATACGAGAGCGGCTGGAGCAGTGAGCTGTTTAAGATACATCGTATATCCGCGAGTAGCCGGCTTATCGTGTACATTCTGCATGATCTCAACGGCGAGGAGATTGACGGCATTTTTACGGACCCGAGTTATCTAGAGTCCAAAGGCGGGGAAAGAAAAAGTAGGCGCAATGAGTGATACCGATTTTTTTGTATTTCTACCTAGCAATAGCAGCATGAAGTACTACCCTAATAACCGGACGCCGCAATATACCACACACTTGCTACAAAGTGTAAATTTACGTGGTAAATGGGGCGTTTCCTTAGCCGAAATACACATACCGATGACTGTTCTACACGTGCCGCCTGAAGGTGAAAAAAACTTTATCAGTTTAGTGACGAACGCAGTGACCCCGGGCGTTGAGCCCAATGTCGATTTAAAAAACGAGCGTGCTTGCGTACCATCTGGTATACCGTAGCGTCCCCACGCTACTCGAAGCAATTAATTAAATTCAATGTATCGCAGGACATTTGAAATTTCAGCATACTGTTAACGGCTATGTCTCGGTAGAGCGTGTCTGCACCGCGTGCAAAAATTTAGAACACGCCTTCCACTGTTCCCCCATAATTAACCAAATTTTAGGCTTCACTCATGGCGCGGGTCTTGTGGTAACGAATCAGTATATCGCGCCGCAGCCGGCTAGCCTCATGAACGGTATACCCAATATGTTGTTTGTTTATACGGATATTTGCGAGTCCTACATGACCGGTGATGTACACGCGCCATTATTACGTGTCGTTCCCCCTTCACATTGATAATAATTATAGCTACGGCTCTGTGAAAATCAAAAGTTTTTCGCCACCGCGGTACATACCTCTTCTACGTACCAGCTTTCAAACGATAGATATCGATATAAGAGATGAATTCGGGCATTGGATGCCATTCGAGGGTGGAACGCTAACCGTGACACTCCAGTTCAAACGCCTAGCTTAGTTGTGGTAGAGAAAAAGAAAGAGAGAGCAACATGAATTACTACGATGCGTACTTTGACGCACAAGTGGGAGGAGGTAGAACAGGGTACGGGGGAATTAGCCAAGTATACATAGGGTCGCCGAACCAGCGGGGTCAGGGTATTGGCAGTTTCCTTGGCGGCCTTTTCCGTCGCATTTTACCTCTCTTAAAACAGGGGGCACGAACTGTCGGTAAAGAGGCTATACGGTCAGGCCTTAATGTGGCGAGCGATATAGTGGATGCAGGAATTCAGCCTAGGGAAGCCTTCAAATCGCGTTTGCGCGAATCGGGTGTCAGTTTGAAGCGAAAAGCTGAGGAAAAGCTCAATAGTCTTATGCAGGGCTCAGGATATAAGGCCTCGAAAGATCACAAGCTTGCGCATTCGCTCAGTAGCTACAGCACGCGTAGCATCGGCCTAAAAACGAAAACCGCCGCGATAAAGAAAAACGTACAAATTGTGTTTAAAAAAAAGAGAGAACAGCTAGAAAGAGAACGCAGAAGAAGAAGAAGAAGAGGAAGTCGCGAGCTAGGACCGTATCACATATCTTCTCGTGAAAATGGCGTTCTTGCATGCCCATTTGTGTGAGTGATTGAAGTCTGAGTTGGAACTATTCTCGCTACCACCGACTCAAACAACCATCGAGGGAACGCAATGGGTGCACTATAAACCGATCTCATCTCTGACGGATGATTCACCAATAGAATTTGTGGTACCTGGTCAAGGTGACAAATACATCGATCTTGCTCATACCATGCTAAGCATACGTGTCCAAATACGCTCAAGTGCAGTGAAACCCGACCCTACCATTAGAGTGGGTCCCGTCAATAATTTACTTCATTCGCTGTTCAATCAAGCCGATGTATTTCTCAATCAGAAGCTCGTATCTCCGCCCAATAATGCTTATGCATACAGGACATACATTGAAAACTTATTGAATTATGGGCAGGGTGCGAAAAGCTCTCATCTTTCAAGTTGCCTGTGGTACAGTGATACGGCCGGTGAAATGGACGATGTAGCAGAAGCTAATGTAGGCCTTGCTAATCGTCGAATGGTCCTCAATGGGCGCAATAAGATCGATCTCCTCGACCACCTCCTATTTAGCGCAACTCACCGGCTACTATATTATAAATTTGGAGAAGGACGAGGATAATATCTCATTTCAGCATCTTCCGGGGGCCGGTACACATTGCTCATATCACGCCGCGATACGGAAAAATCAATCGTATAAGTGTGCCCTGGATAATGTGATGAGGATTAAAACGCTGCTCTGTCAGAGTGAACGTCGCGAGTCGCTATGGGAATATAGGACAACGACAGCGTTATCGGTTGGCTTGCTCTGCGGCGAATCCTGCTATGAACAGCCTTTAAATCCTCGACTCTCTACGTGATATAAAAAAGCACGCTGTTGGTGAATACCCCGCAGACCGCATACCAAAAGTTTGGACAAAACCAACGCTATTGTCGCGAATACTGATGGATATAAACAGCCCGGAACCCACTGGATCGCCATGTACGTCGATCGTGAGGGACGTGGATGGTACTTCGTCAGCAACGGACTACCACCAATCATCCCGCAGCATCTCCGTCGACTCCGAGGAAACTGTAAACTCTTCCGATACAGCACTGATCAGCTTCAAGCTGCGGATTCGCAGTGCTGCGGACAGTATAGCATTATGTTTCTTCGTTATATGTGTACTGGCTTCGGTATGCATAAGTTTAGAAGCGTATTTTCAAATGATCTATCACGCAACGACAAAATAGTTGGCGATAACTACAAGACATTTACCCGTAAGCAGAATAAAGCTACGCGTAAAATGTTCAATAAGGGTCTGCCCACAGGAGGCAGCAATTCCTTCAATCATAATATCCCATAATATCAACATTATGAGAGAGGAGAGAGAGAGAGAGAGAGAGAGAGAGAGAGAGAGAGAGAGATTGATTGATTGATAGATTTATTATGCCCCAGTATAACTTTCGGGCAAATGAGGAGGCAACCAATGACTACATCTTAGAGGTGTACAGTAAAAGTAGCCTAGTAATAACAGTAAAGATGGTAATAAGAAGAAACGAGAATAAAAACAAAATTAAAAATAAAATAAAAATAAAAGTGAGAATACAAATAAAATGAAATTCGAAAAGAAAACAAAATAGGAAAATAAGAAAGCGAAAAACATCATAATCATAATCATAATCAACAGAGCCCGCAAAATAATGATCGAAGTAATCGAAGTAATCGAAGTAACGGCGGAACGCAATAGATACATGATAACTTATAATTAACTTAAAATAAAATAAAATAAAATAAAAGTAGAACAATGTAACCAACGGAGCCCGCAAATGATAATACATGTAATCAAAGTAAGTAACGGCGGAACGCAACAGATGCGCACTAACTTAAGATTAACTTAAAGTGAATGAAATTGGGATAAAGATCGTGGTGATGATATAATCGAATCTGATCGACGTGAGCCAGAAGAGAGTGTGTTCATTAAACTGCGCAACCCTTAAAGCGGAGGAAGAGACCGAGTTGACCCCGTCCACACCCGAACAGGGACGCCGAACACTCGGGACGCGGCCCGTGCCCAGAGACTCAGCAAGTCAATCTGCATCAGCATCAGCTTGCACCAAGTCGTTCTCGGAGGTAACCTCGATCCGCGGCTGGCCCTCCGTCCTTCGAGCGTAGATGGAGCCACCTCGAGTCCAAACAAATTTATAGCCCATGCCAGGTGCTTTCGCTCTTACTCGACGCAGCAATTTATATGTGCTGGACGGAAGTAATTCGTTAACATAGATGTTCAAGTTTTTAGTGGTCGCCGAGCAATCATCGAATACCTCCGACCACTTCAGATCGCGCTTTTCCCTTTTTTTTGTCAGCAAAATGTCCCTGACTGTGTTCGAAGTCAGGGTAATGATGTACGAAACCTTTTGGTTTGTGATGGGATCACCGACGGCACCGATAGATCTGGCGGGAAGCTTCCGAACCGCAAGTATATGTGAGGCCAAATCCGAAGCACCCAATACAACGAAGATCTTTCTGATAATATCCATCAGATTTGGCTCGTCTGGGGAAGGCATTCCAGATAGAATGACCTCACCACTGGTAACTCGTGGTGGGGCGCTAACTCCTGGCGAGCCAGTTCGACGCAGTTCAGCAATGTCAGCTCTCAGAGCCTGATTAGCCTTGTCACTCGCTTCGAGTTTCGATTCGATTTCGGCTAAGCGTCGAGCGTGCTCAGAAACAGCCGCGTTAATAGGCGGAAACTGTTCGAGTAACGCACTAAATTGTTCATTCATATGGTCATTGATTCGATCCTGGCGCTGAGTGAAGGCGGTCATTTTTGCGTCCGTCTGCTCGTGTGAGGCAACTAATTTATTAAGCATACTCTCGATATTATTATGAGGAGGAGATGACGAAGCTAAGGCTGATGAGTCTCGATCATTATTCTTAAAAGATGCATCGACGTTCAGACTGCTACGAGACGCGGACGACTGGCTCAAGATCGAAAGCTCAGGCAAGGACGAGAGATTTAGTTTGCAGCACTCACGGACGGGTTTGGAAAGCAGATGATTGCGGGCACATCCCGGATGAAAAACAGATCCACAACTGATGCATTGGCTGGAGGTGCCCGCGATGATTTTTCCGCACTTCAAGCATGCCCTGTTAGAATCAGGCATGTTTATATAGATAGATGGGAGCTGGTCGCTAAATTGGTGCAGTCGAGGATGCGGCTAGATATAGACACTGTTGCGATATAGTCACTCGCGATCACCGCGACGGTCGATCGATAATAATAAGAAGGTAAACAGTCACTCGAGTATATCGGTCAACGAACGGCGGTGGAGAGCGGAAGAGCGGGGCAGCCTAGAGATGGTCTCCTGCCTGATGACTCGCACTGGGTAAGAAGTCCACCGAAGGTAGTCGAGTCCCCGAGCAGCTGCGCGAGGATACCCGAAGTCGAGTCGGAACGCCCTCAATAGATCGATACTAGCTCGAGTATCGATTGCCGATCGAAACTAACGTACTATGGAGCTCTGCCTATAGTAATTTCGGCGAAAAGACTGTCGTTCCGGGAGGCCGGCAACGACCAATAATGGAGACGAGGTTAGGAAAACCGTCAAAGCTTTCCACCGAATTATCCATGCACAACAGATGAGTAGAGCGTCAAAGATAGCAGCATCGGCAGAAAGCAGTATTGTGCATGCTTTGGTGCTGGAACAAACACGCCCGAGGGCAGAGGACAGCAGAACCAAGGCCAAAAGATGGGAGAAGAGGGAGATGGGAGAGAGAGAGAGAGGGGGGGAGAGGGAGGGGGAGAGAGAGAGAGGTCTATTTCGTACTCTGCAGCTAACGCTACCTAAAAGTGCCGTGCTTGTACAAAAACATATACAGTCCAAATAACATTGATTACACGAGCGATTTGGATTTTATACGGGACATCCCATCCATAAAAACTATGACTTGATTACACAAGAAAAAAAATAATTATTAGTTATAATAATTATAATATTTACAAAGTAATTAAGGCCACATAGTAACCCCACTCGGACTTGCTGAGTGGGGTTACTAAGTGGCTGACCATGAGTTGCATCAAGCAGTTTGCAGGCCAATGCACGCTTGAAGTTTGTAACATTTGATAATGCCCGTAAGTTAGGATCCAGCGAGTTCCAGACATAGCACGCCGTGGTACGAAAGGATTTAAAGTAGTAGTTTATTCGGCATATCGGAATTACAAAATCACTACTGTACGGAGGCCGCCGGAGTCACACTGGAGGTCCACACGCAGGACGCACAAAACGCTGCAGCAGATAATGTGGCTGCTCTTACATGCACATTGCTTTCATGAATGGCGCAAGTAACAGCTTACGACGTTCGCCGGTGCTCAGCCACCCAAGCCTGAGGTAATACGGCGTGATGTGCTCATCCCGGCGCAAACCTTAAATTAGCCGCACACCTACGTTTAGCGCGCATTGTAGTAATTGATTTAAGCCAGAGGTGATGTCCGTTAGGAGTAGACAACAGTAGTCCAGATGTGGCACGGTGAGTGCCTCAACTTGCATTTTCCGGACAGCCAGAGGTAGTTTTCCGCGGCGCAGTTTGCGCTGATAAAGGGTCGCCCCCATTTTCCCCACAATTCTCATGACCTGTTCCCGTCAGGAGAATGTGCGTTCTATGCAAACTCCTAAGAAGGTGACTGATCTGCACCAAGGTATTACGTCTAGGCCCACACTGATAGGTAGGGTAGGCGCCTTATCGAGTTCTGCCAAGTATCGGGAGGAACCGATAATCATCGCTTTCTTTTTGGAAAGATTTAACCTCAAGCCCGATTTCACTGCCCAAGAAGATTTAATCTCGATGTCGCTGTTCACTTTGGCAATCCCGTCCGTGATCTGCGAGGGAGGGCAGTGCAAATATATCTGCACGTCGTCAGCATATATGTTGTATTGACACTCATATATGGCCGTCCGGAGATCGTTTACAAAAATGGAGAAAAGTAGCGGTCCAAGGACCGATCCTTGCGGCACTCCAAAGCTAAGGTGTCCCTATGCTGATTTGGTGCCCTCATCATCAGAGACAGCCTGACTGCGACCAACCAAATAGGCGCAGAACCATTTAACAGTACTGTAGGAGAACCGAAGGTTAGCTAGTTTTAAAAGTAATTGATCATGCAGAATACAGTCGAAGGTCTTAGAGAGGTCGAACGAGACAAGTATCGTCACCATCCGCTTGTCGATGGCGAGCCGGGCATCATCCACAACTCGCAGTAACGCAGTCCGGAAAACCGTAAATGTGCCCGCCTGAACTGCGTTGTATGTCTACCCGATCAGTAATTTCAGATACCGATGTGAGAAGTCAGCATTTATCAAGCTCACATCAGGCGTCGCGCAACGCACCCCTTACATGGATCTGGTAAGGTTACCGGACCAAAACATGATCGATTTGCTTTCCCCAACCGCGCCACCGGCTTAGCTAATCCGGTGGACACCCGTCGGAGATCAGGCATACACTTCAACGTGCATGCCGTATCTGCGTAGAATTTCTACCGGATCAGCCAAACCCCGAGCAACATAGGCGTGTACACCTAACCTGCTCATTCGGGGCCATCAAAGTATACGACTGAAAATAATTCTGGCAATATTGTCATTAAAAACGGAGTAGAATAAACGAAAAAGAGTCCCGAAAAAAGCACTTGAGACGCCTTCGCGTACGAAAATTTCATGCCGTGGCCGAGGAAATAAGGAAACAGCTAAAAGAAGCAATTACTTCAGTACTGCCAGGTACGTGCATGCTCTTCTATTTTTGCGGTTCAAATATTCATAAAACAATCTATGCTCGAAGTTAATAATATTGTACACACTTTTTTCCGTTTATCTAAATTAATGATTTAAGATGTAAATAAAGTCAGGTACGATGAACGTATTTTCCCCAATAACTAACCTTAAAGATATCCTCTGCGAATGTCAACACCGTGACACTAGCCAGACAAAAAGGATCGGTAAGTAAAATATATATGAGACACAAGGTTAAAACAATTTTTATAGTAATGAGAAATTATATAGCTATTTTTATAAACGCACGTACATAACCACTCTCGGCATGTGCGGACGCGGACGATGCACCTCTCAATATTTTGTCTACGTGAAAAAACCGCGCATTTTAGTGTCATACTCTGCCGCGCGCAGCTTGCGTATCTCATTTCACAGGCGCGAAGCCCGCAAGCGATAATGGCATATGTGTAAAATTAGTTCAAAACGAACTGAATTGTCAGGATAGGCAAACAGTTAGCGTGCTTAGCTTTAGAATGATAGGTCGCAGGTTCGATACCACGTTTTAGACGAAAACTTCAATTAGGCAGGATACGATTTAATTGAATTTTCATCTGTTCCAGAAACCCAGTGAAGTAAAAAAAGGCCTTAAAACGAGTAACCAATTTTTATTTATTTATTGATCAGTCTGTTATCTTTTTATTTTTATTTCAGGCATACAGACGGTTGACAACGAAATGCCGAGCCGGAATCGATCCAGTTCGTGAATACAAATCTAGCCCAGGCCGGGGGACCAAAAAGCGTTTCTTACCGCCATGGGGCCATGACCCGGCAGCCGGAAAAGAACCTTATTACTGAATACGGTATATGCTGGATCCAGGCTTTGTGTGCACCGTAGATGTAAATGTAGTCAGGGCCAAAAAAGAAAAAGCGTTTCACACCTAACAGATACCTAATCCGCTTACCGGATCAGTACCGTTTTGCCGAATACGGGTCGCCGGGTTCGATCTCAGTCTGTCCCGTACCTCAATTTCTAGTCGGGTTTGCCTTTGTTCTACAGATTGCCTTTTCTAGCACTTCAGGCTTTACGTGTGCAAAATAAAAGGCATCATCGTCATAGGCCCATACTCGATCACATAGCGAACCAATGTCCTAACTAAGTTGGTTTCTTGACGTTGCCGTGATAAGAAAATGCGCGTTGAGATGATCCGAAGAGAAGGCCAGCGGCGTCCTTGTTCCTTTGTCTGGGAGTAGGCCAAGTTTACGCACTATGTTCCAGGTTTCCAAAGGTTCCGTTGCCTTTGAGAAGCTTGCTTTGTAATAATTATCTACAGCACATTTCATGATCCTTTTTACTTGATTTTGCACTGCGGAAAACTTTTCATATAGGTACTGTTTGCCTTGTCTGGCCTTTTGAAAAGCACGGCGCAGACGATCCCGGCGTCGCATAAGTTCCCGTAGCTCAGCCGTAAGCCAAAGGGCTACGGCAAAAGTATACGCCTTGCATTGACTTTGACGATTGGTGCGTGACGATCGTATACTCCAATGAATGCAGCGTTCAAGAAATCGACCTTCTCATCTGATGAATGCAAGGCGTAAAACGGTGTCCAATCGATTTCAGCAAAATTAGACAATAACGCTTCCTCGTTTAGTCGATGGAAACTTCGACACTAGAACGAAGCGGGCGTATACCTGGGTACCTGGATGTCGTACTTTATGTGAATGAGGTCATGTGCAAACAAGAAGCGGGCAGGGTATTGACCGAAATCCACAATCATAGAGGAGGAGCTTACGATACAATGATCGGTATGCGTTGCTGAGGTAACTGTATATTGCGTTTGCTCATAGGGTACTAGATACAGATCATTTGTGAGGATGAATTCCTTGAGTAATAAAGATTCCGACGATGACGTAACTAGGTTACAGTTTAAATCGCCAAATATGAGTGCCTGCTGATGATCTTGCAGCAAGTAAGACGCATTCACTTGAACGCGTCAACAAACCGTTTTAGGTAGCCGTACTTAGGCGGTCTATAAACCACGGCAAGAAGCACATGGAATTATTAAGGGGTTACCCCCACTTGCGATTTTGAAAAAATCGATTTTTTTTATTGCATTTTTTTGGGGTATAAGTATCTGAGAATATGTCCTGAAAATTTCAAGTCGATCCGAACAAAATTGACTGAGATATGAGCGTCGAAAGAGAAGAATCCGCGTTGAAAGAGAAACTTTAATCGCGTTTTTCTCAAAATGGCATTTCTGAAGTCGGTGACCAAGATTACTCGAACACTAATGAACCGATCTTCTTGAAATTTTGCAGGCTTATTTAATACATAAAAATGTAGTCTTCAATCGTTCGATTTTTTTTTTCGAAAAAAAAATGGCCGTTTTATAGCCAAAAAACAGCCGTTTTTTCGTTAAAATCGAACCATTAACTTTGACTGTCCGCCATTTTGTGAAAAATGAATCTTTTTTAAAATCCTTCGATTAAAGACTAGATTAAGACTTATATTTGACTAAGACTTATATTTTCGATTCGATATATTCGATTAAGACTTATATTTGACTAAATCCATCCGCATTTTTTTTCAGATGATTCACTTCGCCGCAATGTTGGTCACCGCAAACCGAGTATATAAAAACATTATTTCATTGACGGGCATTTGCCACTAAAGAATGTAATATTTTTCAATAAAAAAATTACTGAAAGTTCTTCAAGATGTGTTCTTTAAGATGGTATATTGATCGATTAAAAAAGTTTTGTAGTTTTCTTTAAAAAAATTCATGAAAAAGGTCTTTTTTGCGCTACAAGTGGGGGTAACGTCTTAAGCCAGCGATAAGGAACTCAGGTTCCCTGCAATAGATTTCCGGCGAAGTGCCCAGGACTTTCGAACGAAGGCTGCAGTGAACAAAGATAGCGACGCTACCCCCTGCCTTTCCAACGCGCTCACAACGCGAAATATGATATTCGTAAAGTTCAACGAGGGCGTCGGGTACTTCGGGCTTGAGCCAAATTTCACTCACAAGGAACATCCCTCAGGTGTCCGCCTCCGATTTTGTTGACACTCATATATGTGATAGAGCATCGAAAACTTTGAGACACGTATTTTTTTTATCGGCGGAAAAACGGATTTAAGGGGGGAAACCGCCCGTCAAAGAAAGGCGTGTCTAGGGGTGATTTTGCAGTTTCACCCAGAAGCAATCCACCGATCTGAATTAAACAAAAACGAAAATTCTTCTAATGAAAAGCGACGAAAAATCCACTATGAAGATGTTAAGAAAAAATTAAATTAGGGGGTAAACCACCCCTCAATTTGCCTTTTTTCACCCCACACTTAAGAGGGTTGTATGCAAATTAATAAAACGGGTATCATTTTGAAGGGCAATTAAAATTAAAGTTGACGGGTTTTTGCGTTTTGGCGGCATAGCAAATTTAAGGGGGTAAACCACCCCTAACATAAATTTATTGATCATGGTCGTTTTTCTGTATTTAAAGTATTTCCGCTGATTTCAAATATTTCAATAAGCTATAATTTAATGTTTTACCATATTTCAACATTATTACATTCGTCTTAAGGGGTAACTACCCCTCTGACGAGAAACATCATTGAAATATCCGCTTTCGATTTCGTTGAAACTCATATATGTGGTAAAGCATTGCAAACTATTAAACGTGTTTTTTTGTATCGGCAGAAAAACGGTGTTAGGGGATGAAACCACCCCTCAAAGTTTCTCCCACAAGCAGTCCACCGATCTGAATGAAACAAAATCGAAAATTCCTCTAATATTAAGCGATGAAAAATACACTACAAGAGTGTTGATTAGAAATATAATTAAGGGGTAAACCACCCCTTCATTTGCCGTTTTTCACCCCACGCTTAAGAAGGTTGTATGAAAATGAATAAAACAGGTATCATTTTAAAGGGGAATCAAAATTCAAGTTGACGCTTTTTTGCGTTTCAGCGGGACAGGAAATTTAAGGGGGTAAACCACCCCTGACATAAATTTGTTCATCACCGTCGTGTTTTCTGTGTTTAACATGTATCCGCGGATTCAAAATATTCTCCCGCGTTTTAAAATTATTACGTTTTTAAATTTGTACATTTTAAGGGTAAACTACCCCCTCCAATTGCTTTTCGTTTGTTGTTTCGCAAAAGGTTTCACGAATTTCGTTAGAGATGTTTTCATTTCATCGGTAATATCAATTTTATGTTTGTGTGTGCAGACATATTCGTTTTGAGTTTTAGTAGCGGTACTTTGGGAGTGGGGACCTGGGGCTACCCCTTACTCATAAGACTCATATTATCGTGTCGAAACGCTTCCGATTTAAATATGCACTTCCATTAAGCATCTCCATAAAAATAAACATATACTTTTACTGTATTATCAATTATAATAATTTCCAGAATAAGTTATAAGGCTCACTTCGTATATTTCGGAACGATGATGCGCCTGGATCAAGCAATAATATAGCCAGCGACGTAGTTTTGTGGAGGAATGTATATTTTTATTATTTTACCGTTTATTTAATTAAACATATTAATGAAACTGAGGGTTTTACAGTAGGTTAACGAACATGTTTTAAAAATATTTGGACATATTTCATTCGGGAATCATATCAGCTGATTTAATTAATAGTACTTGTGAAAAGTATCGCAGTCATATGCCGTCAAATCATTTTCTCGTAACATATACTTTTTTCATATGATAACTATCAACAATTATGGCTCATAATTTCTGCAATAATGATAGTCGTCAAAAAAACGACAAAACAACGACTTTTTGCACCATGCACATCTGATAATGGCAAAATTATTGCAACCGGGTATTTCACAATGTGTGTTCGATTCACCAAAACCAAAGGCGACAGGATTTTCAAAATCTTCTGATTTTTTAGATATATAATTACTTTTATACCATGAATATTTAAAAAGATTAGAATACCGCGGTGATAAGAGTTGATTGTTTGTGAATGATTGCTGTTTAATTATATTATTCCTCAAGTGCAAATTCATATGAGATGTTAATAATATTACACTGTCGGAAAAATGTCGGACGAAATTTTTCAACACTCTGAATCCAAATACATCGAGCGGCTGAATTTTTCCAGTTGTACCTTTTGGAATAATCATTGGGATTATCTTCTTATCACGAGGTGTCGCTTCATGAATAACCTTAGGGCAGTGTCCACTCCAGGAGTCTCAATAATACGCTATGTCTCCCGACGTTAGGAAAGAAAACCTTTTCCAACCAAGTTTTGAAATGCTCTGTTAACACAAAACACATTCAATATTTTTATAAATACTAATGTTGACATCAATTACATTTCATATTAAAAAAAAAAAAACATTCATTATAATATGTAAGCATACGTACCAGAAGTAAGTTTTCCAGATTTGAATGATAATACAAAGACGTTTTCTGCTTGAAATAGCGCTTTCTCTACTCGTGGTCCGAATTCACCTTTCGTCTCCTATAAAACGATGAAAAGTGGGGAAAGTAATGTCCCCTCAGCGCTTATAGTAGGCTGAATCGTATATCTGTGAGTTATTGAAGAAACTGACTGTACAACGTATTCAACTTTCATTTCTCCTACCGTTGCAAGAGTTCGGGCCGAATGAATTTCCACATGAAAACTGCCTTGAGCCGAATTATACATATTTTCCGTTCCATACTTTTGTATCAGTGGTGCAACATCAGCGACAAATTTTTCTGCATTTTTTCGTAGAAGTTCTTCTTCTCCCGTAGTTTTGCGTGTTACAAATTTTTTGATTTTTCTGGATACAATGCGATGCTGTTTTTAAAATGCCATAGCCAATTATGAGAGGCCTTAAATCGCACATCATTGAAACCTATCTCCTTTTAGGCTTGTAGCGCCCACTTCGGAAGATCAATATCATGTACAATGACACCAGCATCTTGAGCAGTTTTCATATTCTTCAATGTATATTCAGAAATTTGCGCTAGCTTTTCTTTATAAGTGCCGCCTTTATTCAGCTGATGTGCCCAGCGCCGCAATTGTCTTTCAGACTTGACAGATTTGTATTTCTGTTGGACGGTTTTGAGGCTATAGTTTTTTGTCTTACCAGACCTCCAGTATTGAACTGCTTTATTTTTGTAATCATAGTTCACCTCATCATCACTGGAACAGGCGTCAGAATAGCTATCACCAGTATCCTTTTGCCATACGGTATCTTCTACAGCATTGGCTTCGTATTGTTTGAATGGTTCTTGAGAAGCGAGCGTTTCTTCCTCTATCATTTCAACTACATCATAGCCTTGCATGGAACTGATTAAAATTCGTTCAAAACTGTCCGCAACTTCAATTTCCGCGTTGTTAACCGGCGTTTGTGAAATATCCATAGCTTCAAATGTAGCTAGTAGAAGTTTGATAACGTTTATTGGGTTGACTTTCATAGCTGATGAAATTTGTATTTTCCAACACATAGTATACTGTTCATGGCTCACTTTAACGTGAAATGGAAGAATCCGAATGCTCACCGTTTTATAAAGCAAGCGATCAAACTGCAAGCTATTGACAACTTGAACTGCCAGAGGCTAATCACACATTACCCGAAAATGTAAAAACATTATCGGGTAATGTATGATTAACGTCTTGCAGTTCAAGATGACAATAGCTTGCAGTTTAATATTTGTGCAGTGTAAAAATTCTGCGTAGAATACAAATTTTGCGCAAATATCGTTATCGCGTTATGACGTGGTAAGAATATTCGCGCTGGAAGAATCAATTATTGCAGTTAGTCGAGAAAAGTTGATACGTAGGCAAATAAACATCGGTCTGTTCGTTGATTGTATAACTTCATACACAGAGATACAAGATTTCCGAACGGGAGCATTCTGCATAATTACGCATGAAAGAATCGAAGCGTAAACATTTATCTGCATATGATTTTTTTTTACGCGGAATAAAAAAAAACGAACAAACCAAATATATTTATATATATATATATATATATATTTTTGTCACTGCATTGCATCTTTGCAAGGGAGATGCTTTCATCAAAACTTTTGAATTAGAGGAAGAAACATTTCGGTACGAAAATATAATTATGACAATATGAAAATATGAGTCTTATGAGTAAGGGGTAGCCCCAGGTCCCCACACCCAAAGTACCGCTCCTAAAACTCAAAACGAATATGCCTGCACACACAAACATAAAATTGACATTACGGATGAAATGAAAACAGTTTTAACGAAATTCGTGAAACCTTTTGCGAAACTTCAAACGAAAAGCAATTAGAGGTAGTTTACCCTTAAAATGTAAAAATTTGAAAACGTAATAACTTAAAAACGCGGGAGAATATTTTGAATCCGCGGATACATGTTAAACACAGAAAACACGACCGTGATGAACAAATTTAGGTTAGGGGTGGTTTACCCCCTTAAATTTACTGTCCCGCTGAAACGCAAAAACGCGTCAACTTGAATTTTGATTCCCCTTCAAAATGATACCTGTTTTATTCATTTTCATACAACCCTCTTAAGCGTGGGGTGAAAAAAGGAAAATGGAGGGGTGGTTTACCCCTTAATTATATTTTTAATCCATACTCTTGTAGTAGATTTTTCATCGCTTAATATTAGAGGAATTTTCGATTTTGTTTCATTCAGATCGGTGGACTGCTTGTGGGAGAAACTTTGTGGGGTGGTTTCATCCCCTAAAACCGTTTTTCTGTCGATACGAAAAAAAAACATGTTTAATAGTTTGCAATGCTTTACCACATATATGAGTTTCAACGAAATCGAAAGCAGATACTTCAATGATGTTTCTCGTTAGAGGGGTAGATACCCCTTAAGACGAATGTAATAATTGTGAAATATGATAAAACATTAAATTGTAGCTTATATAAATATTTAAAATCAGCGGATATACTTTAAACACAGAAAGAGCGATCATGATAAATAAATATATGTTAAGGGTGGTTTACCCCCTTAAATTTGCTATGCCGCTGAAACGCGAAAACCCGTCAACTTTAATTTTAATTGCCCTTAAAAATGATACCTGTTTCATTAATTTGCATACAATCCTCTTAAGTGTGGGGTGAAAAAAAGCATATCGAGGGGTGGTTTACCCCCTAATTTAATTTATTCTCAACATTTTCGTAGTGGATTTTGCATCGCTTTTCATTAGAAGAATTTTCGTTATTGTTTCATTTAGATCGGTGGATTGCTTCTGAGTGAAACTGCAAAATCACCCCTCGACACGCCTTTCTTTGAGGGGCGGTTTCCCCCCTTAAATCCGTTTTTCTTCCGATAAAAAAATAATACGTGTCTCAAAGTTTTCGATGCTATATCGCATACAGGGTGACAATTATAAAGTGGCCACCTATTTTTTTAAGTTCTTGCGCGACCATTTTGGGACGGCGAAGCTGCGCTTTTGAAATGGTTTTTCGAGAACTCTTCGAAAAAAAGGATAACGCCTATGTGGGAAAAGTATATTCAAACAAAAAAATAAAACAAAAATTCTGGGTAAAAATAAAAATGGCATTACGCGCTTAGAGAAGCAAAGTGGAATTGATTCTGGACCCGTAGGACCCGGATGAGGGCCTCAAAAAATGGTACCATTGAGAAAAAGGCCATTAAAAAATCAATATCGAACGATAGTTCAAACTGAACTCCGAGGAACGGCGAAGTTGGAATGGCCAGGAACGGAGTGGGCGTTGGAGCATTCGCCGCTATGTTCTTGACGTGGCTGTCATGAGGGTGCAGAAGTCACCGAGAGATGTCGTGGCGTGGCTAATGTTACGATGACAGGCGTCCGAGTGTGCGAGTGTAACGTGGAATATGAATGGCGAACGGGCTTCATTTGTTTGCAGGTCCCGCGAAATCGGCGATGAAAAAATACGAAAGCACCTAAAAGCCCTGGCCATGAGTCAATAATTAAACGAGCGATTGTCGTGAGACACTCAACGACTGGCCTAACGATTCGAGCCGCGCTGGGTGGATGTACCGTTTGTGAACGCAAAAAAGCGGTCTTCCCGAAATCGTGTTTAAGGGGTAAATTCAGATAACAAAGAATGCGTGACGATTCAATGTGAATGCGATCTTAAAGATTATGAGGAAGTAAGTTCACCTTAGAGTTTTACGGGAAGATGAGGCGATTGAGAGCGGGATTTAAGGGGTTGAATTGCAAAACGGGACGCGTGCAAATTTGTTTGTCGAAAACGGATCAGAGGACTTCCTTCAAACGGGGCGAACGTTTCGTTTTTGGGTGTGAGGAAGCTCCTTAGCGAAATGTTGATTATCGACGAGAAATGTTAAGGGGCTTACGCTGAAGAAGCGCACGCGTGAATCTTATTTTGAATCGAAGTAGAGAATTTGTACGAGATAAAGTACATTTATCGACTTGTGCAGTGGCAGTTGAAACGTGAACGAAAACTCGACTTTGGGAAACCGCATTTGGGGGGCCAAATTAAGAAGAACGGCATTGCGGCATTCGCGATTTATCGTGGAACGGGTTTAATGGGTTCGTGAAAATATGGAATAAAATCAATTTACTCTTTTCCGATGCGAAATAGCGACCTAACTTTGCCTCCAGTCCGGGACCTCATTGAAGGTGTCACACAGTGGTACCAAGTCCCAAAAGGCCGGCCAAAAGTCAAAAACGTATTCAATTTGGGTGAAAGTCTGTACTCGCGGGTTTTCCACGTCGCTGAATACGAATTCAGAGTCAAAGTTCTCTTCGAATCGACGACTTTCAAATCAGGAAACGAATCCGAGTTTGCATGCAAGTGTTTCTGTTGTGGAATAATCCCTGCAAACCGAGAACGCCGGGCCGAGCATCGGATTCGTTCACGTTCATAGTCCACAGCAGCAGTAGGAGTCCTCAACGGCTATTTTCGTGCGGAGAGTGAAACATTTTTAAAAATCACCTTCTGGGAACGAATCCGAACAGTCTCAAGGTTATTTCGACAATGAAACACAAAACAGAATTTGAATGGACCGGTTTTCACATTGGATTCGTCTCGATCTGATAAAAAAAACAGACAGTTGGAACAGGCGTATTTATCAACGTCGAATCTCACGTCAATTTTCGTTCGAATCGACGACTTCTAAATCGGGAAACGAATCCAAGTCTGCATGCAAGTGTTTCTGTTGTCAAATAATCCCTACAAACTGAGAACGCCATACCGAGCATCGGATTCGTTCACGTTCATAGTGCACAGCAGCAGTAGGAGTCCTCAATGGCTATTTTCGTGCCGAGGGTGATGCATTTATAAAAATCATCCACTGGGAACGAATCCAAACAGTCTCAAGGTTATTTCGATAATGAAACACAAAACAGAATTTGAGTGGACCGTTTTTCATATTGCCATATCTTCATATTCATAGAACGCCGCGCCGAGCATCGGATTCGTTCACGTTCAGTCCACAGCAGCAGTAGTAGTCCTCAATGGCTTTTTCCGTGCCGAGGGTGAAACATTTTTTAAAATCACCCACTGGAAACGAGTCAGAACACAATGGATTCGTCTCGAACCGATAAAAAACATACAGTTGGAACAGGCGTATTTATCAACGTCGAATCTCATGTGAATTTTCGTTCGAATCGACGACTTTTAAATCGGGAAACGAATCCGAGTCTGCATGCAAGTGTTTCTGTTGTCGAATAGTCCCTACAAACTGAGAACGCCGCGCCGAGCATCGGATTCGTTCACGTTCACGGTGCACAGCAGCAGTAGTAGTCTTCAACGGCTTTTTTCGTGCCGAGGGTGAAAGATTTTGAAAAATCACCTTCTGGGAACGAATCCGAACAGTCTCAAGGTTATTTCGATAATGAAACACAAAACAGAATAAGAATAGACTGTTTTTCATATTGGATTCGTCTCGGTCCGATAAAAAAAAACGGTTGAAACAGGCGTATTTATCAACGTCAAATCTCATGTGAATTTTCGTTCGAATCGACGACTTTGAAATTGGGAAACGAATCCGAGTCTGCATGCAAGTGTTTCTGTAGTCGAATAATCCCTACAAACTGAGAACGCCGCGCTGAGCATAGGATTCGTTCACGTTCACAGTCCACAGCAGCAGTAGTAGTCCTCAATGGCTTTTTTCGTGCCGAGGGTGAAACATTTTAAAAAATCACCCACTGGGAATGAGTCCGAACAGTCTCAAGGTTATTTCGATAATGCAACACAAAACAGAATATGAATGGACCGGTTTTCACATTGGATTCGTCTCGATCCGATAATAAACATACAGTTGGAACAGGCGTATTTATCAACGTCGAATCTCATGTGAATTTTCGTTCGAATCGACGACTTTTAAATCGGGAAACGAATCTGAGTCTGCACGCAAGTGTTTCTGTTGTCGAATAGTCCCTACAACCTGAGAACGCCGCGCCGAGCATCGGATTCGTTCACGTTCATAGTTCACAGCAGCAGTAAGAGCCCTAAATGGATATTTTCGTGCCGAGGGTGATACATTTTTTAAAATCATCCACTGGGAACTAATCCGGCCAGTCTCAAGGTTATTTCGATTATCAAACACAAAACAGAATTTGAGTGAACCGTTTTTCATATTGGATTCGTCTCGGTCCGATAAAAAAAAAGGGTTGAATCAGGCGTATTTATCAACGTCGAATCTCATGTGAATTTTCGTTCGAATCGACGACTTTTAAATCGGGAAACGAATCTGAGTCTGCATGCAAGTGATTCTATAGTCGAATAATCCCTATAAACTGAAAACGCCGCGCCGAGCATCGGATTCGTTCACGTTCACAGACCACAGCAGCAGTAGTAGTCCTCAACGGCTTTTATCGTACCGAGGGTGAAACATTTTGAAAAATCACCTTCTGGGAACGAATCCCAACAGTCTCAAGGTTATTTAGATAATGAAACACAAAACAGAATATGAACGGACCAGTTTTCACATTGGAATCGTATCGATCTGATAAAAAAAACATTCAGTTGAAACAGGCGTATTTATCAACGTCGAATCTCATGTGAATTTTCGTTCGCATCGACGCCTTTTAAATCGGGAAACGAATCCGAGTCTGCATGCAAGTGTCTCTGTTGTCGAATAATCCCTACAAACTGAGAACGCGGCGCCGAGCATCAGATTCGATCACGTTCACAGTCCACAGCAGAAGTAGTAGTCCTAAATGGCTTTTTTCGTGACGAGGGTGAAACATTTTAAAAAATCACCCACTGGGAACGAGTCCGAACAGTCTCAAGGTTATTTCGATAATGAAACACAGAACAGAATATGTATGGACCGGTTTTCACATTGGATTCGTCTCGATCCGATAAAAAACATACAGCTGGAACAGGCGTATTTATCAACGTCGAATCTCATGTGAATTTTCGTTCCAATCGACGACTTTTAGATCGGGAAACGAATCCGAGTCCGCATGCAAGTGTTTCTGTTGTCGAATAATCCCTACAAACTGAGAACGCCGCGCCGAGCATCGGATTCGTTCACGTTCACAGTCCACAGCACCAGTAGTAGTGCTCAACGACTTTTTTCGTGCCGAGGGTGAAACGTTTTTAAAAATCACCTTCTGGACACGAATCCCAACAGTCTCAAGGTTATTTCGATAATGAACCACAAAACAGAACAAAACAGTTGTCGAATAATCCATACAAACTGAGAACGCCGCGCCGAGCTTCGGATTTGTCCACGTTCATAGTCCACAGCAGCAGTAGCAGTCCGCAACGGCTATTTTCGTGCCGAGAGTGAAACATTTTCAAAAATCACCCACTGGGAACGAGTCCGAACAGTCTCAAGGTTATTTCCGTTCAAGGAATGGACCGTTTTACATATTGGATTCGTCTCGATTCGATAAAAAACAAACGGTTGAAACAGGCAGATTTATCAACGTCGAATCTCATGTGAATTTTCGTTCGAATCGACGACTTTTAAATTGAGAAACGAATCCGAGTCTGCATGCAAGTGTTTCTGTTGTCGAATAATACTTCCAAACTGAGAACCCCGCGCCGAGCATCGGCTTCGTTCACGTTCACGGTCCACAGCAGTAGTAGTCCTCAACGGCTTTTTTCGTGCCGAGGGTGAAACATTTTGAAAAATCACCTTCTGGGAACGAATCTCAACAGTCTCAAGGTTATTTCGATAATAAAACACAAAACAGAATATAAATGGACCGGTTTTCACATTGGATTCGTCTCGATCCTATAAAAAACATACAGTTGGAACAGGCGTATTTATCAACGTCGAATCTCACGTCAATTTTTGTTCGAATCGACGACTTTTAAATCAGGAAAGGAATCCGTGTCTGCATGCAAGTGTTTCTGTTGTCAAATAATTCCTACAAACTGAGAACGCCGCACCGAGCATCGGATTCGTTCACGTTCATAGTCTACAGCAGCTGTAGGAGTCCTCAATGCCTATTTTTGTGCCGAGGGTGCTACATTTTTGAAAATCATCCACTGGGAACGAATCCGAACAGTCTCAAGGTTATTTCGATAATGAAACCCAAAACAGAATTTGAGTGGACCGTTTTTCATATTGGATTCGTCCCGGTCTGATAAAAAAACCGGTTGAAGCAAGCGTATTCATCAACCCTCGGCACGAAAATAGCCATTGAGAACTACTACTGCCAGGGCCGGTTTACGAAAATTAGCGCCCCAGCCCTGAGAGAGTCAGCCCCCCCCCCCGCCCGCCACTCGCCGGTCAAAAGGTGGCAAGATCAGAAGGGGCGCGCGGCGCCCCCTTTGAAGCGGCGCCCAAGGCCCGGGCGTCGTGAGCCTAGTGTATACACCGGCTCTGACTACTGCTGCTGTGGACTGTTCGGATTCGTTCCCAGTGGATGATTTTTAAAAATGTATCATCCTCGGCACGAAAATAGGCATTAAGGACTCCTACTGCTGCTGTGGACTATGAACGTGAACGAATCCGATGCGCGGCGCGGTGTTCTCAGTTTGTAGGGATTATTCGACAACAGAAACACTTGCATGCAGACTCGGATTCGTTGCCCGATTTAAAAGTCGTCGATTCAAATGAAAATTCACATGAGATTCGACGTTGATAAATACGCCTGTTTCAACCGTTTTTTTTTATCGGACCGAGACGAATCCAATATGAAAAACGGTCCACTCACATTCTCTTTGTGGTACATTATTGAAATAACCTTGAGACTGTTCGGACTCATTCCCAGTGGATGATTTTTTCTTAATATTCCGACGTTCTCAGTTTGTAGGGATTATTCCACAATAGAAACACTTGCATGCATACTCGGATTCGTTTCCTGTTTTAAAAGTCGTCGATTCGAAGAGAAGTTTGACTCCGAATTCATATTCAGCGACCTGGAAAACCCCTGAGACTTTCATCCGAATTGAATATGTTTTTGACTTTTGGCCGGCCTTTTGGGATTTGGGACCACGGTGTGACACCTTCAATGAGGTCCTGGACTCGAGGCAAAGTTAGGTCGCTATTTTGCATCTGAAAAGAGTAGATTGATTCTATTCCATATTTTCCCAAACCCATTAAACCTGTTCCACGATAAATCGCGAATGCCGTAATGCCTCTCTTCTTAATTTGGCCCCTTAAATGCGGTTTCCCAAAGTCGAGTTTGCGTTCGAGTTTCAACTGCTACTGCACAAGTCGATAAATGTACTTTATCTCGTACAAATTCTCCATTTCGATTCAAAATAGGATTCACGCGTGCGCTTCTTAAGCGTGAGCCCCTTAACATTTCTCGTCGATAATCAACATCTCGCTACGGAGCTTCCTCACACCCGAAAACGAAACGTTCGCCCCGTTTGAAGGAAGTCCTCTGATCCGTTTTCGACAAACAAATTTGCATGCGTCCCGTTTTGCAATTCAACCCCTTAAATCCCCCTCTCAGTCGCCTCCACTTGCCGTAAAACTCTAAGGTGAACTCACTTCCTCATAATCTTTAAGACCGCATTCACATTTAATCGTCACGCATTCTTTGTTATCTTAATTGACCCCTTAAACACGATTGCGGGAAGACCGCTTTCTTTGCGTTCACAAACGGTACATCCACCCAGCGCGGCTCGAATCGTTAGGCCAGTCGTCGAGTGTCTCACGACAATCGCTCGTTTAATTATTGACTCATTGCCAGGGCTTTTAGGTGCTTTTGTATTTTTTCTTCGCCGATTTCGCGGGGCCTGCAAACAAATGAAGCCCGTTCGACATTGCTATTCCACGTTACACTCGCACACTCGGACGCCTGTCATCGTAACGTCAGCCACGACCCGACATCTCTCGGTGACTTCTGCAAGCTCATGACAGCCACGTCAAGAACATAGCGGCGAATGCACCAACGCCCACTCTGTTCCTGGCCATTCCAACTCCGCCGTTCCTCGGAGTTCAGTTTGAACTATCCTTCGATATTGATTTTTTAATGGCCTTTTTCTCAATGGTACCATTTTTTTGAGACCCTCATCCGAGTCCTACGTGTTCAGAATCAAGTCCACTTTGCTTCTCTAAGCGCGGAATTCCATTTTTATTTTTACTCATAATTTTTTTTATTTTTGTTGGAATATACTTTTCCCACATAGACGCTATATTTTTTTTCGAAGAGTTCTCGAAAAACCATTTCAAAAGCGCACCTTTGCCGCCCCAAAATGGCCGCGCATGAATTTTAAAAAATGGGTGGCCACTTTATAATTATCACCCTGTATATGAGTTTCAACAAAATCGGAGGCGGACACCTGGGGATGTTCTTTGTTAGTGTCCCATTTTGTGACATTTATTGCACGTCACCGGCGTTCGTTTTTCCAGATGAGTCTGCTCGTTTAGGGATTCGCTTCCTTGTAGCGATTTTTCCGCTTCCATTGCTCCTTTAAAGGCTGATCTGAGATCCTTGAATCCTCGAGCCTTTACGATGACTTGGTATTCCCTTCGAAGTCCTCTTTCAAAGTTGTATCGGGCTAATTGCCTTACATATGTCTCAATTGTTCTTTTTTCCGCAGGCGATCTTGCCTCGGTTGTGCTGGCTTCGATTAATTTCATCATTATGGCCTCGAGTCTTTGACCGTACACTAACACGTTGTATTTTTGCTTACACGTATTTAAATCGACCTGTAATGCGGCTACTGTACGCCGCGTTCCATATAAGGCTGTCATTTCTTTTTTAAATTGTTTGTACGATTTAATTTCTTTATATCGGGTATCTTTTCGCGCTTTTCCCATCACTTTCGTTGCTGACACGGATTGTAAAAGGGAATGTCTTTCGACTGCTGCAACGCACCCGTTCGCATAGCCGAATGCTTCAATTATATCGTCGACTTCTTCAGGTTTTTCGCCATCAACTCGGGGAATGAGGCTTCGCGCCTCCTTTAGGGTGATATGACATTATTTTCTTGCGCTATGTAATCTGAATTAAGTTGGAGTAGGGAAAATTCTTGAATTTCTATTTCGCATCCCCGCCTAGTGTCTATGTTCTCAGGAGATTGATCAGAATCTGCTGATTGATCAGAAAAATGAACAATTCGAGGTGCTGCGGATCGAATTTTGGTACGTTTCGCAGCTGTCGGCCTGTTTGAGGAATTTTGTGAATTTGGACTTTCGTCTGAACTTGTTGCAGATCGAAATCGCTTTTTCCTAGGTTCCTGTTGGTCTGGTTCGACTGTTTGATTCTCGGAACGATCTCTCGCAATGAGTTCGGCGCAAATTGGATTTAATGAACGCGATAATTTGTTGTTACCCGGTAGTCGGTATAATTTACGACGCTCGGCTTCGTTTGACATTGAAGTTCAATTGTTTGGCTTTGGAAGGTGTTTTTTAAATAATTGTTCCGTCACTTACAGTACGATGATGCGCCTCATATTGATCGACGCTTCGTAGTCGGTTATTCACAAGATGTTGACCTCGTTCTCGTAGCTGTTCGGCAGGAAATTGCCAGTGTTGTTCCCTGTTGTCGTGTTGCTTTGGCTCGCTGTTCTCGTGCACTCTGTAGTTCCCTTGTAGAAGGTATTTAGTGAGTCTTCGTCCTTGGGTCTGTGGTACAGACTATTTTGTACGTTGAATAGGATGTTCCCTTTTTTTTCAAGTTGTGGAATGCAAAGTTACGGTATCCCCAATTGCGGGAATCCCACCGTTGCCACCAATGTTGTGCCCTGGCTTCTGACAATGCGCGGAGAGCACAGAATTTCGCTCTCGAGTAATTGACACCGTGGGTTGTCGGATGCTCGAGAGCAAGGGTATGTAGGGACTCTTCCCGTTCCGAGTAAATCTTCAACCCGGGATATTGCAACTTGAACAACTTATATTTCATTTCAAATAAGGCAACAATATTACAATTCTTTTTTATGCCTTGAGACCGACCTCCTCGGCTTCTGGCCGAAGACTGCCTTTCGATTGAATCTTTCGGCTAATTGTTAACTGGGGTTTTCGCAACCAATCGTTCGAGAACGTTCGAATCGTTCGATTGCGATTCGGCGTTTTTCCGGCTGAGTCGAGCGGAATATCGGGCTTGTGAAATATCGGGCCCGATACCGTTGCATGGGGTCTTTGAACTTCATGCGTTAGCAATACGAAAATTCCTGTCGTTTCAGGGCACAACACCTTCCTCCGAAATTACGTGTCCCAAAAATTCTAGTTCAGGTCGTAGAAATTCACATTTATCGGGCTGTAATTTTAAATCTGATCCACGAAGACGAGTCAATACGTCAATTATTTTTTTATTATGTTCCTCAAGTGTTTGTCCATAGATTATTATGTCGTCCAGATATACAAAGCATGTGCTTCCGATTAGCCCTCGCAACGCGTTATTCATCATGCGTTGGAACGTTGCAGGCGCGTTCTGTAACCCAAAAGGCATCCTGTTGTAATGGTAGTGGCCGGATTGTGTGGAGAACGCCGTTTTATGTTTGTCTTGCTCGTCCATCGGAATTTGGTGGAATCCTGAAGCCAAATCGAATGCGGAGAAATATTTCGCTCGACCCAATTGATCCAATATTTCGTCGATGCATGGGAGAGGATAGGCATCGTGGGTGGTTTTTTCGTTTAATTTTCGAAAATCAATCACGATCCTCCATTTCTGTTTCCCTGATGCATCCGACTTCTTTGGTACAACCCATATTGGTGAATTGTACGGCGAGTCACTCGGCTCGATTAACTTCTTTTCCAGCATTTCGTTTACCTGCCTGTCGATCTCTTCCTTGTGAACTGGCGGGTACCTGTACTGTTTCGTGTTCACAGGTGTATCGTCGCACGTGATGATGCGATGCTTTACTGTCTTCGTACCTGGCAGTGGGTCCCCAGGTAAGAAAAATACATCTGGAAAGCTGCTGATGATATCCCAGACCTTTCCTGCTTGATCTGGGAGATGTGTTCGAGTCGAACGTTTTCCTTCAACGCTAGGATGCGTTCCGCGGAGTTCGTACTTCTAATAGCGTTGACCCGGGCTTGCATCCTTCGGTGCGTATTGGCGCTCCTCCTCAGGTAGACAGGCAAATTCGATAATAGGAGTACCGTGCAGCTGGTCAATTGTAACCGTTATAGGTTATTCCGAGTCATTCATAACTGGTACTCGGGCTCCATAGTCCTTGGCTTCGAAAACGCAAGGTACTACGGCTTTTGGGTTATCTTTGTCCGTGACGGCTGCTCCATTTTCGATATTCATGCGAATTTTAATAAAGTAGATGGTTCGTGGTGGAATCGTGACTGACACCTTCTCAAATTCGAAACGCTTGTCATCGAACATTAAGTAATTTTGTCTTCCGATACCGATATTTGTCTGATACTTTTCCATAAATGGAATACCAATCAATCTGTTTTCTTCCAAGGGAAAGTCATTTGGAACGACGTGGAAGATGTGACTTTCCTTGAAAATCTTGTTTGGCACAAATAAGAATTCATGTTGTTCATTGCCCATGGAGAACGGTGATTTACTATTCCGATTTATCTGCGATCCTTCCGTTAACATTTTGATATTAATTAGATTTACGGCTGATCCGGTATCAAGAAGAAAACAGCCTATTGTGCTAGCTGTTCGTGTAGGAAGTTTGACCACTCGCTTAGCGGATCCGATAGCATTGACTCGGGGGATATTTCTTGTGTCGTAAGTAGTGGTAATAGGCCGGTTCTAACACGGGGATCTCAGGGGGGAGCGGGGCGGGGAAGCCTAGAATGCATGGCGGAGAGGGGGTCGAGCGCGTGACGTTACGGGGGGGGGGGGGGGTCTGGGGTCTCTATGGTGGGGGTAGCCAAGTGGTCCGAAGATCGGGTGGCGGGAAGCCGTTGTCGCCGAGTGTTTTGTGGGGGGGCGGGGATCATGGTGAGTGAGCGTTGAAAACCCATAAATCTTCTAATTTATTATAGACATACTATATTTTAGACATACAAATATTATCGTCGATGCAAGCGGAGTGTTTTTTTTATTTTATACACTAATTTGTGTGTGTGCGTGTGTGTGTGTGTGTGTGTGTGTGTGTGTGTGTGTGTGTGTGTGTGTGTGTGTGTGTGTGTGTGTGTGTGTGTGTGTGTGTGTGCGTGCATGCGTGGGTGCGTGCGTGCGTGCGTGCATGCGTGGGTGCGTGCGTGCGTGCGTGCGTGCGTGCGTGCATGCGTGGGTGCGTGCGTGCGTGCGTGCGTGCGTGCATGGGTGCGTGCGTGCGTGCGTGCGTGCGTGCGTGCGTGCGTGGGTGCGTGCGTGCGTGCGTGCGTGCGTGCGTGCGTGTGTGTGTGTGTGTGTGTGTGTGTGTGTGTGTGTGTGTGTGTGTGTGTGTGTGTGTGTGTGTGTGTGTGTGTGTGTGTGTGTGTGTGTGTGTGTGTGTGTGTGTGTGGAAGGAAGAGGGACGGGGGTAAAAAGAATGCTTCGAATTAAATGACAATAAAACAATAGTGTATTAATAATTAAATTGAACAATGACCTTGCATAGTATATATTATACATATAATGTTTGGTGTGTTCGTATGTGTGTGTGTGTGTGTGTGTGTGTGTGTGTGTGTGTGTGTTTGCCTGTTTTTAATTGTTTCCAATTATTGTATTTTGGATATCCGCAGCGGATCCGTTATCCTGGAACATAACAAATGATGCATCTTATTAACCTATCAAACATACGAACCATCGACCCAGTATAAGTTCAGGCAGGTGGGGCACGTGTCGCGCATAGAAACTTGGTGGGTCGGCCTGCCGCAGTTGGTACAAAATATCCCCTGGATGTTGTTAAACCGTTCGCTGAAGTGGCCACATCTTTGAATTAGTCCATTCATTTTCTACTGGTCCACTATGATTTCACGCACATAATGGACTCCCTTATCTGAGGCATCACCCAATCCACTATTGAATAATTCCGTATCACTGACCATCTCGGCCAGTTCCATGTCATCATGTGCAAGCACTTCAATGTCTGTCCACTCATCATCGTCATCATCGGCGATATCAATAACGTCGTCGTCTACCCCAACTTCCACTTCGTCGTCATCGACGATATTCACAACATCCTCCATCTCATCATCGACGAGATCGATCACTTTAATTTGGTTCGACATTTTTCTTAACTGATTTTCCCTTTTCCGACTATTTCACAATGACACCTCGGAGGTTGAAGACTGGAATAGCGAAAACTGCTGTTCTGATCCTTCTTCGGATTTCGATTTTTGGATCTTCATCGGCTTAGAGTAGGGTGGGGGACGACCAACAGTATGTGTCCCTATACATGTATTTCTACAAGATATATTTCTACAAGTCCCGACAGTTTTCAACATTAGTTGGGACTTGTAAAAAAAAACCTTGCAAGATGGTGCATCCTGGCCAGGGATAAACGAGAAGTTTTTTTTTCTTAACTATCCCTGTGGGGTAGGCATTTGCTGTCCAGAAAAGTGTGCATTCGTGGAGGTGGAAGCTGGCCAGGCTCGCCAATCATTGACTTTCGCGATCTCTACAGAACAGCGTCTAGGTCGTGGAAACTGAAATGGCGTATTATAAAGAGCATCTTAGAGTTTTCAATATGTATTGCCACGTATTCCAGTATGTATGAAGTCCAGCCTGTCACGAATCATAGGGCTCTTCGCAGAGCAACATCAAACCTATTCAAGTGACACTTGAGGCTATACAGTTTTTACCAAATTAGCCATATTCTGAAGGCATTCTTTTTTCTTCGTTTTTCTCGAAGCCAGCCTCCGAGCATAGGGAACATTTTGGAAAAATAACATTCCGCTCAAGTAATGTCTTGGCCATCCAAAACACATATACGAAAACGAGGTATTTATTACAAAACGATCAACTTCAAGGATCTATGGGCGAAGCATTTTTTCTTTTTAGGCTTCGACCGCTGATCCCACTGCATGCACCATTTGAGCATAGATGCACTTGCGGTCTTGAATACTAACAAAATACTTTTTTTTTTGCTGCCGTTGAACCCCGACCAGCTCGTTCTGTGTATGTATTTATTTTTCATGCGTTCCACGATGAAAAATTTCAACGTGACATTCAAAAACTCTGGTGGAGGTGATTCTATTACATTTTCCGAGCTAGAAGGGAACGACAAAATTATTTTCTGTTGGGAGACCATTTTTAATCATCGACAGCGCTCAAAAGTGGCCACACTTTGAATGAAGCACTGAGTTAACATATCTCTCTGGGAAGACGTTTCAACTCGTTAATATAAAGAACAACAATGAACCATCAGAAGACATCTTGCACAACCAAGCCACGCTCTCAAGTTCGATTGATGACTTTGCTGTATGGGAGCAACAGATCGTCGAGTTCATCGAAGTACTAAAAATGCAAAGCGGAATTAAGCGCCAACGATTATCAACTAAACATCAATAGTCATTGATAGGCCAAATACCGCATCTGGAAGGATTGAAGTATTCCATGTACAGGCATTCTATATGCATGGGTGCAGGACACAGCGGTGCTGGGTTTAAATGGCGAGAACTCGACTTGAACGCGTGATGGTCTATACTTTAACCCCTGCTCGATGAATTTCAACAACGTGGAAGTGGTTGAGCTTTACGAAAAATACGTAATCTTACGATAAATATAACTAAGTATAAATCAATACGCGTTAAATGTTATATCTCATTGCCACGGGAAATAATTATTATGAGGGCTGCGATTAATGTGCAATCAAGAGATAATACACGTTTCGCATGGGTCACAGTCACAGCTGTATACCCAGCTGAACGAAACAGTGACCACGGATCTTCTTACATGCAATATTCAACGGTATAGAATCTATCGCATATTGGTTTCCAGTATCTTTAGGGCAAATAAAAATATAAAAAATTGTGCTTCAAAACAATTTATCCATCAATGTGTATACCACCGAAGAAGACATTGCTCCGATACACGTGGCTCAACATAAGAAAACGAAAAACATATCAATTTGCTGTACATACAAGATACCGAAGATAACAATGTATGACATATCACATAGATAAAGAACCTGTCAAGCCTCGTGAGCGCAGAACAGAGACAACCATTTAAAAATATATATATGCCATCGGTGTACGAAGTTAACACAATTACTATATCGTCATATGTGCTCGACGAATTAAACAACAATCCATTATTTCGCAGGTGTCGGCATTACTTTAGATCAACGGATAAACTTCAATCACATGAGATCGATTATGTAGCAATAAAGCACTGCGCCCTCCGACTATCAAATGATACCAATAAGTTGCTCCAAATCATCAACTCTAATCGGAAAGCAACACATCCATTCACTGTAAATGCCTATTTGGAGTGATTTTTTTTACTAATTATAGAGAGGAGATGAGAGTGTGCAAGACTGATGCGAAGAACGTAGCAGAGGATATGTATCAATATCATGAAGTATATACTATTGATTACCTCATGTGTTTGTCATATGATGAATCGCTATCATAGTATCGATCACATCACTGCGCCGATTTCATATCATAGTTTGTGACAGAACTGGAAAAAACTAGTGCTGTCCATAAAATACATCTTCTACGAAAATTAATTCTCGTCATGAGTTCATTCTAATACCTTCACGCTATGGCAATAATTGTGCATTCAGTCATCATCAACCACTAGAGGTAGAAGTTGAATTACTCAAGATACAATGGCGTATGCCCCACATAATATTGGATGAGATCAATAAATTATCATTACTTCGAACATTGGAAAGTGGGTGATACTTGAATATGAGTTTTCGCTCTTGGGATCTATACGACTGTCCATTGCTTCAAAGCACAACGAAACATTCATTGACCGTAAAAGCTGCCTCCCAACTAGGGAAACCAAAATATGTAATTGGTGCGGTGCAGACTGGTAAAAAAGATAATGTATGGCAAAGGACATTATATTATTCACCGACTGCAAACTCACAAGTGCTAAACTTTATCTCAATTCAGCATTCTTTTCTCAAGATGACTCGAATTTGGACTTCAAAAAAGTTTCGATATTTTGTTCAATGTGTACTCTCGATTTTGTAAATACCATTATGACTGCAATAGTGATCATTCTTTACAAACCATCGCCAAGTCTTAATATAACGACCCTCTCACGGTTAATGATTAATCGCATCAGAACGAGCCTGTACAAAATGCTACCGTAGATGTGTGAATAGAGTTTGAATGCAAAGAAGATTCACCACCGAATGTAACTGCATATTGTTTTAATCTTACATGTTCGCGTCGTTGAATATTGTCCATTGACCGACATTATCCGTAAAATTGCATAGATCAGCAAAATCTGTGAGATACGAAGCATCATGGTTGATTCGCAATCATCATAGTCTAAAGTGGGCATATGGAAACGTTCCATATAGCATGGCTGAAGGTTCAATAACAGCTGGAGTTGAAGTCTCAACGGATGACGACATGTGTCCTCTCGTATATGTTAAGGGTCATGAAAAACGAGAATGGCTAGCTGATATAATAAATATGAAAAATGAGCTATTTATTGAATCGTTGAATATAGACCTTGACGATATGGATGTCTCAAGTAAATTAGATGGAAGTTTTAGTCTACGATGTGAAAAGCATAAAAACTGTTGTGCCTTACAAAATGTATTTAAAATACTTAATTGGTGGCTGATTCATAAAGATTCATGCAAGTAAAATAAACGCAACATTATGTACTTTTTATTGTCCACACCCCGTACTTAGTTATGTCAGCATCACCTGATATCGGATTGTGCAACTGAATACAACATTACTTTCGAATGTGAAACTCATTTTTTTGTATGGAATTTGATTGAAAATAAATTAATATAATCGCCCAATTATAATCGAAGACATTCATCAGTATACGTTCGTTAGATGTTCGTGAGCCGTTTGTTGGAAGTTTGCGAGGCATTCGAAGATTTTCGATAGTCGTTCGTGAAACGTTCCAGAGACTTCCAAAGACATTAATAAGACGTTCGAAGCCATTTAAGAGACGTTCGAAAACATTCATAAGGCGTTTGAAGACACGCATGAGGGGTTCAAAGAGTTTCAAGAGACTTTCTACGACGTTCATGAGACGTTTGAAGATGTTCGTGAGACATTCAAGAGACTTTTGAAAACGTTCATAAGACGTTGAAAGACATTCATGAGAGGTGCGAAGACCTTCGGAGACTTTCGAAGACGTTCAAGAGATCTGTGACGATATTTATAATACGTTTAAAGACATCGATGAGGGGTTCGAAGACGTTTAAGAGACTTTAAAATACAATCACAAGGGGTTTGAAGACGTTCAAGAAACTCTCGAAGACGTTCAAGAGACTTTCGACGTCGTACATAATACGTTTGAAGACATTCATGTGGGGTTCGAAAACGCTTGAGAGACTTTCAAAGACATTCACCAGAGGTGCGAAGACTTTCAGAGACTTTCGGAGACATTCAAGAGTTCTTTGACAATATTCATAATACGTTTGAAGACATCGATGAGGAGATCGACGATGTTTTAGAGACTTCCAAAGACATTCACGAAGGGTTTGAAGACGTCCAAGAAACATTCGAATACGTTCTAGAGACTTTCGACGACATTCATAATACGTTTGAAGACATTCATGAGGGGTTCGAAGACGCTTGAGAGACTTTCGACGACATTCATAATACGTTTGAAGACATTCATGAGGGGTTCGAAGACGCTTGAGAGACTTTCGACGACATTCATAATACGTTTGAAGACATGCATGTGGGGTTTGAAGTCGCTTAAGAGACTTTCAAAGACATTCACGGTAGGTTTAAAGACGTTAAAAAAGCTTTCGAATACGTTCAGAAATCTTCGACGACATGCATAATACGATCTTCGACGACATCCATAAACCGAAGACTTTCATGACATTTGAGTTTCGCTGGAATTGTTTGGATTTGTTTGGGATTTTCACAGTTTTGGTGGAACGTGTTTGAGTTTGTTTGGGTGCGCATCCAAACACACCCAACTCAACCGTCATGAAAGTCTTCGGGAAAGTTCGGTTTATGGATGTCGTCGAAGATCGTATTATGCATGTCGTCGAAGATTTCTGAACGTATTCGAAAGCCTTTTGAACGTCTTTAAACCTCCCGTGAATGTCTTTGAAAGTCTCTTAAGCGACTTCAAACCCCACATGCATGTCTTCAAACGTATTATGAATGTCGTCGAAAGTCTCTCAAGCGTCTTCGAACCCCTCATGAATGTCTTCAATCGTATTATGAATGTCGTCGAAAGTCTCTATAACGTATTCGAATGTTTCTTGAACGTCTTCAAACCCTTCGTGAATGTCTTTGGAAGTCTCTAAAACATCGTCGATCTCCTCATCGATGTCTTCAAACGTATTATGAATATTGTCAAAGAACTCTTGAATGTCTTCGCACCTCTCGTGAATGTCTTTAAAAGTCTCTTAAGCGTCTTCGAGCCCCACATGAATGTCTTCAAACGTATTATGTACGCCGTCGAAAGTCTCTTGAACGTCTTCGAACCCCTCGTGAATGTCTTTGAAAGTCTCTCAAGCGTCTTCAAGCCCCTCATCGATGTCTTCAAACGTATTATGAATATCGTTAAAGATCTCTTGAATGTCTTCGAAAGTCTCTGAAGGTCTTCGCACCTCTCATGAATGTCTTCAAACGTCATATGAACGTTTTCGAAAGTCTCTTGAATATCTCACGAACATCTTCAAACGTCTCATGAACGTCGTAGGAAGTCTCTTGAAACTCTTTGAACCCCTCATGCGTCTCTTCAAACGCCTTATGAATGTTTTCGAACGTCTCTTAAATGGCTTCGAACGTCTTATGAATGTCTTTGGAAGTCTCTGGAACGTTTCACGAACGACTATCGAAAATCTTCGAATGCCTCGCAAACTTCCAACAAAGGGCTCACGAACATCTAACGAACGTATACTGATGAATGTTTTCGATTATAATTGGGCGATTATAATAATTTATTTTCAATCAAATTCCATACAAAAAAATGAGTTTCACATTCGAAAGTAATGTTGTATTCAGTTGCACAATCCGATATCAGGTGATGCTGACATAACTAAGTACGGGGTGTGGACAATAAAAAGTACATAATGTTGCGTTTCTTTTACTTGCATGAATCTTTATGAATCAGCCACCAATTAAATATTTCAAATACATTTTGTAAGGCACAACAGTTTTCATGCTTTTCACATGGTAGACTAAAACTTCCATCTAATTTACTTGAGACATCCATATCGTCAAAGTCTGTATTCAACGATTCAATAAATAGCTCATTTTTCATATTTATTATATCAGCTAGCCATTCTCGTTTTTCATGACCCTTAACATATACGAGAGGACACATGTCGTCATCCGTTAAAGCTTCAACTCCAGCTGTTATTCGACCTTCAGCCATGCTATATGGAACGTTTCCATATGCCCACTTTAGACTATGATGATTGCGAATCAACCATGATGCTTCGTATCTCACAGATTTTGCTGATCTATGCAATTTTACGGATAATGTCGGTCAATGGACAATATTCAACGACGCGAACATGTAAGATTAAAACAATATGCAGTTATATTCGGTGGTGAATCTTCTTTGCATTCGAACTCTATTCACACATCTACGGTAGCATTATGTACAGGCTCGTTCTGATGCGATCAATCACTAACCGTGAGAGGGTCGTTACATTAAGACTTGGCGATGGTTAGTAAAGAACGATCACTATTGCAGTCATAATGGTATTTACAAAATCGAGAGTACATATTGAACGAAATATCGAAACTTTTTTGAAGTCCAAATTCGAGTCATCTTGAGAAAAGAATGCTGAATTGAGATAAAGTTTAGCACTTGTGAGTTTGCAGTCGGTGAATAATATAATGTCCTTTGCCATACATTATCTTTTTTACCAGTCTGCACCGCACCAATTACATATTTTGATTTCTCTAGTTGGGAGGCAGCTTTTACGGTCAATGAATGTTTCGTTGTGCTTTGAAGTAATGGACAGTCGTATAGATCCCAAGAGCAAAAACTCATATTCAAGTATCACCCACTTTCCAATGTTCGAAGTAATGATAATTTATTGATCTCATCTAACATTATGTGGGGCATACGCCATTGTATCTTGAGTAATTCAACTTCTACCTCTAGTGGTTGATGATGACTTAATGCACAATTATTGTCATAGCGTGAAGGTATTAGAATGAACTCATGACGAGCATTAATTTTCGTAGAAGATATATTTTATGGGCAGCACTAGTTTTTCCAGTTCTGTCACAAACTATGATATGAAGTCGGCGCTGTGATGTGATCGATACTATGATAGCGATTCATCATATGAAAAACACATGTGGTAATCAATAGTATACACTTCATGATATTGATACATATCCTCTGCTACGTTCTTCGCATCAGTCTTTGCACACTCTCATCTCCTCTCTATAATTAGTAAAAAAAATCACTCCAAATAGGCATTTACAGTGAATGGATGTGTTGCTTTCTGATTGGAGTTTATGATTTGGAGCAACTTATTGGTATCATTTGATAGTCGGAGGGCGCAGTGCTTTATTGCTCCATAATCGATCTCATGTGATTGCAGTTTATCCGTTGATCTAAAGTAATGCCGACACCTGCGAAATAATGGATTGTTGTTTAATTCGTCGAGCACATATGACGATATAGTAATTGTGTTAACTTCGTACACCGATGGCATATATATATTTTTAAATGGTTGTCTCTGTTCTGCGCTCACGCGGCTTGACAGGTTCTTTATCTATGTGATATGTCATACATTGTTATCTTCGGTATCTTGTATGTACAGCAAATTGATATGCTTTTCGTCTTCTTTTGTTGAGCCACGTGTATCGGAGCAATGTCTTCTTTGGTGGTATACACATTGATGGATAAATTGTTTTGAAGCACAATTTTTTATATTTTTATTTGCCCTAAAGTTACTGGGAACCAATATTCGATAGATTCAATACCGTTGAATAATGCATGTAAGAAGATCCGTGGTCACTGTTTCGTTCAGCTGGGTATACAGCTGTGACTGTGACCCATGCGAAACGTGTATTATCTCTTGATTGCACATTAATCGCAGCCCTCATAATCATTATTTCCCGTGGCAATGAGATATAACATTTAACGCGTATTGATTTATACTTATTTACATTTATCGTAAGATTACGTATTTTTCGTAAAGCTCAACCACTTCCACGTTGTAGAAATTCATCGAGCAGGGGTTAAAGTATAGACCATCACGCGTTCAAGTCGAGTTCTCGCCACATTAACCCAGCACCGCTGTGTCCTGCACCCATGCATATAGAATGCCTGTACATGGAATACTTCAATCCTTCCAGATGCGGTATTTGGCCTATCAATGACTATTGATGTTTAGTTGATAATCGTTGGCGCTTAATTCGGCTTTGCGTTTTTAGTACTTCGATGAACTCGACGATCTGTTGCTCCCATACAGCAAAGTCGGCAATCGAACTTAAGAGCGTGGCTTGGTTGTGCAAGATTTCTTCTGATGGTTCATTGTTGTTCTCCATATTAACGAGTTGAAAAGTCTTCCCAGAGAGATATGTTAACTCACTGCTTCATTCAAAGTGTGGCCACTTTTGAGCGCTGTCGATGATTAAAAATGGTCTCCCAACAGAAAATATTTTTGTCGTTCCCTTCTAGCTCGGAAAATGTAATAGAATCACCTCCACCAGAGTTTTTTAATGTCACGTTGAAATTTTTCATCGTGGAAAGCATGAAAAATAAATACATACACAGAACGGGCCGGTCGGGGTTCAACGACAGCAAAAAAAAAGTATTTTGTTAGTATTCAAGACCGCGAGTGCATCTATGCTCAAATGGTGCATGCAGTGGGATCAGCGGTCGAAGCCTAAAAAGAAAAAATACTTCGCCCATAGATCCTTGAAGTTGATCGTTTTGTAATAAATACCTCGTTTTCGTATATGTGTTTTGGATGGCCAAGACATTACTTGAGCGGAATGTTATTTTTTCAAAATGTTCCCTATGCTTGGAGGCTGGCTTCGAGAAAAACGAAGAAAAAAGAATGCCTTAAGAATATGGCTAATTTGGTAAGAACTGTATAGCCTCAAGTGTCACTTGACTAGGTTTGATGTTGCTCTGCGAATAGCCCTATGATTCGTAACAGGCTGGACTTCATACATACTGGAATACGTGGCAATATATATTGAAAACTCTAAGATGCTCTTTATAATACGCCAGATCAGTCTCCACGACCTAGACGCTGTTCTGTAGAGATCGCGAAAGTCAATGATTGGCGAGCCTGGCCAGCTTTCACCTCCACGAGTGCACACTTTTCTGGACAGCAAATGCCTACCCCACAGGGATAGTTAAGAAAAAAAAAACTTCTCGTTTATCCCTGGCCAGGATGCCCCATCTTGCAAGGTTTTTTTTTACCAGTCCCAACTAATGTTGAAAACTGTTGGGACATCTTGTAGAAATACATGTGTAGGGACACATCCTGTTGGTCGTCCCCCACTCTACTATAAGCCTATGAAGATCCAAATATCGAAATCCGAAGAAGGATCAGAACAGCAGTTTTCGCTATTCCAGTCTTCAACCTCCGAGGTGTCATTGTGGAATAGTCGGAAAAGGGAAAATCAGTTAAGAAAAATGTCGAACCAAATTGAAGTGATCGATCTTGTCGATGATGAGATGGAGGTTGTTGCGAATATCGTCGATGACGACGAAGTGGAAGTTGGGGTAGACGACGACGTTATTGATATCGCCGATGATGACGATGATGAGTGGACGGACATTGAAGTGCTTGCACATGATGACATGGAACTGGCCGAGATGGACAGTGATACGGAATTATTTGATAGTGGATTGGGTGATGCCTCAGATAAGGGAGTCCATTATGTGCGTGAAATCATAGTGGACCAGCAGCAAATAAATCGGTTGAACCGAGGCGTCATGGGCTTCATGGACTACGAATATCTCACCGAAAATGATCGGACGAAATTTTGCGTGTTGTGCTACTTTGATATGCGGGGCGCGGTTGATCGACTAATTCAAAGTTGTGGCCACTTCACCGAACGGTTTAACAACATCCAGGGGATATTTTGCACCAACTGCGGCAGGCCGACCCACCAAGTTTCAATGCGCGACACGTGCCCCACCTGCCTGAACTTATACTGGGTCGATGGTTCGTATTATCTTTAGTATGATTAAATATAGGATTATGTTTGATAGGTTAATAAGATGCATCATTTGTTATGTTCCAAGATAACGGATCCGCTGCGGATATACAAAATAAAATAATTTGAAACAATTAAAAACAGGAAAACACACACACACACACACGAACACACCAAACATTATATGTATAATATATACTATGCAAGTTCATTGTTCAATTTAATTATTAATAAACTATTGTTTTATTGTCATTTAATTCGAAGCATTCTTTTCATTCCCGTCCCTCTTCCTCCCTTTCACACAAACACACACACACACACACACACACACACACACACACACGCGCGCGCGCGCACAGAACACTCATCGACGCAGACTTTCCCCTCCCGCCATTCACTTCGCGGACCACATGGCCCCTCTCCACAGAGGCCCCTCTGTGACGTCACACTCGCCCGGCAACCCCACCCCCGTCCGCCGTACCGCCGCACTTGGTTTCCCTGCGCTGGAGCCCCCCGCCCCGCTCCCCCTGACATAGTTTTGTCTGTTGTTTCGTTTCAGAATACTGCCGTCGGTGCGCACGTTTTCGAAAACCCACTAACACTCGACCACACGCACGCACACACACACACACACACACACACACACACACAAATTAGTGTATAAAATTTAAAAAAACACTCCGCTTGCAAAGACGATAATATTTGTATGTCTAAAATAAAGTATGTCTATAATAAATTAGAAGATTTATGGGTTTTCAACGCTCACTCGCCATGATCCCCCCCCCCCCCCCCAAACACTCGGCGACAACGGCTTCCCGCCACCCGATCTTCGGACCACATGGCTACCCCCTCCATAGCGACCCCTGACATCCCCCCCCTCGTAACGTCACGCGCTCGACCCCCTCTCCGCCATGCATTCTAGGCTTCCCCGCGCTGGACCCCCGCCCCGCTCCCCCCTGTGATCCCTGGGTTAGAACAGGCCTCACAGGCCTCCTCCTTACATACCGGAAGGAGAAGTAAACACTACTGTCGTAGTGTTTACTTCTCCTTCCGGTATGTAATTGACTGTTGTTCACATTGGTCGGTGATTTGTGAGATTGCCCGTTGAGACAACCCGATTATTGCGGTACGTTCCTGTTGGGCTTTTGTGAGTCGTATGCTTTCTTACGACAGTCACGTTCGGAGTGATCCATGCGATTGCAATATCGGCATATTATCGAAGAGAACGGTGCCGCTGAGGACGTCCCGAAAGATTTATGATGGGGCGGCTTGCTGGTTTCTGTGCTACGTGTATTCTTTTCAGTGATGTTTATGTTGTGCGTCATCAGCTCTGTTGTGTAGTCATCAGCTTTTGCCGCTTGTGCCCGTACTATTTCCATTCGAATATTCTCCGGTTTTTGATCCCGTACTTCAGTGGAAATCTCTTTTTTAACCCTAACAGATATTGGTCGAGCCCTTGTTGGCGTTCGTACTCCACAATGAATCATCTTTGTAGTTTCACCTAGAGTTGAATTAGCTAATACGGAAAGGAGTTGAATTTGTACTTCTAAAAGTCTATTCGTAAATCTCGAAACACTTTCGGTTTTTTGTCGAAACATTCGCGATCTCTTGTCTCTCCAAACGCTGACCGGCTGCAAGTTTCTAAAGAGGATCCGTAAGCATTCATGGAGCTGTTCATACATGTTTGTCTCGTACTTTGAATTTCTCTTGCTGCGTCTCCAATATTTTTTTTTGTGATTATTTATCGATGAAGGTAATCTGATCGGCTCACTTGTGATTTTACATCTTCAATTGACGTAATGAATTTTTCGACCCCCAAGATTTGTCATCGAATTCACGGATTAGTTCTAGAGCGTCCTTCGGTGTTCGCTCTTCAAAAGAATCTTCCGGTAACGCGTGCGTAATGCCCGAAGCGTTATCTTCCATTTTGGTTTTGTGAATCTGAGTTTTTTATTCGGCTAAACGCCGTTTTTATGGCTGCGTTTACGTTAGACAATGACATTTCGGTTTGATCCACTGAGTCAGTTTCGGAATCGGTGGTTATGATTTGCGATTCGCGATAACGAGTAAATGAATCTTTCCTCACCGATTCCTTTCGTAGATCCAGTTCAAAACGTCGTCCCTCGTAGACTCGGAGTGTCGTCAATCGGTCCTATGTTCCCACCGTTGATTAGTCAGCACACCCCACACTTTGCACCAATTGTAATGTCGGGATGGACACTTTTATCTGAATTTTGGAGGAAAGGAGTGACCGACTCGCTTCAGAGCTCGGTTGTAGGACGGAATAACTCGGTTAACACGTATTGAGCTACTTGAGACGGATTTATTCAAATAACTGACGGACAGAGATTCGGCGTCGTACAGTATTCGGAGACTATCTTAGCTTAGAACGGAGGTAACTTATAGGAATGGAGTGTGGGAAAATCGAGATGGTGGGAGGAAGGGCCCACGTGACGTTAGGAACGTTTGCCCTGGATCCTTCTAGAGAATGTAGACGAGGCTCTTCGTTATCGGTTTCACGAGAACTTGAAAAACCATATTAAGGAATGAAAAGTTACGGCATTCCTAATGCAGCTGGCCGGACGTTATAAATTATATGAAAGCGCCGCTCACGAAGATCCAGGCGCATCAAGGAGGGCTTTCGTTATAGGTTTGCCAAGAATTTGGAAAGCCATGCGTGGGAAGATATTCCAAATGTAGGTAGACGGATGCTATAAATTTGGTGAAAGGCCACTTGCACAGATGTATCAGCAGTAAGGATCGTGGGAAGAAAATAGGGAGAAGAACTACCAAGGAAAACATAGAGGACCTAATTACAATATCAAGACTCAACGCTGCTGATGACAACAGTCTAAAATCTACAATCAAACTACTACTAAGATGTGTTTGTTTGTTAAGTTCAATTGTGGGCACAATGTCCGAAAACTGTACGGCACCGCGCGAGCTGCAAGTTTCGATTTTTTTTAACTGAAATGATTTTTTCATTTAAATGATTCGTTATGCCTTTTATCGGTAAATACTCCCTCGTCCGATACTCTTTCAAAGTCGCCTTAGCAAACAAACAATGTTCGTGTATAATCCGTGTTTTTTGTCACGTCCTGAGGGGACGTGGGCATATAATGTGTGTGGTATCCCTCTTTCTTGCTTACGCCTAGCGTAATAGCACAGGATGGGGGTTAAAAAGGGGACGTGCTGGTGGAAGGGGGGATTTCAAGGAATTTCGTGGATGATCCAATTATTGAAATAATGGTTGTGAGATTTGTGTTCGATTGACTCGTAATTTATTAAAATCGACCGTATGGGTTAATCCTATTATTTTCAGGATACAAATCGGAAACAAAATATGAAAGTATGTCCGCTTACATTGGTGCGCCTCGGTGTTAACCCAGTCGCTTGGGTGTCAGATAACGGTCGTAAAGCTAAGGGCCCTGCGCCGGTGGACCAGAAGCGCTCGCAGATGGTGTGTGTGTGAGTGATTCGAATACAGATGTTCGATGACACAGATTCTAATATTCGTGAATTTCACGGATCGAGAATGGAAATTACAATAAAATAATGCGCGGAATACAAAGCCAAGATTCTTACGATTATTGCGTAAACTGTTACAGACGCTTCGAAGTACAAGATTTTCTAAGCTCATTGTATGACAACGTTCGCGTTACAAGAAAAGAACAAAGGTTTGACGCGATGAATATCGGTTAAAGAACTCTAGGTCTGAGCTCGCTGGATTCTAATTGGAGACTGCGTTAGACTCAGCGATAGACTGCTGGATTAAAATTAAAGGTTGGGCTCGGCCCGATGTTGGATTACGACTGACGTTGCATTCATCCTCTGGGCCTTCCTGCTCCAGATTCCGTTTTTGGTACAGTAGGAAAAGAAGGGGACTTTGTTTTTTTTATGTTCCTTTACCCAATCAGATAGGCGATGTGGGAGACTGTTCCTTGCGTCCATTGGCCAGTCAGGGCGGGGGACATAGAAGTCTCCCTCCTGCGAGTTTTCCATGGGAAAGCACGCGGGGTTGGATTTGTTTACGTGAAGTCTGGGGCCTCGGCGCTGAGTCGCCTCGCGATAATGTAGCAACTAGCCGCGTCGCGGGCCTTGCATGTACATTCGAATTTCGTCGCGCTCTCGATTTTATGGCCGGGTCGAGTGGAGTTTTCCGGAGCCCTTGATCCATCCTTGGTTCCCGTACGGGTTAAAATCGAGACAATGTCAGGGTCTGTTGGCGGGTGATCTTCGAGTCATCTGGCTCGCAGTTCAGTATATTTTTTTGTTTTACGACTTTTCGGAGAAATCGGTCCTAGAACCATGTATTCGTAAGACTCACATGGATAAGAGGGGCTATAGGGAAAGTTCAGCGGCTACGTCGCAGGATGTGACATTTTTTACACGCGTCAGAAATTAGCCGCCATAAAAGTCAGTTTCACCCTGTGCACTGGCTGTATTACTACATTTTGGGTACACTAACTCCACTGCGACGCCTACAGGCCGTAATTTACACCATGTTTCAGGACAAATTTTCAGACGTTGCTTATACCGTCTCTCTATACGAAGATTGGACCCCTTCCCTATAGGCCCCTTGCTATGGCCGATGTAAGCGCAATTCGAACCGCGATCTTTATGCATAGAAATATGTAGAGATTCAGTCGGTCGCTCTCTACTCCTGTAGTTGTCCGCCACTTGTCCAGGTTCTGAAAGGTCGGTAAGATAGACGGAGGCAGAAAAAGGAATTTGCGTTTCGTCTCCGGTACAGTGACAGACTCATCAGTAGGGCTGTGTCGCTGCACCCTGCTGAAAGTTAGAAAAAAAGGTCGTTGTATTGCGATATTTGTTTATATCACGACTGGGTATTCTTAACAGATGTCCAAGGTATAAAGACACCCAATTTCAGACCGGTATGCGTGTGCTATGCCATGTGTGAAACCCGGGAACTTAGTTGCGCACCTAGTAAGGAAGGAAGGTGGGTGCCGCATGAATTAACTGGGAGACAAATGGAAAATCGAAGAGCCACTTCCGAAATGTTGGTTTTGCGGCAGAACAGAAAGAGTTTCCTGCGTCGAATTGTCACTGTCGATGAAAAATGTATATAATTCGAGAATCCCAAACGCAGAAAATTGTGGCTTTCACTCGACCAGCCCCCCTACTCGACACTGGTAGATAAATGCTATTCGCAAAATGTCCTTACCGCACTGTGGCGCTAGTAGTCGTGTGGCAGGAATGCATATATATGTAAATATGTTGCGCCGTCGTTTCGAATATCTTACATGCATAAAAGTCTATTGGTATATTTAGAATGATTTTCCGTTCTAATGATTTTTCATTTGAACACAATAAATAACGTCGCCATAACGATAACAGGCGAAAGCCACGAAAGTATCGAATCGTTCAGCTGATCGGAGTATTTAGAGCCGAAGGCTGTCACACAACAGCCAACGCTAGGCAGTGGCGATTTCAAGAACTACAAAGCCGGGACAAATCGCGTTTTCGTTCATCGTATAGGAATAGTCGGCCAGTGTCAGGGGGCTGCACTTGGCGAAGCGTCAACATTGACGGCACGGCCAAATCGCTTCGGAAAAAAGACAATGCTCTGCGGTTGGTGGGACCAGAAAGGAATCGTGTACTATGAGCTGCTGAAACCGGGCGAAACTGTCAATGGGCATCGCTACCGACAACAACTGATCGATTTGAACCACGCATCGCTAGAAAAACGGCCAGAATAGGACACGAGACACGAACGTGTGATATTGCAGCATGACAACGCTCCGTGCCATCGCAGTTCCATCGTCCAGGACACCATAAAACCACTGAAATGGGATCTGCTACCGCACCCGCCGTATTCGCCAGACCTGGCCCCTTCAGACTATCACTTGTTCCGGTGGATGGCGCATGACTTGGGTGGGCTACACTTGGCCAATTACGATGCAGTACAAAATTGGTTGGACGAATGGTTTCAGTCCAAAGACGCGGCTTTTTATCGTCGCGGTATTTATGTATTACCAGAGAGATGGCAACAATGTGTAAATAGCGAGGGGCAATACTTCGAATGAACAATTTTTTGTATTTGTCTTGAAATTTTCGATTTTTTATTGGTAAAAAAACCCGGTACTTAGTTGCGCACCTAGTAAGAATATTGTCAGTGACATACTAGCACCACGGGAAGAGGTAAGAGGTAAAAGGAACTAAATAAAGCGGTCAAAAAGCGTAACATTTTTATATACGCCACTATTGCTAAGACCTCGAGAAGTAAGCTGCGTGTGACAGAGACGGAACAAATAAATAATGAGAAGTTAGCTGTGGATGAGGCAGAATGATACTTGAGAAGTGGGCTGCGTTCGAGAGAGCTGTAAAATGATATATACCAGAGAGATCTCCGTAAATGCGTAAAAATACAAAAATATTTTTTATATAGCAATGCCCAATGAACAATATGTATTAGTTGCAGAATTAACGGTGAAAAGGTCAAAGATGATATTAATGCAATACGTAGTGATAGAACGATATCTTTATTATAACAGTGGTTAATTGTACAACGAACGGTAGAAAATGCCTCAAATAATACGGATGCTTTTTTTTCCTTGAATAAATTTTTATTTTCATAGGTAAATACGACGGTAAATTAATTCCTACTGTCAAAGAACAATGCTTTGCGATCTGTTTATATTAAAACTCGCAAACAGCGAATGGTAACGCGATAATTCTTACGTTAACGATTTTTAACCCATCAACTCATGACTTATTTTGTTTACCGTCAAACGCATGACTGAGGTGTACATGCACCCCGTGCATGTACACCTCATTTCTTTCTTTGTCATTAAACCGGTCCTACGGGGATATGGACTTTATCATACCTCAACTTCTTCGTATTTTCACAAGAAAGTTAATAGTATGCGAGCCGTCCAATTTAATTAACATTCCATTAGTGAACAATCCATTTAAAAACTGAAAAACGGCAAAAACCTCATTTTTTGCATAAAAATTGGGGTGCGACCGGACCCCAGTCGTGAGTTTTAGGGTTAAATACAAATTAAAAGATAATCATACGCAAGAAATTGCAATCACCCATTGCGGTGAGGAATTAAAAAAATTGTTCTGTATTGTTTTCGTGTGCAACGAACGGTGGAAAACGTCTTAATTGATTTTTTTTTATTCTTGACTACATTTTATACTCGGGTCAGTGTGATGGTGAATTATTCCTAGACAAAGAACAATGCTTTGCTATCTGTTTGTATAAAAACTCGCGATCAACAAATCGGTAACGCGATTATTCTGACGATAACATATTTGAATGAAAATAAAAAGAAAATCACACGAAATAAATTGCAATTAATCATTGAGGCAAGAAATTTAAAAAATTGTCCAATGGTTATTTTTTGATATAAGAAAAACACCATAATAGCAATAAAAAGTCGAAGCGATATTGCTTGCTTCAACGTTTTTAAGATCAAATATCTGGGTCCTATTAGCAACATCAAGGCTGGTTTGTCTCGAAAATTCGATTTTAAGAATTGTCAAATTGTTCAAATATTTTGTGTTCGAATATTATCATATTTGCTGGTACAGTAGAACCTCGTTTATCCGACCTTCGATTAAGGAGAGATATACACCTAGATGGTCGAGGTCGAGAATTTAGAAGCTATGAACATTCCGTCGACCGTAGAAGATCTACACATGGGTCTGGTAACGATGATTCCATGTAAGTTGACAAATTTCATGATTTATTCATTCCCAAATTTTCAAACGTGTTTTTCTCAAAACCACGTTTTTCAAATCGGTACCCAACATTTCTCGAAAACCAATGAACCGATTACCTTGAGGTTTATTGTGGTTATTCTATACACCATTATCTAGTACTTGTCATAGGATTTTTTCCGTTACTTAGTTTTGGTTTTATAGGCAAAATAATAACTAATTTTTGGCCCAAAAATCACTATTTATGTTCAAACTTCCGCCATTTTGTCATAAATCGATATTTTGAGAATCGGCTATGAAAAATACTAGATTATAGTATCTAATTTAATAATCTTTTTGGTTTTTTCAGATGATTTTTGAAGAAACGCCAGTGGGTACCGTACACAGTGGGACGGAGTCCCAAATCGACGGCGAAAAGTCTGACAAGTTGTCGATTCGTGTGAAAGTTTGTACTCGGGGGTTTTTGGGGTCACTGATTACGAATCTGAAGTGAAAATTTCGAAAACGAAAATGGTGGATCCAGTACGGCAAAAAATGTAATGAAAAACGAATTGAATCGTAGTGAAAGTCTGTACTCGGGGGTTTTTGGTGTTGCTGATTACGAATCTGAAGTCAAAATTTCGAAGAACAAAATGTCGGATCCATTACGGCAAAAAATTTAATGAAAAACGAATTGAATTGAGGTAAAAGTCTGTACCCGAGGGTTTTTGGGGTTGCTGATTACGAATCTGAAGTCAAAATTTCGAAAAACATAATGGCGGATCCAGTACGGCAAAAAATTTAAAGAAAAATGAATTGAATCGAGTCAAAAGTCTGTACCCGGGGGTTTTTGGGGTTGCTGATTACGAATCTGAAGTCAAAATTTGGAAATACAAAATGGCGGATTCAATATGTACGACTTGTGTAGAAAAGGCGTTATATGTATGTCACATTGCAAAGGTTTCCCTTGAAATTAGGTTGATACAAAGTATTGAGATTATAATAACGTATACAAAGTGTAGAAATTAGCATTATATTTCTTAATAAATATGTATTCGCTTATAAAAGCAAGTAACTGACGGAAAAAATGCCACATTCCGAATAACTGGTCAGTTATCGTGATACATTCGATTACATACAACTTTATTCATCGTCACCAGAACAATCTGATTCACAGTCAGTGAATTCAACTGACGACGCATTGCCCGAGCTCGCTGCATTTGTTGAGACGCTTGGTGCAGTTAATAACTGAATTGCTTCCGGTAGCAACGATTTCATTTTCTTACCAGGTAATTTGCGCAGGCTAGAAACGTATGGCTCAGACGTTAATAGTAGGCGTGAAAAAACGTCTTCCATGGTTTTTGTTCGGGAAAATTTTCGTGAAAAATCTAATTTATTGTTTTTATGTATTTATTGGTAGACTGTTGGGCGTCTTCGGACATTTGTCCAATTGGTAATATTGCAGACTTTATAATCGCTGCGCTATGAATCAAAATTTTATGCATTGAAGTCGGTATATAAAACCACGAATACAACTTCACGTAGTCGCGAGCTGTTTGCACGGCATAATCTTGAAATCTGACTATATCAATCTCATGGCCACTCGAAAGTGTTTGCAATATAACGTGAAATCGTTTGATCAGATGTACATTTACCCCCGTAATCGAAGCAGAAGTGGTTGAATCTTCAAAAAACCGTCGAGCAGTATTCCCGTCATTGGAGCTACCAAATCCGGGCTTTGGTTGATCAACTATGAGACTCAATCGTATGCGGAAACCTTTTTGTATACTTGCTTTTCGGTTTTTTACAATTTCTTTATCATTTGCAGTACGCGCTTGCCACTTTTTAATTTCAAGTTTATACCCTATATGCAAACAACATTCGAAGAAGCGAATCCACGCATGCAGAGTCGATAATCCGAACTGTAGAAAATCTTCATTGATTTTTCTTTTCAACATCGCATCGATATCGTTGAAGTCTTTTGATGTTGCTTGACATAAATAGCAACGTTGATTAGAAGCATTACTCGCGATTGCATTGCAAACTTTACCATCTATCATGGTGAATGCAAGTTTGAAAGAAACGGTTATGTCTTTTCCGTCAATGACAGTCTCGTAAGGGACAAGGTTACTTTCCTGCTGTTTAATAAACTCCATTTCGCTTACTGTGGCTTCAGTATTTTCATGCAAAAATTGAATTCTAATTGGCCGACAAAAAGGGGTAGACGATGGCCTGGGATTTTTCCATACAACAAGGGTATTTTTTGTTTCTCAAGTGATATCTAGTGCAATAGAACAAGCGACGTGAAGAATATGTTAGCATCAGACTTACTTCCATCATCATCGGTAAATCTTTGTTTATATGCAGTTTTGCCAGAGGTGCCATCGCAACCCCACTTACAAATTAAATTCAAGTCGCGAACACTTTCTTTACATAAGCTTTTAATAACTGGATATAATAAGATTCTCTGAATTGTGTGATCCAGCAAAAACTGCAGTTTCACTTCAGCACTACATTCTGTAACGCTAATGCCTGATTTCGGTGGATAACATTGAAGCTTCGCTTGATGTATTACATTATACGACGAAAATAACTTACAGCACTGTACTCTAGTTGAATTCTGAAGTTTCTGATAGTCGGATTTTAACATATTAAGTTCAACTACAACCGATAGGGCTTTATCAGGAGTATAAGGAATTTCTGAAATCGATTCCAAAGATTCTCTATACTTTTGAGCTCTTGATGGGCTTCCCGCGTCACATCTTGAACAACTTTTGCGGCATCAAATCTACCAGCTGCTCGAAAGCTCATTTGAGCCGCATAAGACAGTTCTTCGGTAATTCTAATTGCATGCAAATCTTCAGTTTTCCTCTGTTTTGAGCGCACACTCGCTCCAGCAAATCCTAAAGAAGGCCGACCCATGCTGCTGGACTGTATTGAAGCTTCTTCGATTTTTTCCAGGGGAACAAACACACTGAGCCATGTGGAAAATTTGTCGAAAAATCTGTCTTCGTGCCTCGAAGCTTGCTTTCACTTTTCATTAAATTAGGACAATAATGCGCGTACTGCAATTTTCGCGTCATCTGACAGAGTAAAAGGTCGTTGCGGTTTCTCTGACATGAACTTTTCAATTTCCAGATATGCTGAAGCTGCACCACGATTTAAATTATTTTTCATGAGTGCGAAAATATATTTTCTCGTTAATCCAGGTGCTGCAGGATCATCGTCGGCAGATTCTAAAATGTTAAAGTATAATACATATGAATAAGTAATTACATATTCAGCCTTACTCACTATTACTCATTCCACAATATTATAGATGACTATAATATTGTGAAATGCTATGAAAACCGCAAGGAATTTTTTTTTTTAATCCTCATTTTTTATCATCGATTTCGATTAGACACTTCAAAATATACATTTTTTTCAGAGGTTATTTTTCGCTAGGTTTTTGGGCCTTTTGGATGAGGCCTAGCAGAAAGTGACTTGATCCAAAATATTTCAATTTTAAAGCGTGAAATCTAAATCCGCTATAAAAACTAAGGGTAATGATAAAAAAATCTATTTGAGCCTCACTGGGCCCACAACGTGAGCACACCTCTGAAGAGATAATTTGAAACCATACAGCTTCTATCTGAATCACTTCTCCATATTTTGTGTTTGAATTGTCCGAAATCGAGAAAAATGCATTTTTTTTATCACAAAACCTTGTACCAATAGCGGTGGCGCAATAATGCGCAATTTTTTTTGCTGTTTCCATTACACAATAGAATAATCTAGAATCTCGAATAAGTCCGGCCGCTTTACAACGCTTTACAATTCAACCTTTCTCTACGTGTTTACAATTTTCAGTAGCAATTCTACGTTAATTTTCGGAAAAATCATTCCTTCACTGATATCGCCTACATCATTATTACAAATTTTTCATTACATGATAATATTCTACTTACTTTCCTCTTTCGAATCCATTTTGAAAATCGTCAATCGGTTTATTTTTCTGTAACTGGCGACGTTTTCAAGAGCGCACTGAAAATTAGGCACAGAGCGCGACGCTTCTGCTTCCAGCAAAGAGCACTTTTGAACTGGTACTTTTTATCAGGTACAAAGGATCGTCCCCTCTCGAGTCTGGAACTCGACCCTTGGACTATTACTATATCTAACCCACCACTGCAGATCCCCGAAATCGATACTTTATTTTTAGACTTTTGGCCGTCGGTTTGGCTTCCGTCCCAATGTGCCATATACGGAGATTTTTTTACGACGCGCCAAGGATCATATGATATCCTTGTATATTTTTGATATTTTTGAATAAAGAAAATTAAACATATTTTGTATATATATATATATATATATATATATATATATATATATATATATATATATATATATATATATATATATATATATACTTTTAAATAATTAAAACCCCAATCCAAAATTTCAAATAGTTTTCCTTGAAAAAGTTCACAAAAAAGACTTTTTCCGGCTCCTAGGTGTATATCTCCCCTTAACCGACGGTCCGCATTATCCGAGTCACCTAACTCATCCGAGTCCTCCGCATTATCGGAGTCGTATTCTCGGATAATACGCAGAATCTCGGATAAAACGGAAGAATCTGCTATGCATATGCGTGGAATAGTCCTATATTGCTACTGTTTTCCGTAATATCCGAGATTTCACTTATCCAAGGTACCCTCCCCCCACTTTGCCTCGGATAAGCGAGGTTCCACCGTATTTGCCATGGAGGCTAGGATACGTATTCGATCCTCTTCCATCTCTCTTACACGACATCGACACTCAGCTTACTTCTCGAGATCTTAGAGATAGTGGCGCCATCCCTGTTTGACCACATTTTTGTCACCACTTTGAAATGCACAGATCGGACTCCTCCCACTCTAACCTCCATGATAGCGATGTTAAAATACTATCAAAGAACAGATATTACATGGAACAACAGGGCCCGTGTTAATATTTGGCAGAAAAAATGTACTTAGGTATTCCGCCGGTAGACTGCGCGACGATGTATCGGTGTGCCACACACAATTATAGCGGTTCAAGGCACGCCTCTTGCGGTTGTCTCTCTCTCGCGTATGCCTATCGGGCTATAGTGCTGTCCCGCTTGTATTAATGGCCGATTGACCAACCAAGCCATGGCACCTAGAGTAAAGGAGCCCGAACGCTGTACCATGAACGTGGACGCTAAAACCGACGAAAAAGATGTATAGGGCTATGTGGTGGCGCTGCTGTCGCTGGTATAGGATGACAGAGAAAAGAGAGAGAGCAGCGTATTTCAGATAGCGCGATAATATGTACCGGACTGGATACGAGATATTGATGTGCAAATTTTACATTTGATTTCCAAAGTCAATAAAAATTTAATTATGCCTCAAACCAACCAAAGTAGTACGTTCGAGGTGTAATCCTCATTGTGTTTATATACCCCTCATAAAAATTGCATTTGTTAGATTTTGTTAGATTAATTTTCTCAATTTTTGATACATGATTTCATTTTAGTTGTTCCATGTATTTATTAGGAGTGTGCGGGTAGCAGAATTGGTCGGGTCGGGTCGGGTCGGGTAATTAGACTATGATTCGGATCGGGTACCCGAATTTTTCGGGTAGCCCGAATTTTTCGGGTCGAAAAATTCGGGTACCCGTGATCGGACGGGAATACTCGAACTTTGTCGAGTATCCGAGTTTTTCGAGTACTCGTGACCAGACTGGAATACTCGTACTTTATTGAGTAACCGACGATATTCAAGTATACTGGGGTAACCGTCGACTAGCGGTTTATTCGTCTCACATCGAGTACTCGATAAGCCGTGTTGCCGTAAAAATATTTCAAATTTCGTTTCATAGTAGATGAAAACGGAAGAAATAGACTCGAGCTTTATGTTTTCTACCCTTCGCCGATAGATTGAAGATCATAAGAAATAAAAATAATTGATTAAATAAATTTAATATTCATATTTATTTAATATTTTAATATTTAATATAAGTATTGTATACAGAAAAGTTTTTTGTATTCTTGAAATAAAAAGTTTTTCCTATAGTTTATGTTTATTTAAAGATTATAATGCAAGAAGCAGAGCTCCTCGACGTGTTCCGTTATGAGCCTGGCGCGTGTAGGTGTGACGATGTTTCCGGCAGTCGAAAAAGTGCGTTCGCTGCTTACTTGAGTAGCCGGTACGGACAAATAAATTGCCGCAACTTTGGAAATGCCAGGGTAATGTTGGCAGTTCATTTTCCACCAGGATTTAGCATTTGTCGTTGATGGAGACACCTTATCGGACAAATATTTTGTCACTTCGAGAAGCGGTGTATTGCTGTCATTTACTTCCCCGATTTCAATCGTAGCGAGATATTTGAATAATTTTGACGGTGGTTCATCTGCAATTAATAATGTTTTATTAACACCTTGACTCTCAAGCCAAAATGATCAATGAACAGCTCCGCGTTAAAAAAAATAAATATGCAATATATTTCAATAAAATTCAATTTCAATAAGACGAAATAAGATTATTTCGTGCATATTGAAGGGACCATTCCAGTGTGACTGGCTTAAAAATCGCGGATTATCATGATTTCTTTTTCGAATAGATTTAGATAATTAGTCCAAATTCTTTTTGTTTATTCAAATTACTTATGTTCTACACGAAAATATTTGTTAATGTTTTATTTTTATTTTCTATGTACATTTCTTTGGCCATGGCAAAGTGAGATTTAATAAAATATTGTCTGACGGTGGAAGCTCCTGCTCCTCTAAAAATTGTCTGAACGAAAAAACACGATAAAGATTATTGATCAGTATGGCAAAACTGTAGAGGGAGACGGAGTTTTTCGTAAAAAAAAATCATGCAATTTTCAAATTAAAAAAGCCTGTTTCTAAGAAAGGCTGTAGTGACCGGAATAATTCGAATCTCGCGACCACAATTTCACGGCATGTTTATTCGATGACAGTCCATATTTTCGGATAATGCAAAAAAAAACGTTTTCAAACAAATTTCACCTGGAATGATCACTTTAAAAAATCCGTTTTTTACAACTTTTGTCGCGTTTATCTCGCAAACTGTTTTTTAACCTGGTTGACAACGTATCACAACAAGTTTGGCGCCGAGTCAGGCTAGGAAAATTTCAGAATACTTGTAGAACGAACGCTTATGTTGGTGCGTGAAATTTTCTTGAATTGAAAATTTGACTACATGAAATGTATATAATTTGCCGCATCATTTTAATCGCATTAACACGACATGTGCTGTCGTGTCGATGCGATCAAATAATTCAGGAATAATACATGAATACTAGCCATGAAGCTGGACGTGCAATATTTAATCATAACATTTATGAGTATCTCTAAGCTAATCTCATCTAATTGCCATAGTTGGAAAATGAACGAACCTTCTGTCGACTCGCGGATCGTAGAACTTGCGTTTGTAGCATTCAGACCGCTGCCGACTTCCTGAAGTTCAATTATTTTTTTTATCAGCATTTCCTCTATCCTGATTTTTTCTTCGCTGGTTAGTAGACGATTTTTGTACCGTGGATCCACCATCATTGCTAATAGCAGACTTTCCTTCTCACAAACTTCCTTGAAACGTTCTTCCATGGAACTCAGTAAGTGTTTGCCGAGGCTATTGCGTTTCTCTTCGCTGTTCTCCTTAATAAAATCCTGAGTTGCCTGTATCAAACCTCGAATGATCGGAATATATGATGACAGTGTAGGATGCTTTTCAGCAGACATAACAACTGTCGCATCTTTAAAGGGTCCAAGTACGTCAGCGTACATTTGTATAATATTCCATTCTGAGTTCGACAAATTATTCGGCATTTTCGGCAGCGATAGAACAGCTCCCAACGCCGTTCGGACTTGTAACAGTCGGTAAAACATATCATACTCAGAGTTCCATCTTGTATCCACGTCTTGTATGAGCTTGAGCGGTGTAGATCCGGATTTCAAGGATGTCTGCATATCATCGAGTTTCGCATGAGCAGTTGAACTTCTAGCGAAAAACCCGACTAGCGATCTACATCTCTTTCGGGTCTCGGCGAAATCCGTAGTTTGTTTCACACCGTCTTTGATAGCGAGTTGCAACGTATGTGCAAAACAAGGGATTCTCTCCCATTTGTCGTTTAGAGACACAGCACGTACAATGTTTGGAGCATTGTCGGTCGTGACAAAGATGGGTCGGTTTTCGCAGTCCAATTTCCACTCAATCAATGACTCCTCGATATAACGATGTAGGTTGTTAGCAGTGTGACTCTCCGGAAAATATCGCATATTTAAAAGAAAATAGCGATGTTCAAAATCTGCCGTTGTGTAGTGAATGGTGAGTGTCATATAACTTTCCACGCTTCGGGAGGTCCAGCCATCCGTTGTCAATGCTATGGAATGAATGCCTGTAAGACAGTATAACATCAATTCAATAAAAAAAATTGCGTAGAATAATCTCATACATAGTTTCTCAAATAGGATGTTCTATGCAAATAAAATAAGACCTGACCTTTGGCGAAATCGCTTTGAATCGTTTCCAAAACCCGAAGCCGTTCCACTCCGTACATTTTCGGGATCTCGACCCGAGAGAATGTCGTTCGGCTAGGAACGATATAACGTGGCTCCGCCACTTTCAGTACATTTTTGAAACCAACATCTTCAACGATGCTATAGGGTTGTAGATCACGTGCTATCATTTGAGCAATAGCAGTCGTGATCTTTTTTGATTTGGCGGAATTACGTTCCAACGGTCTTTGTGCAGCGAATGCTTTATCGATTGTCGTCTCCTTTTGATCGGGCATTGAAATAGAACATGTTGCTTGTTTCATCTGCAATTGTTTCGCTTCCGCAGGGTGCTTGTTCAAGTGCCGTGCCATCGTAGAAGTATTGCCCCACTTCTTCTGAACAATCTTCTTGCAAACGTTGCATTTTGCCGCTAATAATAGAACAGAAAATGGTCGAAAATGGTCTGTATTGACTCGACGGGAAATAATCAAAAACGTAGCAGGAGATCAAACAAAAATCAAGCGTGATTGAATTACAATAAAAAATACAGAAAAAGCAGGCGTCCATCTCATTTAGAACTGTAATAAAAACAAAACAATCAGAATGCGAATTCCCAAGTTAAAATGAGACCTATAACCCTTCTAAAATTGTTCTCATTTGTTAGGGAACCCATTTCAACCACTCCAGCATGTATTGCGAAATGTTTTCATCTTATAAGAAATATAAAATCGAGCGTGCTTGCTTTCCGATTTGAAGGCCAGGATTTACAGACACGATAACGTAAAAAAAAAATAACCAGCGATAAAATAAACTGAAAACAGGAAGAGAATGATATTGTATACTCCAATGAGAATAAGGCATAAGTATTAGGTTGGTAGGTTACCCATTCTGAATTGTCATCTTCATTCCCGACTGAAGTTTATTCAATAATTAAATAATCAGATACAATCTAACCAAAACAATCACAGAATCTGAAATAAACAAAATCACGTGCACGAGATCCAATAAACAGCAATTAAATAAGCCGAAATCGCCACAACAACGATACACACTAGGGCGGAGTGAAAAAGGTCGATATCGCGGATCGTATTGTAATAGCGCGGGAAAATTGCGTTTTGGCATCAGTAAAAAACGTGCGAAAGAAAAAAAATTGCAAAAAATATCTTCTGTTCCGACGCCTTAAAGTTTTGAATTTTTTAACGTGGGTTTTAAATGTGGAGAAAACCCAAAAAAATTAGTTGGCACTGAAAAATTGATAAAAACTCACCGGGTGGGTCGATTTCAGCCCCCCCCCCCCCCCCTGTGCTTATTCGAAGCGAGAAGAATGTAACTTTTATTTGACGTTTTAAAATTGAAAATACGCTAGAAGAACTTCTAGCGCAAATACGTTTAAAATTGAAATACTATTTCGATACGATCCGCGAAAATTGACCTTTTTCACTCCACCCTACGGACACACACACACACACACATGCGAGCACACAATAACCGCACTAGTCGAAATCGCCAAATCGGAATCGGTAAGATTTGCCTCGTACATCTCCAAATTAAATTTTACTTGCGAATGAGACGCATAGTTTTAATTTTGATGTCAAATTAAAAGAAAAATTAAAACTATACGTCTACGTATCAAATCAACCAACCAATATATGCTTCAAAGGTATCTCCGGTTTCGCTGCCAATCTCAATCGAGCAACTCGTGGATATAGAAATATCTGAACTATAAAATAAATCTATCGTCGTCTTCTGCAATTTTCGACTAATAATTAAGGTGTAACCGCTTATACTGAATTGCAAAGATAAAGTGATAGAGAAGAGGCTTGAAAATGAAAAATTAGAAGTTCATAAAAAAATACACTTCGAGAGTCACTTACAATACCTACGCAAAAGTTTCACGACTACATGGATTAAAGTAAAGAAGATGCTAGTTGAATGAATGGAATAATAACAATGATTGAACCATTTTTTGTGTTGATCAAATTCAACTTACCTGTCGAATCAACCGCAACGAAAAAATCCCATACGGGACTCCTTTTCTTTTCCTTCAATATTTTCACAGCCTCCGAGTGGCTACCACCTTCCGTACCGCCACTTTTTTCGGATTCTTCTTCAGTATCACAGTCAGATTTAATTTCACTAACGATCAATCGACTATCACTCGACTCTGAAGATTTCGCGACTGACATTATTAAATTATTAAGATTAGGTGAAACAAGAAACAATAAAGAGAGGTTTACGAGTGCTCGCTCGCTCAGCAACTTAACGATTGTCACACAAATCGAAAAAGCCGAATAGTACGTGCATGAGAACAGAAAGTTTATAAGAGTGGTGTGGCGACGCGTGGAGACAAGACGCGGGAGAGAACTCTCTCGCGGTGGTGAGCGCGCGAAGAACAGAAGTAGCTGTGGCCGTTTGCTCCCAAGCTCGAAGTGTTTACATTGTATGCAAGCGAAATACGAAACATAAACAAGACAAAGAATGAAAGAATAAAGAATAGAGAAGTGAGACGAAAAAAGATCTTTACAGCATTATGATTTATGCGATTTATCGCCTTCTTCGAGTTTTCGTTTTCTCCCATTATTCGATCGATACACCTAGATAAAAAATAAACAAACATAAATAATAGATACGGATCTCTGAGTCGTTTACGAATACCCGAAAACCAAATTCGGGTACCCGATAGTGGCGGGTAATGTAAAAACGAAGCCCGTCGGGTACCCGACCCGACCCGAACATCGGGTACCCGAGTCAATCGGGTACCCGCACACCCCTAGTATTTATTCATATAAATGTTTTTCATATGAATCAACTTCTCGTTATTTAGAATTTTGCTATTAAGTCTTCGCCAACAGCTATTTTATCATATATCATTTTCTTTGGTATCGAAAAACAAAGGGCATCATGTACATTAAACTCCATTGGCGCATGCGAGGAACATTTAATGCTCAAAAGAAGATTGGGGTAATTAGTTACCCCACTGTGGGGCCTATGTCCCAAAAAAAAAAAATTGTGGGAGTCTAGGGTCAATGATGTTAATGATAGGAAGAGACATTCTGAAATTACGAAAATAGATCAACAACGAAGTTCATCTAAAGGGTACATATTTCGGGGGGGTTTGACGACGCGTGCATAAAAAATCTTAGAAGGATAAACAGCGAGAGATTATTTACGCGAGCCAACAGCAGCGAAAAAGAAATGTATGTATGTTTGTTTGAAACAAACAAAAATACCAACATACCGAAGAACCGCTTGCATCTTATCGACAAGTATTCTCTCGAGAGACGGCACAAACGAAGCTGCAAAAAAACATCTAGCCGGAGCTTTGACAGGCACGAACGGCCGGGATTTTAATCAAGGAAATAATGAACCCTTTCAGCATAATCAAATACAAGTCGATGAGTGATACGCTGCGGTGAATTGTCGACGTTCTCGTTTCGGTAGCCCCTCGACCACTGATTCTCTTGCATTCTCATCGACGAAATGGAATTAAGAACCTTGTAGACCCTCTTGTCGTCATTCTTGCTCAGACCCTGTCGATTTTAAACAATTCGTCAATCCAACCTCATCAATATTTTTCGGTTTGTAGTTAAGGGGGGGGGGGGGAATAGACTCACATTCTTTCAAGAGCCGGAGAAACAATTAAATCCTTCTTCACCAGGCCTTCATTGTCTCTCCCAAAAAACATTGAACATTCAGGGAGTGTTGATGATCTTGTTCGTCGTTCCTTTTGACGATAGAATCGATTAGGTGGCGGAATCAGTGAAAACGAAACCCAGTGACGTTAGGCCATCATACAAATCGACATTGGCATCACTAATGACAGCTCTTGGTCAAATCCTGTAAAAGTAAAGAAGACATTCGTAGTCCCAATCCAAACTGTACCGCCGTTGATTACTGACTTTCACTTTGGCTGCGCTCAAATAAGTCCGGACGGCCTCTTTTGCACGAGCGGCAATTTTGAAATTGCCTCAGTCAAAGCAGCATCGGTGACGGCTGCACATGTGTCTTGGGCTCTTCTTACCTCGCGCTTTAAGTCTCGAGTCTGAAATAGAAGCACACCATCGGTGCACACTGCTTTTAATGCCGTACGTGTGACTGATGTGAGCAACAATTTCGTACTCAGTTTACGTGATCAACGACTGTAAGATCACCTCACGTAGAAGAACATGGACACAACGAGTAATACAGCTCTACTGTATTACTCGTTCTTTATATACATATCATCCGAGTTAACATTGTTGAATTTATGAATGATGTACGAATAGAACGTTACCTTTTTTACGAGACGTCGATAAAACGCTCTGGTTCGAACGGGTAGCGTGTTGAGCTCTTGCGTACCAGATTGGCATGCTGGTTGTGCGGCGATTCTCTCGAGTTTTCAAATTCTTCCGTAATTGTCGACAGGCAGTGCACCTAGGTAATTGTACGGAAATCGCATAATCACTGTTTGGGACAAAGCCTGTACAATTTGCAGCTCGCCTACATAGATATTTTTTGTGGAATGATAAATATATCATATAATTTGCTCGTTGGATGTTCCACTAAGCTTGCGAATATGAGAGTAAATATAATACCAATGCACGATATCCTATTGCAAAATGAAACCACATGTGTACAAACCTTTCTTGCTCGAATCCACTGCCACAGCACACCATGTTATCCTCCGCCTCCTGTAAAAGCTCTGTTACACTTTCGACGAACGTCACGATGCGATCTAAATCGATCGTTACAGGGCTGTTAGGAGTTTAAACTAAGGGGGTGGCGAAGGGGGCGGTCCGCCCCGGGCCTCTGGTCCTGGGGGCCCTCCAAATCTCGAGAAGTCATTTTTAGTCAAATTCCAACCAAGGCCGAAATATATTCAGTAAGGGGCAGTTTGGGGTTGGAGGCCCCCTACGTATGCAAAATATAAACATAGGTAGGTAGGTACTAAATCACCTGTTATCAGGGGGCCTATTACGGTTCTCTGGTGAGACTTCTCACTTCTCGCATTTTCATCTCACGTGAGTTTAGTCACGCTATTACAGATCGGTCGGGTGAAAATGTCAGATCACTAGGAACTTCCGGCTAATGATCCCACATTTTCACGACATCGTAGAAGGGGTACCCGAGTGGAAAACGTAATTCGTCACCGCCTAGCCACAAGCTAGTAAAGTTATTGAAAAATGGGTGGATTAACAAATGTAAATAAACATTATCGAATCAATGACTCAATTGCGTTCGCATTGAAAGCGATAATCGCATAGAATTACATAACCTTAAATTGTATTTGTCCGATCATTTATTCCGGTCAGTGCGGCCGCAGTTGGGAAGTGTTGGCTAGGTCATCGCGAGATACCGACTTGAGGATTTTATTCATTCGCAACGTCATCTGTAACTCAAGTTGCTTAACAAACCATGAGCCAGTCGCTCGATGGAACTACACGTATTCACATAACCAAAACTTGTCATTTGTGATCAAGATCGGTTGGGCAGTGACTAGCCAAGGGGTGCACCGCAGCAGTTAGCTGGCAAGGTCATGGCGAGATACCTACTTAAGAATTTTTGCATTCGCAACGCCATCTGTAACTCGAGTTGCTTAGTCAGCCATGAGCCAATCGCTCGATAGAACTACACGTAGTCACATAGCCACACTTTATCATTCGTGACCAAGATCAGCTGGGCAGGGACTAGCCAAGAGGTGCACAGCAGTAGTTAGCTGGCTAGGTCATGGCGACATGCCCAATTGAGAATTTCTTTCTTTTGCAAAGCCATCTAAAACTCAAGTTAGCTAGCCAGCCATTAGTCATTCGCTCGACGGAACTACACGTAGTCACATAACCATACTTCGTCATTTGTGACCAAGATCAGCTGGGCAGTGACTAGACAAGGGCTGGATAACAAAACATTCACAATATTACTAGCTCATAGCGCGCCAACCATTGGTCAGTTCGTAAGAGCTCAATTGGGCGAGCCAGTTACTAGGTCGTAACTCAGACAGGCTAGAACAATTTCTACTCGGGTATACTAGGTCGACCCATTAAACCCAGCCCAAAACAAAAGACGTGCGTATCAACAAAAACACCATCTTCACTCGAATAAGCAACAAGTTTGAATAGAATCTGAGGTTGCAACATGAATGTTACCGAAAAACAAAAACATATGTTATTAAATTTCATGAAAAAAGACGAAGATTCAGCACGAGGCAGATTGTGAGACAGCCAGTCAAATAAAAAAGTACTGGTAATTTTTGTATCATATTAGAACATAAAACGGTTCTTATAAAACAGTGATAGAATTATTGTTTTATTCTAATAAATCGAACTATTATGCAATATATTCTTCTTCCATTATACTGAAGGGATCCAAGGCATCGCACAGTGCTCGTCAGAAGCAGCGTCACATCAGAAGCATTCGATTTTCCCGATCTCGCAAAACCACAATCATCAGCAAATTATTCATCATTATCGGATGACATTACTTAAGTCGCTACGATATCAACTTTAAGTTGCTGAATTTTATTAATTATTCGGGCCGAGATGCTACCGTCTCTGAATCAGATATTTCATAGTAACATTTGTTATGTGTTAGCTTTGGACGTGTCGTCGCCTCGTTGGGAAGACGCTTACGCATGCGCATTTCGATTTTCGACATGACATTTCGTGTCGAGTAAACTCACGTGAATAATCTCGCATTTTCACTAGGTGAAGAGAACCGTAATAGGGTGAGCTGCTCACTTTTGTCACTTTCACCCAAACGGAAAACCGTAATAGCCTCTCAGGTCATGATAGCAATTGTCAATATAGCATAAAGCTCTACCTAGTGATAGCCAGCGCAATAAAAATGGTGCGCCCGCTCACTCTATGGTGGCTTTGGCGCAAAACATAAATACTAGATCCGAACAACTGAGAAATTTTATAATAAAAATGACATACACACGTCCTAAAGAAATTACATCCATACGCACTAGAGAATAACAACAGGGGAAATCAACCAATCTGAACCTTACTGTCGTAAAATTACATTATAACATGTAACTTGTTAGAAGCTAAAATGAAGATAGTAGCCGCCGCTATTACCAACTTGTTTTGTTATGCCCACCATAAGCGGTTCTGCGAACTACCAGAAAACCTCTACTACCGCCTGGTGTTACCGCTTACGGTCTAGTAAGGAAGCAACTAAATCTGATGCACTTACATAACAAAATTATGAAGTATTTCAAAACATAATTTTTCAAGCAAATTGAACTCGATTCAATAACTATACCCTGCGGTCTATATTCATTCAAATCTCTATACAGCCAAAACATTATTCAGGGAATCTTCATGGCGCTGGTAGGTATTTACAAAATCGTAGTTTTGCCTACACCACAACAGTTTACACACTTTGTGTCAAAGGGCCTTGTCATAGCAAAATATAATGTATCATAAATTGGTTTACACGTTAGTGGTTGAATATCTTGCTCACCACTAACGAAAACCACCAGCCACTAAAAACAAATTTTATCCACTAAAAGGGATGTCTAAACCACCAGTTTACGTGGAAAATTCACTAAGTTGTGACCACTGTTAGCCACTGCGGGACTTTCCTGACCCACGGTCTTACATACAGGTCTGGAAACGAAGCCACATTTTAATGATGCCGTGAGGCACCGTTACAAGATCCACTTTTTATTCCGCTCGCCGCCACATGCGTCGCTCCTATCGGAGAATATCCCCCTCCCACGGTCTTCTGTGATCTCACCCTAGCCCCCACTTACAATTTCCGTGTTGTCATGTGAACGATAATCGCGGTCCGAGTGCCATCTCATGCGCTTAAAGCATTTCTTTCACGAACTCGAATATTTAACAATTAATTGATTTTCGTCTATAATCAAGTAAAAATACATCCCCGTATACGAGTACAATTGCAAGCCAATTTACCGAACTTTTAACGAAAAATGACAACTCCAAAAAAGGTCTCATTTATACGGCGCTTTATGGAGATACCGCGCTGGCAACATTCCTATGTAATAATTTAAACACTAAATAACTGTAGCCAGATATAAACTGCTCACACGTGTAAAATATTATAAAGATTTCGTTGCGACAATAAAAACAGCCGGTCACCGAATGTTTAGAGAAAATATTCAGGATTTAACCTAGAAAAATGTCACTAGCAGACGAGTTTTCGTAGCTGCGACTTTTCAGAAAATGGGTCTATCAATCAGTTTAGTCTTCAGTAAGCGTATTATTTGTTCATTTGGTTTTTTATTCGTATCCTTATCAAATATTCGGGGGCAAGGTCGACGGCGTATGTGCCCCGATCTGGAGAGTTGGAGAGACAGACAAAAGATATTCTGTCCATGTCACACATGTACCCGTCAACAGCAATGCTACGTAGTGGCGAAAAATGTAAAGAAAAGTAGATCGACTAAGCGCGCCTAACATATCGTGGTCGTTTCCAAACCTATATCAGACCTTTATTATTATTGAATGGGACTTCAGTGAATCTTACCCTGTTTATCACTTATAATCCAATACTTCTTGACCATTTTTGTCTCGATCGCATCATGCGAGAGAAGTTTTTCTAAACTGAAATTTATAAAAAATTATTGTCGATCTATGATGAACCAAGAACGCCGAGTCAATCTGTCCATTCTATCATTTGAAAGGAAAGTTTCAAGGGAAATAGACTTCAACAACGTTATTGAGAAGTTCACTTAAATGAAAGCACGAAAACATGTAAAATAATTACAAAGTAAAAGCTTTGTTTTTAAACATATAAGTACAGTAAGAGTTACTTTCTTATTATAGTCTTCATTATTTCTTTGCACTCTACCTGCTAGGTGCTGTGTTCAATGCTGATCCGTATTCTAACTTTTTTTTACCCATATCATAAGTAGGGCGTATTGTAAAATTACATATCATCAATAATACATCCATTTTTTAGCAGACCGGGGGCCTCATTTATATGCCGCCCCGGGTCTCTGACGGGCTTAGTCCGCCACTGGGAACATGTTCACATTAATTTTCAAGTAAATCTTCCTGGGAATTGTGGCTGATTGTCTTTTTAACTGTTTAGTGGTTACAGATATGTCAGTTATATGAAGACTTACCGTGACCGAAAGATCGTTGTGTAAAATGAGGTGCAGTCGTATTTGCAGTGTCCGCCGATCGATTTGCACGTACATTGCCCTGGACTCGTCCCGAGGGTTTGTAGTCCAGCTCCACGATTCTGGCAAATAAGTCCGCTTTGAGGTAGGATTCTACTTTGAAACCATGAAAAAAACGCTATTTTCGTGAATTTTTTTTTGAGAATACTATTAAAGATATCGATATGGGGTTTAAACTGTTCAATAAATACACTCTTTAAGTACATCAAAAAAAAATTTAATGTATTTTATTCATTTTTTGTACACGTAAAATATGTTTAAAGCCAACGCCTCGAAAAGCAGGTACCGTTGCCGTGGTCGTGAAATCTTCTCGACGGATGGTCTGAAACAAAAAAATCAAATAGTTCCATGTTCAGTATGTCTTCAGGAACCGACCTAACTAGAATATTTTATATACGTGCAAAATTAACAAAATGGCGGCTAAAATACGAAAAAAAATGCGTTTTTTTGGGTCTTTTTTGCAATAAAAAAATAGTTCTAATCAAAATTTTAAGTTGATTGTGGTTAGGTCGGTTGGTACACACATATAGAATATGTGTTCCAAATTTCATAAGGATCGGTTTAGTACTTTTTGAGTTATCACGACCACGGTACTTGAAAATGTCGTTTCGAGAAAAACGCGTTTAAAGTTTTGGTGAGTGACAAATCGTAGAAAAAATTATCTAACCCTCAATCAGCGATGCGTGGGCCATATAATATGCCCTCGACGTGTTCCAGGTGGGTGTTTTCATCCAATTCAGCCTTTTTTTTTAATTCTGCCCTCCTTAGAAGCCTCAGTCGAGCGGCGGTTCGCTCGAACGATGCGATGTTGGTCGCACATAGTGGGGAACTGCATGACGGTTGGGCCGATTGTAATGCCCATGACTTCCATTATTTTTAAAACTGGGCTGAATCCTTCATTAAAAACGCAGGCAGCAGTGAGGCACGCAATTTTGACGATTTTTTTGCCGTTAAAGACATGTTTCGGTGCCATAGCCCAAACTGTCGAGTTGAAACATTCGTTGTTATTTTGAGTGTTTCCACCCAAACATCTCTCCAGTAATTCCGTTTTTGTTAGATCTTCGTAGATCGGCTTCAGCACCTCTTGTACGTCACTAGCAAGAGCAGGAGGATGTTTATAATTGTTTAAAGCGTTGTTTGCTTCGGCCTTCTTATACTTGCACCAGCCGTGTGAACAGTACGTATGCTGTGGTTTGGAGTCTGTTGATATTTTGTGGTAATAGCCGGCCCAGATCTCGTTTCGCATGCTTTCTACTGAATTTGAATTCCTTTGAATTGCGAGACGTTTGTTTTTAGATAACTCTTTCATTAATTTGATAGTTAGATCAGCAGTCTTCACTTTTTTAATCACGACTTTTGGTTTCTTCACAACTTTGGTTAATAAGCATATATAGGTATAACGGTTTACGATAGGGGAACATCTGTCTTAGCGAACAAAGCCAGGTAGACGGCTGATCCGGGCCGGGCGGGTCACAATAGCGCGCTGAGGTAGGTGCGTTCGAAAGGCGAAAAAGGATAGTTAGACTGCTTGGAACTTTATAAAATTTTGACCGAACATTCTTGAACATATTTACTTTCGAAGAATGTAAAAAAAAAAAATAATTTTTTTTTCAAAGTTTCAAAGTAGAATCCTGCCTTAAATGCGCGAATACATCGTCGATCGTGAATTGCGCAAGGCTGTCCTCCTCACCCTTCAAGAGCACAATGCATAAAGCAATTACTTATTAAATGCCACCTGATTCTGAGTAAAGTAAGTTATGTTGAACAATACAAATGAATGTTCAATCATATAAGTTATGATGTGCCTGGGATAAGATGGAAGGAGTAGGAATTGTACCTCGCGATCATCCGGAGCAATACTGTCAGGGGAGCTTACATCCATGTCAGAGGCAAACACAAAAGGAATGTCCCGTACACCATCAACCGACTGTTTAACATTAACAGGAAAAGGAATGTACATTTTATAATATTATGGTTCTTGAATCAATACGAAGACGGAATGAGTATTTAATTGTCTGGAAGTGACTTGCTTTGTGTCTGTCTCTCTTTCTCTTTGAGATGTTTTATTACATTTTGTACCATATATATTTATTATTATGTCTATTTATTGTATAACATTATGTTAAAGATGCTAGAGATATTTTGAATTTGCGAGCGCTTGGGCGGCGCGGTGAGCGAGCAAATGGCGGACGAGGAGACGCGATGGCATGCCGGGAACTGCGAGAGTGGGTCAGGAAGAGAGAGAAGATAGCTCCTTCTTCTCGCTCGGGCAGTCAAGGTGTACGGACGTGTGAGAGCAAGAGTGAGAGAAAGAATGGCCATGTACAGAGGCTCGCGCGAAGGCGGAAGTGTGCCTTGTGCGTGAGAGAATCAGAGTACGATTAACCGCGGTCGTGCGGGGGAACGTAATATTAGCTTACCTTAGAAAAACTTACCTTCTAGTACTTACCGTTACGCGCGTAGTTCCTTCCTGTAAATAATAGTGAATAAAACTTATACCTGTTTGAGTGTGCCGCACAGACTGGAACATTTATTTATTGTATCCGAAATATTTAACAATTATTACTACATATATGCCAAAGATAAAAGGGAAAGTAATTATATATACATATTAATGTAACGGTCGGCGACGCGCGCCGGTCGAATGGGCTGCCGAGCGAGAGGGCGCTCAGCGCACGCGAGTGAGGGAGCGAGCGAATGTGGGCCGCGAGGACCGGCCTTCTCCTTCGGACTGTCATCAGAGTACACGTGTGCGAGGCGAATAATCTGCGTGGAAAAAGAACTGTGTGGAGTAACCGTACGAACTGTGTGGGAGTGCGAGTGAGCCAGGGCCATGTGCACCGGCGGCAATTAACTGTGTGGACTGTGATTCGGAATAAGCCACGAGGCTACGCGGACTAAAATAGTGAATTTCGGAGTATCGGACTATTCCCGTCGGAGCCGTGCTCCAACGGATGCTCCCTTTCGAAGTCACATCGCGCGGGAGTGGTTCCCCCTCTCCCGTCTATTGCTCGTTCGTCTTAATTCTAAGTCTCTTCAATTATTAAATTAAATACATCGTGTTGCCTTTTGTTACCACTATCCTAGAAGTTCTTTATTTTAACATATATTTATTGTTATGATATAATAATATAATAACAATATACTACTTCTCTATTTCCATTCTTAGTTTTGAAGCTACATCTATCATATTGTTAGACGATATTGCCTCATAGACCCCCGAGGTCGAAAAAAAATTAAAAATCAATATCTCTCTCCCCCTCTTTTATGTCAAGGCCTATTGAGAGAGTGCTGGACTATATCTCGTCACTATGTCTCAAAGCAAATATAATGTTAAGATGAAGTGTCCATAGAACAAACATAATGGCTCACCTCACTATAAGTGGACGATGTTTTGGAGCTGCTTTCGAGCAGATGATCAGCGAAATCGGTTGGTCGACCTTCGAGATCAAGCACCTCACTATTATGAATGGTCACCTTTTTCTGAAAATTGCGAGAGCATATAAAAATGAAATTCGTACATTTTGTACCGAAAAATAAAGTTGCTTTTGACAACAAGGTGGCACAAGCGTGATGCAAACGACCGAGAAACTTTGCATTGTAAAGTGAACGAGATCACATTCAAAAAGGCCGTATACTACTATTTCGAAACTCTTAAGGGGAAACGTCACTGAGACAGATGAGAATTCGATATTTTCTCATTCACTTTGTGGATGTTTGTGGGTTCTGTTCCATTGCTTCGGGGTGCGCTTACGTTTTTTCGGTTGGGTTCGTGTATTTTAGGATTGGTTTGCGTTATTATGGTTTTGGATTCGTCCGGTTGCGTTATCTTGGTTTTGGATTCGTCCAGTTGGGTTATCTTGATTTTGGATTCGTCCGGTTGGGTTATTTTGGTTTTGGATTCGTCCAGTTGCGTTAGGTTAGTTTCGGATTCATCTAGTTGCGTTATTTTGGTTTTGGATTTAATTGCTTGACTGTTCGCTTGCGATTTTTGGGGTTGCATCGTTGTTCGCTAGTTTAGCAAATGAAATAACTTTTGTTATACCAGAGGACTCGAAAAAAATCAATGTAATGAAGGTAGTTCAGTCACTAAATATGTCGCGACCTCGATGTCTGAACTAAAAATACGTGAGGTTATTTTTGTTTAACGTTTTGGTAAGCCAAAATGGCGACCAGAATGAAAAATTTTCTCCCGAAACTTGACAAATTTTTTTCTCAAAAACCACAGATTTGAGCCAAAATTGTCTAGGAACAAAAATGTCTTAAAAATAGTCAAAGAGCAGTCTCCTATTTTTTCAGTACGATCGGATGTAATTTTTTATTTTTTTGGCAAATTCCGAAATTAAAATTTCAACGAACGTCGTCAAAAAGTCTGAAAAAATTGCATAGTATTTCTTGATTAATTTTAAGCCATTTGTATTCTGAAACAAATTTCGCTCAAGTCTATAGTTTTTGAGGGAAAAAATGATCAAGTTTTGGAGAAAATTTTTTCATTTTGGCCGCTATATTTTTTTAACCAAAAATGTTCTACATAAGAATATTATAACGATGAGTCAAAGAATGCTATCGAATTTTTTCGGACTTTTTCACGACGTTTGGCGAAATTTCGTAATTTTCTTAAAAATAAAAAATAGCATTCTTCTGAAAAAAATTGAGAGTGTTCTTTGACTCATTATACGACATTTTTGTTCCAAGACAATTTTCGCTTAAGTCTTTCGCTTAAGTTTTCGAGAAAGAAATTCGTCAAGATTCGGGAAAAAAAATTTCATTCTGGTCGCCATGGTCGCTTAGCAAAACGTTTAGAAAAAATAACCTCACGTATTTTTAGTTCAGACATCGAGGGCGCGATATTGATTGGTTTTAGGCATGAAAAAAAATTGAAAGGGAACGAAAACTCAATAAAAAAAAACGTAATCGAAAAATCACGTCTTTTTCGCGTATTTTCGATTTTTACATGGTTACATTTTTTCTGACGGAATTTAAACCATCACCATTCGAAAGAGCACACTTAAAACATAGGGAACAGTAGTTCCCGATTTATTTCTGTTCGAATTCATCACATGGTGACAGCTCGAACTCACAAGATGACGGCACGACCGTAGGGTCGGGCATTTGGCCGAATTTTTTTGGGGTGAAAGAGGACCCCTAGCACCTCACGTTGTTAAAATAGTAGGACGCACTACTCGGAAAATTCCGAAAAAAATAGATTCAGAGTTTCTTAGGCGCCTTATGAGTTTAAAATGCCAGGCACTTGTCGAGCCGCCGTCTAATCTAGATGGTTAGGGCTCGGTCTTTTGCGCCGGAGGTCTCGAGTTCGATTCCTCCTTCGAATCTTATTTTTTTTTTTCTTTTTTTTTTCTGTTATCCCAACAATTATTCAAAACGTTTCTCATCACTACATTATTTTTTAAAATTCATTTACATTATTTTTTTAATTATTTTTATTTGTTTACAATTATTTTCTTTTTTTTCCAATAAAACAATTCATAGCAGTGGGTTTTTTTATTTTTCATTGTAAAGTATATAACGAGGAACATTGGGTTTTTAATGAGAATAACAAAGTCGATTAGGAAAAATTCAATTTTTGTTCATATAATAATTATATGCAAAAACCGCAGTGGTAAGAAACATTTTCATGAATGTTAATTGGACATGTTCTTGTACGGATGTATTGCAAACTTCCTGCCATTGTAAAAAATTCGCTTTTATATGTGGCGCAAGATGTCGCAAAAATTATTGCTTTGTTTGTTTTTACGATAATTACCACTGCGACGTTTGTATATAATTATTATATGAATACAAATTGAATTTTTCCTAATCGACTTTAGTAGTTGTAATAGGCCGGTTCTAACTCAGGGATCTCAGGGGGGAGCGGGGCGGGGGAGTCGAGCGCGGGGAAGCCGGGTATGCATGGCGGAGGGGGGGGGATCCTGCATGCGGCAGCCGAGTGCGGGGTTCCGGCGGAGGGAAAGGGGAGGGGTGTTAGAGAGTGGGGAGGCTCGTTTTTGGTGACGATGTCTTCCCGGCGATAGCTGGACCCGCGGGCGAGAGGGGGAAGCCGCTGTCGACTCTGTGGGGGAGGGGGCATCATAGAGTCGCGGGTCCTTGAAAACCCATAAAATCTGATAATTTATTATCAACATTATAGATGTGAGCGGAGCATTTTTGTCTAGACTATTCACAGGAGTTTATATATATAAAAAAAACAACTTAGACAAATGTGTGCATGTGTGCATGTGTGTGTGTGTGCGTGCGTGCGTGCGTGCGTGCGTGCGTGCGTGCGTGCGTGCGTGCGTGCGTGCGTGCGCGTGTGTGTGTGTGTGTGTGTGTGTGTGTGTGTGTTCGTGTGTGTGTGTGTGTGTGTGTGTGTGTGTGTGTCTGTGGGAAACTTCCATTTATGGCTAGGAAAATTTTCGAGAGTGAGATAACGATAGTTCCCATATGAAGGGTTACCCTTCAAAGCCCATAAAATGATTTATTTATTGCATGCAGCTGCAGCGTTATTCCGAAACAAGTTTCAACGCGTCGAGGTTTCATTCCACAAGATTACGTCAAGATGTTCACATGTGCGAGTATGTACGCAGTGCATCCGGCCGAGGACCCCCTGGACTTGACCAAAAACGAGCTCGAACAGGTTCCAAAGGTCTTGCTCCTAAAGTATTGGGGTAACTTTATTGGTTTACTGTGGGATCGTTTGCCGGAGCATTATCGGAACGATAGTGAAGTGATATCGTATCTTCCATGCATGGAGCATTATAATACGCCACAGATGAAGGATCACATTGATGGTTCCCCACCCCAACGTCGGGACTGTGAAAAGTGTTGCGAGGGGGGAAATTCTCTACGTGCGGGGTTCTTCGAACGTGTTTGAACCTGTTACACATGCCTATGATTGGATAAGTGGGGAGAAGTTTTTAAAATCTGAGTGGAGTGGTTACGAGGGAGCTTATGATTTCGTGGACCAAGCTCAGACTGCACTATTCCACCGCACCATCAACTTCTCCGAAAAGAACTTTGAAAAAGAGTGAAAATGGATCTCTCAAATATCAACAAAGTCAGCCTGATGGCGGAATTCCTCCCAACGAAGAAGCTGTCAGAACTCCACGTCCATTCGGATCATCAAATCACGGACATGAGAGCTGTACAGACCAAGTTTGGAAAACGCTACATCGTGGACGTTGCAAATGAGTTTGCCGTCTTCTTGCCAGCGCGGCTGGTAAAGGCCTTCGATCAAGATCTGAAAATGTTCGAGAGTATGCTGCAACTGGCGCGCAATGGTCAACTCTACATGAAGTACATTGGTGGAAAATACAACAGCGTCGAGTTCCATCGAGTCTGAGTATGGTGGAAAAGAACGCTCGTAAAGGCCCGGTGGAAACAACGAGTTCAACAGCAGCCAGCATCATCACCATCGTAGAGTGCAAGGACTGTTTGCATCACAGTCATCATCATCGTAGAGTTTTCGACGCTCGAGTCTGAGTAAGGTGGAAAAGAACGCTCGTAATGGCGCGGTGGAAACAACGAGTTCAGCGGCAGCTGGCATCGTCACCATCGTAGAGTTCAACGACTGTTTGCATCACAGTCATCATCGTAGAGTTTTCAACGCTTGGTGCTATGTAAAAATGTACGAAAAAACTTTTTCATCGAATATAATGTAAAAAAAATTGTCCTTAAACTGTATTCGCCGTAGATATAGGAAATAAATGGAGAACGATATTTGTTCAAAATGTTTTTATTCATTTAAAAAAAAATCCCTCGCTCACACAACGCTTCGTACACAGAGAGCCAGCTTTTCAACGACTTTACATTCGCTTTGGCGCAATTGTATTTTGTATTGAAGGAATGATGGGGACATTTAACGTTTGCGATTTTCGGCAACTTCTGCAGCGATGGACAGTCCAGAGTCTCCAGATCGATGACTTTTGTTGCTGAATCCGCGAATCTCGATAGCCATGAGCACTTCTCGAATCCCTTGGCATATATCGTAGGAGCTCCTTCCAAGATTCCTCGAATTGTCGTTCTAGTTGCCTCGTATGGTATGCCACTGTGTTCCCATCGTATTCCATGATAATTGCGTTCCAGCCACTTGTTTGTCATTTTGTACTTGGCCGGTAAAGCGTCCCAGGCGAATGGTGCATCGAAGAAGAATGTCAGCGGTTCAGCGTTCTTCTCATGGAGTTTGACGATGGACATCTCCTTTAGGACAAATTCGTTGACGGGCCTCTTGAACCCTTGCACGTCGACGATAAGCTCCATGATGACTGAAGTGGGCGCGGATCATTGGCATGATTTTATACCAATTTTTTAACCCCACCACTGATTGGATTGTACTCGACAATACGATCATGGAGGATCATGCAGTACGCTGAAGTTTGCGATGGAATATTGTTTTTCAATTCAAACTCAAGGCGCACATCAACAGGACCGGACTTGAGCGAATCGTTTTGTTTTGAGCAGTCAATGACAACGAGGGGGGCTTTTTCTAAAAATTCCATCCTACTCAGCCATGGTTCAGCCTCTTTGTTGTAATAGGTCGGCTGAAAGTTTGCATACATCTCGTAGAGAAGAGCATATTGATTTTTATCAATGTTCAAATTTAAATTTCCATATTTCGTTGAGCGTTGAGTTCCATTGCGAGTTGAGGTATAGCTTGACGTCGCTCAGGTTACAATGATCAAAGTGGCTCGCATTGTGTTGTTTCTTATTTTTCCGATCCGTCTGCAACGCGAGTATGACATATCGTGGCTTCTCCAGCTGATTCGAAGTTTTCACAGACCACACGTGCTTGGAGGTGGCAGGCAGCAATGGATATTCATACAGTTCCCATGTTCGGAAACTCATGGAGATTGGTGCGTCTTTGGCGAGAAACTTTAACAGTTGAATTTTTCGCTGATCCGAGACTGTCACATACGGCACGAGCCATTCTATTTTATGCAATACGAGTTTGTAGTCTTCAGGCGCTGTTTGTACAATGGCACTGTCGTCGGTCTTTGATCTCGTGAGAATCAACTCGTGCTTGGCATTTACGACAATTTTCCGATAATCTTCGGCAAATCCGAGGAGCATGCTGAGCGGAATGCACACATCAAAGTTTCCCGATACATCTACAATCTGCTTGGTCTCTTCGACATCGAGCCATCCAGTGTTCTCGAGCATAGAACTCTTGGCCGGTGAGAGAGATGAATATCCCTTAATTACACTCGTAACGCCGACATTCTTATTACGATCGATTTCTATGGCATTCAGCTCATATCGCACTTCCTCAAACAAATGACAAATGGCATTGTTGACGAGACTTGTAGCAGTGGTTGGCGCCCCATCACGCTTGGATAATTTTCCACATATGTGTAGCGAACTCTTGCTTGGCAGGATAGAGAGGTCTTGATGTTGGATGGCAATACGGATTTCATCGCTGTTATTGAAGGTTGAAGATGCATATGGCTGATGAGCGTGAATCTCACAATGGATGATGGATTCATCAAAGACCACAGGCGTTTGAATGTTTACGATTTCTTCTTCCATTTTACGCAACAGATGCACAGAGCACAGACTAAATAATTTTTTACACGCTTTCGCCACGCACTTTGAGACCCAAACTCTTCAAGAGTAGCACGTTTTGAGGTGTTAGCACTTTGGGCGCTGGCCGACGACTGATTGTTTTTATCCATGACCGTTTATTGTTATTGGAAGATCTGTTGAAAACAATGCCCATCACGACTTTATATGCAGGCGTATGGTGATTACTTCACCGCGGAAATTTACCAAATCACCGTCTTGATCCACTATGCGAAGCAGTATCGTGTCAATCGTTCGGCTCGTGATTGGCAGATAAATTACGTGGGAGGGAACTTCAATGATCTTATAGCCCGGTGGCACAGATGGAAAAAATTCGTGAATTGTGTGTACTTTTTGTCCGTTAATATAGGCGCCAGCGGTAATGTTGCACTCAACGCGTAGGGCGTTCACTTTGAGAATGGCTACTGGAAGATCGGATTCGTGTCTTTTATTGGCTTCCAATTTGCGTGCGGTGAAGCCTAGTAGATGACCAATAGAATCTTTTGGCTCAAAATTGACATCACGATCACACTCGATCTCACTGCGTAGCGTGTTATTGTTGGGTTTAATGCTGATGCTGATGTTTTTACGCGCGAGCTCTGCTTGTACAAACGTCTCAATATCCTCTATTTCATAACTGCCCGTAGGTATCGTCAACACCTCATCTCCCACGTAAAGTTTATCATGGTCAACGTCGATATTGGGAATAGAGTTGAAGGTTAACAATTCCACGAGACCGAGGGTATAATTTTTGTGTGGCGAGAGTTCGATGGGGGGAAAGTACTGCGCCTCGAGTATGGACGATGAGCCAGATATGGTCAATGTTAAACTATCATCCATGATGCTGGTAAATTGACAACTGAATTCTCCACGTCATTTCCCTCCTATATATAGTGTATATTTGTCTTTGTGCTGCAGCTGCCGACAAAGAAACTTGAGACACAAATGTCCACATTCAATCGTACCATATTCCTGATATCCCTTATAATTATAATTTACGCTACCGACACGGAAATATCTCATGAGCTCGGATGGTGGTGGAAGATTGCCGAAACTATCAAAGTACATGACTTTCGATCCGGTCTTTTTGTAAGCGACCCAATGCGTGCCAGGACCGACATTTTCATCCAAATTTACAATTGCTGCTTCACATTTGAGAGGTCCGCTCGCAGGCAATGTGTCGCGCATGTAAACTCCGCGAAAATGTGGAATCTTTAGGATTTTTGCATATTTAAGTAGGTCGCGGTCGGTGAGGGGGCGGTGAGGTAGCGTAACTTCTAGTTTTTTGGCTTGATATGAAGGCCCAATCCTTGCTTATATGGTTTCAGATGTAGACCCCGACCTAATGCAATTGCTTCAATTGTTCGATTATGACGCTTACTTTCATCCAATTCACGTTTAGCTGCTTGAGCAGCATTTACGGCTTTAACTATACTAGCCGCACCACCCGACAAAGCACCCGCAGCGCTAAGACCCGCAAAAATGGGCACGAGGAAGGGCAATAAACCACCAATTTTATGGGGTACAGGTAGAACCCGAGGTGTGCGCACTTTACCACCTTGCACCTTTACCGCTGCACGAGCACCCTTTAGAGCTGATTTGATAATCTCATGCGGATCATTACTTTGAATCATTGTCTTCTTTGCAGCGCCAATTATCTTTTTCAAACAAACGCCACCCTTGCGGGCCTTCATTCCCATGCCAAATTTTCTCTTCGTCTTCATAATATTTGCCACACCCCAAGCACTGGCTTTTTCACCGATACTAGCGTCTCTCGCGGTAACACGTTGCCTAGCCTGTTCAGCCAACACTTTATCCGCCAAATGTCTCGCCTCAAGATTATCCGGATTTTTCGAATACGCAATATCGTGTTGTTTGCAAGCCGTATCCAATGGATTAATGCCCGGATCACCACGAGCAAGGCGCTTGGCCAACTTTGTGCCTGGTCCACAATACTGATATCCAGGCAAATGTAGTTCAACGGGGAGTTTGTTGATTAGGCGGTTGACCAAACCTTTACCACTCTTCCTATGCACAATCATGTCTAAAGACAATACGCGACTGACGGATAATCCCTATAAGAAGCCTATTTATATGATTTCGCCGTTAGTCGTGTGTGAGATGACGTCCAGGAAGCAAACTATCGGAGGCGGACTTCCCGTGATAAATTTCGACGAGTTTGTCGAAGACCGTGGAGGGAAAAAGAAACGCCATGGGTATTTATTGCCGGATAGCATACGTGCACTGTTTTGCGGTCCATCGAATTGTGGGAAAACCAACGCTTTGCTCACTCTCATCATCCATCCGAATGGTTTGAGATTTGAGAATATTTACTTGTATTCCAAATCGCTCAAGCAGCCAAAGTATAAGTTGCTCGAACAATTACTCGAACCTGTGAGCGGAGTTGAATATCATCCATTCGAGGCACATGAACAAGTGATAGCGCCACGTGATGCACGATCCAACTCTATATTCATCTTTGATGACATAGCATGCGAAAAACAGGATAATGTTCGGGCCTTCTTTTCCATGGGACGACATGAGATTGTTGACAGTTTTTATCTTTGTCAGACGTACACTCGTATTCCCAAACATCTCGTGAGGGATAATGCAAATTTCGTGGTGCTTTTCAAGCAGGACGATATGAATCTCAAGCACGTCTACAATGACCATGTTAATACGGATATGACTTATACGTGCTTTAAAAACATGTGCGTGAAATGCTGGAATTCTGACAAGTATGCATTTATCACGATTGACAAGGATAGCGATATTAACGGAGGTCGATATAGACAAGGGTTTGATTATTTTCTCACTATTGATAAATGACTCATCGCTGGTAGTTGAAGAGACAGTATTGCGCATGCCGTGGTAGTGACAACATGAAGAGCGAACAATTGTTGCGTGAAAAGGATGTGTTGCGTGAAATTGCCAAGGCGAGCGATGCAATCAGACGAAAGCATCGAATGATGAAAATTGGGAAAGATAACGATCAGCAGAGAATGCAGGATGTCTTTAAGCCTATAGTGGGGCCATTGGAGAAATTGGTGTCGTATAAAAACGGTGAGGTGGTGGCGGTGAAGGAGGAAATTAAGGATGAAAAAGTGGGAGATACTGTTGAAGAAGAAAAAGAAGATGCGTTAAATAGTGTGAAACATCAAAATGCGGCACATGATTCCTTGAAGAGTGAAACACAAGATTCGTTTAAATTGATATATGAGGATGATGATGATGACTCGCAAAATGTCGATGAGCTGATCAGCGAATATCTCCTGCTATTACAAACAAATAGAAAGGCAACCTTGGATGTATTATATGGTGTACGAAATCTCGCTAACAACAAATTAATGATTGGCAATTCTCCGATAATTTTCGACTCTGAACATATTCGTGGGGGAGATGCGAGTTATGCGAAAACTGTTGGATTAACGGAGCTGTTGTTTAAAAAAGTGCCTAATGTTGAAACTCTCACACCGGACGATTTGAAAAACTACGAAAAGATTGTAATCTCGACGAATGCGCACAAAAAATTGTATAAGCCTAGTGAGGCTATACGACGTAACACCAGCCACAAATTTAACACATATATCGCCAATATAGTCGATCATCATGTGGGACAGGGTATGCCAAAGTATAAGCTAGCTAGAAAAAACACCCAATTGGACTATATTTATTGGGACAATCCAAACGAGCTAGTGGATCGTCTTCGCTTACTTCTGGCATCCCAAGCAGCCGGAAATTCATCACATGCGAATGAAATTATATCGATTATTGAGGAATTGCGTGAAGCTGAAATCATTTATTAACTCGACATCGGGGAATTCACGCATTCTCATCATGAGTGTCGATGTGTTTGGACGTCATTCAAGTAGGAGTGTACTCCACAGTAAGCAAGGTCCTCCAGGTCGACCCGGGATTGGCTTTAGAATTACCGCAGATGGTCATTATGACTTGGGGCAGAAACGATTGTGTAACATTGCAAATCCGGAAGGAGAAAATGACGCCATCACTCTAAGTGCGTTACAAAAGAAATCTCGAACTATCATTAAGAACATACGCAAAGAAATGAATGAGAGTAGTCACTTGTTGGTTAATGGACTTGAAGCTACGATACGAGACATTGCGAGGACACTCGAGGCCGATGTCAAAGCTCTACAAGATTTGGTGATTCGTAATTCGAACGTCATTGCTGAATTGGACGCACGACTGAGTGGACTGGAAAATGAACGAAAAAAGGGGCGCTCTCGTGCTGGAGCTACATAAGCCTGCTCGACGAAACTATCCGCGTCGACATGTGGACATCCGTGGCTTGGACGAAACCTGGCAAGCCGACCTCGTCGATATGTCATCATACGCTCGTCAAAACTCCAACCACAAATTTCTCCTCACCGTCATCGATACCTTCTCGAAATTCGCCTGGGCCGTGCCAATGCTGAGTAAGAGTGGTAAAGATGTAGCAGCAGCAATGAAGTCGATCCTCGTTAAGGGACGCATACCGCAGAACTTACACGTTGATCGGGGAAAAGAATTCTACAATTGTGACTTTAAGGCCATCATGAAAAAGTACAATATTCACATGTATTCAATATATAGCAACTTGAAGGCATCCATTTGCGAGCGTTTCAATCGTACATTGAAGAACAAGATGTGGATGCAATTTAGTCTTCGTGGTAATTATAAGTGGATCGATATTCTTGATAATCTAATTGCCGAGTACAACGATTCTGTACACCGTACCATTAAGATGAAGCCGAGAAATGTCAACGCGGAAAATGAGAAGCAATTGCAGCAGATTTTCAATAAACCTCCAATGAAAAGATCGCCGAAATTCGCCGTTGGTGATAAAGTGAGAATCAGCAAATTTAAGACTGTTTTCGAAAAGGGTTACACCCCAAACTGGACAACGGAAATATTTACAATCTATCGTGTGAAAAAAACTCATCCCGTGACGTACCACTTGAAGGACCATAAAGATGAACCGATCGCCGGTGGTTTCTACGAACAAGAGCTTCTCAGGGTCAAGCACCCCGATATCTATCTCATTGAAGCGGTATTAAAGAAGCGCGGTAATCGAATGTTTGTAAAGTGGTTAGGTTTCGACAATAGCCACAATAGTTGGATAAGTAAATCCGATTTGTAGTCGATAATAAAGAAAATAGAAAAATATATATATATGTTTTATGACTCTTGACCTGCTGGTCGTCTCCGCATCCCTCCAAGGCCTCCGACCAACTCCACAGCAGGCATCCCGAGCTTGCTTTTTTTTCCTTCTCGCCTTCAGTAATCCCTTTTTTTTCGTGGAACGTGGCTACGAGGAAATGGACAAGTAGGGTTATAAACACACACGAACACACACACACACACACCCACACATACACACACAAATCACATAGGATTACGAAAAAAGTCCTTTTCTTTATTTACAAAAATAATCATCTCTTTACAAACACTATATTATTTATGAAAAAATTTACATTAAAAAAATGTTTACATCGGTATTCTATAATGCCCCCATGGTAGGGTTTTGGAGGAGCCGGGTATAATATATCGCTTATCGTCATGTGGGCTTAGAGCAATTTTTGTCTCACGGATTGTATAGACTTTGTGCAATTTCGATCTGATGCATGTTTGCGTACGCCTCATTTCAATGTCCTCATTCAAACACCGAACATAGTCTTCGAATTGTATCGTCCTCGTTACAACGCTATTGCGAACACCTTTAACTTTTTTTGTGTCCTTTTTCCCTTCGACCTGTGTCGCGTACATTTTCGAACGAAGTCCGATGAATGCCGTCATAATGACACCATTACATTCGTCTTTCATAAGACCGGGTACCTTTTTGTTCACTAGCGGCATATCATACTTATTGTCCGCACCGTAATCGCTCGTATCGAATTTTGCAATGTCACGCTTCATGTCGGCATATACATCATCGCTCTCAATGTCATAGATGAGACTGTCCGTATCGGTATACATGATTTTACACTTATTTCCATACAGAGGTGCCATATACTCATGATGAAATCCATACAAGCACGTTTTGGATATGTCGAGTATGCACATACCCACATATATCGGCTTGTTGAATTTCACCTCGAGTTTATGCAATTCCACAGCAATAAGATTTTCGGAAAAGACGCTTCGACTGTGGAAGTTTGGCTTCGCAATCATTGCCTCTGCGCCAAACCTGCCCTCCCATTTTGTCAAAAGTTTTACATCTACATGATTGCGCACATTCTCCATCGTTTTGCCAAACACCGCGTTATTCATCAATTTGAATAAGTTTTTCTCAAAATCATTTTTGGCTACTGTCCGAAACTGAGTATTTAGCTCGATATATGAACGAAGCCATGTTGATTGAGTAAATTGTAAAACTTTATGGATTTTCGTAAGGCGAAGCCCATGCCGTAAACACTGTTGTAAATTTCGATAATGTATGACATAGCGTATCTTATCATAAACGGTTGCGAGCAGCTTCTCCTGCCGCTTACCCGGTGGTTTTTCGTGTGTTGGACAAAATGGCAAATCTTTGTGCGCATCATGTAGAGTTTGTGGATATTCTAAGTCAACCTCAAGGATGTAGCCTGTAGATGAATCTAGCGGAATGCATGATGGATCAAACTGGGAGACGTCGTCGACCCATCGAAAATTTGCATGTGGCAAAGGTTGGCACATTGCCCAGCCATATAAATTGTTGACATCAAAATACATCAAGTATGATGATGCTTTCGATGGATCAAACGACTCCATGTATTTATTATTAGCACGGGCATACCTGTTTGAGCATTGGCTAAGACCACCGCGTATACCCCGTTCAACAAATAAAACCATATCGATGTCCGTGAGTAATTCGAATTTAACGTTCGTATGCTTTAACATTGCATCCCAGGTGTATCCGGGCAATGTGTAATAATACGCGGGATCCAGCCCATAACTCTCAATACATGTGTCCCGAAAGTTTTCAAAAATATCTCCCAATAATAAGACATCAGTCTTCAAGTAGAAATCGCTGTATTCACCCAGCGTTCGAATGGCAAATCGCTCCCAAACGTTCTGAGCATGTGCGTACTCGCTCTCGGAAATCGTGTCATCTGTCAGGGAACTATAAAATGCGTCACGTGGCGGTAAGCAAGTGTCGTCCAATTTATTCACATTATCTATATATTCGTATGGGAAAACCCCTTTTCGCGTCAACAAGTTGAAGTCGTCTCTCGATATGTCTGTGAATTGCCTTCGCAAGATTTTGAATTTGTCCTCGGTCAAAAATGATGCTAACTTGTCAAGACTCGTGTTGAGAAATTTGTACGAATCAATGAAGCGTAATTGAATGTTGTGCTTTGAATCATCTACAATTTGAATGTGTTTGGTGAATGAGATGTACTTCTCTTTCGTTATCGGGAGTACATCAATTTTCCCTTCGAACGCTGTGGCTACTTCCTTGATTATAAAATGTGCATCATAACCTGATAAATTGTGGAAAACCACTGGAATGAAAAATGACTGCTTGTAATTCAAGTTGCAATTAGAATGGGCAGGGCCTCTATAGCGCCCCGTCAGGTGGCAATGATCTCGAACGCGTATATCACCTTGTGCAAATGCTTTCTTACATATATGACATTGAGTAGCGTTTCGAAAACTTGTCCATTCGCCCGGTGTTAGATGAACCATTGGCACATTGTCACAAAAAATTTCTTTTATGCGCAGTGCAAGATTTTTAAGCTCTTCAACGAACCACTTTATGGGATCGGTACTGCGACTTGAGTGATACGAAGAAAGCGATTCGTCGTATGAACAGCATACATAGTACCCAATACTAAATACTTCGTGCCGTTGATGATACGTTGTCGCGGTCTCCTCCCTAGTCCTCGCTAAGACGCACTCCAAATCAGCGTACACGATAAATGGATGTCGCTCTTTCCGGTTGAAGTTCGTGAATTGGAGCCATTTGTTCGCTTCGTTTGGGAGTCGGATGGCACAATCATTGATCGCTCCACAATCAATCTCGTGCGATTTCAATGTATCCTCTGATGAGAAGTAATGCAAACACCTGCAAAAAAAAGAATGAGGATTTTTTTTCAATTTATTTGTCCGAGCGTCTATACATATTAGATATATTAACTTGCTACATACCGATCGCATATATATTTTTTATGACTATTTCTGCTCAGTTGTCCGCTGACGAGCCTCGACAGGTTCTTGATGCATGCGAAATGTCCCACATTGTTATCCTCAGTATCGTGAATATATAGCAAATTTATATGTCTTTCCTTCTTCTGCCGAGTCACACGGATTGGAACAATGTCTTTTTTGATGGTGGTAGTATATACATTGGTCGAAAGATTGTTTTGAAGTTCAAATTTCTTGATTTGGTTCATTGTCATTGGGAATTCAATGTCTCGTAGATTTAGCACTGTTGAATAATGTGGGTATGATATTGGGCGGTCACTGTTTCGTTCGGCCGGATATAAAGCTGCGACCACGGACCATGCAAAACACGCATTGTCATTGGACTTTATATTGACAACTGCACGTTTCACTATTACTTCCCGTGGCAATTTCAAGTTGCAACCAGCGCACATTGGATTAAACTTGTTTACATTTATTGTGAGATTGAGTATTTTCCGGAGCGTCCAACCACTTTCACGGTCTTGAAACTCATCGAGCATGGTTAAAGTAGGCTCCATAACACATTGCTCATACCACTCATTTAAGTCAGTTGTGTTGTTCACTATTTCGCGTGTTGATACTTTTATTGTCATGTTTGTCACCACTCACAAATTCACCATTCAAGATAGTATTAACTTTGACACTATTGTGCATGTAGATAGAGTTTTGCACATGTTGGAGCACTATGTCGCGAGCATCTTGGAGAAATTGTCGCGGCTCGATATGTTTGCGATTGATTATGGCGCCGGTCAATATCCGACTGTCGAATGATGTATCAATCTGTCGCCAAATCAATCCATGCTCACTGTGCCCTGCACCCGTGTGTATAAAGCGACTGCGCACAGAATTTTTCAATCCTTCCAGCCGCGCTATTTGGGCTATCAATGCCTGTTGATGGCCAATTAACCGTCGTGGGCGCTTAATTCGGCTTTGTGTTTCCAATTCGTCGATGAACTCGACGCACCGTTGCTCCCACGTAGCAAAATCTTCGAATGAACTTAGCAGCGTGGCTTGGTCATGCAAGATTTGTTCAATGCTGTTCTCCATAGTAATGCATGGGAAAGAATTCGAAGATGTTAACTGACTGACTGCTTGGTTCAAAGTGCAACCAGCTTCGAACGCAGCAGATCATTAAAAATGGCTCTTCGTTCGGGAAAAATATTTATCGGGCTATCCCTATATGTCTTGGGAAAAAAACATGAGTGTTTTCCGAGCTCGTTTCTGGTCAAGTCCAGGGGGTGCTTGGTCGGATGCACTGCATACATACTCACACATCTGAACATCTCGACTGTATATTTCGAAATGAAACCTCGACGGGTTGAAACTTGTTGTGGAATAACGCTGCAGCTACATGCAATAAATAAAGCATTTTATGGGCTTTGAAGGGTAACCCTTCATATGGGAACTATCGTTATCTCACTCTCGAAAATTTTCCTAGCCATAAATGGAAGTTTCCACACACACACACACACACACACACACACACACACACATGCACACATTTGTCTAAGTTGTTTTTTTTAATATATATAAACTCCTGTGAATAGTCTAGACAAAAATGCTCCGCTTACATCTATAATGTTGATAATAAATTATCGGATTTTATGGGTTTTCAAGGACCCGCGACTCTATGATGCCCCCTCCCCCACAGAGTCGACAGCGGCTTCCCCCTCTCGCCCGCGGGTCCAGCTATCGCCGGGAAGACATCGTCACCAAAAACGAGCCTCCCCACTCTCTAACACCCCTCCCCTTTCCCTCCGCCGGAACCCCGCACTCGGCTGCCGCATGCAGGATCCCCCCCCCCCCCTCCGCCATGCATACCCCGGCTTCCCCGCGCTCGACTCCCCCGCCCCGCTCCCCCCTGAGATCCCTGAGTTAGAACCGGCCTATTACAACTACTGACTTTGCTATTCTCATTAAAAACCCAATGTTACTCCTCATATACTTTACAATGAAAAATAAAAAAACCCGCCGTTATGAATTGTTTTATTGGAAGAAATAAAAAGAAAATAATTTAAAAAATAATGTAAATAAATTTTTTTAATAATGTAAGGATGAGAAACGTTTTCAATAATTGTTGGGATAACAAAAAAAAACGAAAAAAAAAGATCCGAAGGAGGAATCGAACTCGAGACCTCCGGCGCGAAAGACCGAGCCCTAACCATCTAGACTAGACGGCGGCTCGACAAGCGGTTGATATTTTAAACTTATAGGGTGCCTAAAAAACTTTAAATCGACTTTTTCGGAATTTTCCGAGTAGTGCGTCCTGCTACTTTAACCACGTGAGGTGCTAGGGGTCCGCTTTCACCACACAAAAATTTGGCCAAATCCCCAACTCCACGTTCGTGCCGTCTCCTTGTCAGATGTCGAAATTGCGTCCTCTGGGCGTCAATGGGTTAATGGAAATGTTGAGTTTTCGAGTAACGTTTTAGCATGTTTGTAATCAGCGGGGAAGAATACATCGATCTATGTCAAACATTTCTTTTTAAATTAACATTTTTTCCAACCATGAGTAATTTGATTAAAATCGATGTAATTTTTTTCCGTTGTGAAAGACACTCGGCTCAGTGCTCATTCTTTCTGTTATTAATTCCCCTTCAAAATGAGACTTGGATTATAAGGATCGAATGATTTTCCGATTTTTGGCCAATTTTTTAAGTTGGACCATACATTTTAGTGAAAATCTCAAGGGTTCCCTTCGTGTTTTTGTCGTCGATTTTTGATAGGCTGCCAAATGTTCAATAATTAAGATATCTAAATGGCTCTTGAATCATTCTAAAAGTCTTGGAAAACCTTTGAAAAACCCTTTTTTGAACCCCAATCGGACCATTTTTACGAAATTTATGGCATGTTGAATTTTTATGATTTCAAAATTTCTAAAAAGTGGTCCATAATAGATCGAATGTTTTTTTCGATGTTAGCCCTTTATAAGACCTCAAAGAATCGGGAATTTTCTGCGGATTACGAATTACGCCTTATTTTTATTAAAACCTCAAAGATTCAACATGGAATCTCAGAAAAATCAAAATCAGTAATCGTAACTTTTTAAATAACGTAGTAAGCTTACCTCTTTCGGAGTCACATCTCAGGAGGTTGTGGGCGTTTGTGTCACTCTGTTGTCGCAGACGAGTGCACGTTTGCTGGACGGTCCAGGTATTGCGTTGTTCGGAACGTTTTCTTTCGAGTTTTCCACGTTTTCCTGTTGGAATAAATCGTTTTTTTTTTAATTTTGTATTCAATTACAAAAGTCGAACAACAACTATTCAGTTTTTTCATTGGGAATATGAATAAAACTGTAAATATAGAACTGGCTGCACAGGGGCAGCGTAGCATACTTACATCACTTGAATAATATTTATAAAAAAAGTCGGGTTAATTCATACAACAAATCATAATTACACATTTTCTTTCCGTGCTGACTTTAAATAGAGGCATTACATAAAAATTAATGATTATATGATTATTATTACTGTTACCTGGTTATGAGCTGTGACGGGCACAGCACCTGCAACGATGGAATATCGGATACGAGGAATGAGCTCGTGCGTACCGCCAGCCATCTGAATGCGGTCTTCTTTGATGATTGCATCGTCGGAAAAATGAAGCTCACACACTAAGTCAGTCTGCGAGAGACACTGCCCGAGGGCTTCGCTCCATCGTTGCAGCATATTCTGGGAACAAAACAAAAATTATATAGTCGACAAAATTTTTTAAGTAAACAGATAGAAAATATACATCAGTGTGTATGAATGAAAATATTTATACAAAAAAGCATGCTTGTTACTTTAGCTGACTGAAGAAAAAAAATTATAGAGGAAGATTTGCCTTCGGAACCTTGAAGACCGACAACTGCCGTACACCCAAACGCTTAAATTTCGCCTTGTCGACGTCGCGCCCAGTTCGACGCCCTCTGTACGAACAGTATTTCCCCATACTGATGAAGCACTGTAAAAAAAATTAATTTATTGTGATTTTTGTGATCGCATGTGGCAGTATGAACGCTAACCTCACATTATACAATTCCCGAATTGCAATCGCAATACGTTTAAAAAATTATTAATTGCACTGAAAATTCTATGTACTATTGACAAAAATACCGTTTTCTTACCTGTTCGTTATGAAATGTGGAACAATCAGCTCACTACAGTGCAGCCAGATCGCGCGTAAAAGTTACCCCCTCTCTAGTCTCTTACGCGCCCATCACACAATCATAATAGCGCGTGTCCGTGAGCGAGCGACGCTCGGACATCTTCGGCAAGAGCCGAGCGGGGTCGAAGATTCCCGACCGCGCCTTCGGCAGCTACACCAACCCATGGACGCTGAGCACGTTCATGTGCGGCCAAGCCGAACGAAGGCTTCGAGGGAAAAAGCAATCTGAGCACGACTCGCGTGTGACGTCTCCCGACGGCACGCGCGAGGCTTTTAGATTTCAATGCTTATTTAGCGATTGATTCTCTGCGTTATTAATGTATACAAAAAAATGTATCGCGCATTCTGATCGCTTATTTTTATAGTTTATACGTTAATTTAAATATAATAATAAATCCAAATTACAACTTATTTATCTTCTAAAAAATTGTTTACGCTTTACTCACACCCGTCCTTACGCCAAATAAATTATAATTCATAAAAGTGAGCGGAAATGTATTTATATTCGTGTTATTATATTAATTCTTATACTTTTATCAAGCGATAAAGCATTATCGCCAACAACAAGCCAATAATCCATCCGGCCGTGAATCGTAAGTACCAGAAATTGCACATATTCTACAAGCGATGAGATGGTCCCGTTGGTAGCGTTCCTGGCTTTGGTCCGCAAGGGCCCCAGTCCAAATTTTTCGCCAAATTTTTCATAATTTCTCATATTTTAGTCATATTTGAGATTTTCGGAGGAAAAATGATTTAAAAAAGATTCAAGTACTGGTCTATTTCCTAAAAAAAAACATTTTTTTACTGATAATTCACGATTTCTCTTTTTTTTCCTCGGAAATTTATCCTTTTCCTATTACCTGAGTGAACCTGAGGCTGCGGAGATATTCGACGAAAATTTGAAGATGAAAAAAATTAGATTTTCTTAAAAAAAAAACTAATTATTTTTTTCCGGAACTTTTTCTTTTTCCTATTGAGTGAACGGCTGCGGAGATATTCGGAGAAAAGTTATAGATGAAAAAAAATGAGATTTTCGTAAGAAAACTTCTTACATTTTTTATCCGTCATAATTCTAAGAAATAATGAATTTCCGAAATTTTTGCAAACATTATTTTCCTTAAGGGGTAATACCACTGTAACGGCCTGCCACGACGCGTTTTAGATAAACAATACTGGGGGTAATTATTAACCATATATTGAAGTATATTGCAAAAAAAAATTATGGGAAAATATTACAAAATGGCGAAACTGCAGCGAATTATTCCGAGGCATGTTGAACTAAAGGTGCTCTGCGGCACGCAGTATAACTTGTGCCAATTTTAATCTGGACAAAATAATTTTTTTTTAAATTAAATCTAGATGAGTGTAGCTAGTGAACGACGTAGGGGATTTTAGAAATATTGATTTTTGAGGAATTGCCGAGTATTTGACTAAAAATGTTCAATTTTTTTTAAAGACAGTTATTTGTTAATAAATATTGTTTAAATTAACTTATCGAAAATCCCATACGAGGTTCAGTAGCTACAGTCATGTAGACTTAATACAACAAAATTATTTTTTTTAGATTAAAATTGGCACAGTTATACTGCGTGCCGCAGAGGTTGGACATGCTTCGGAAGAATTGCTACAGTGTCGCCATTTTGTAATATTTTCGGATACAAAATTATAGCAATATACTTAAATATATACTCAATAAATAACGCAAGTATTATTTGTTTATCACATTTTCTTCCGCCAAAAACAATATCAAAAAATACGCTTCCTGTAAGGCCGTTACAGTGGTGTTACCCCTTAAAGTCTTCATTTAATTTCCGAGATTTTCTCGTGATCATAATTAAAATGATGAAATATTTGGAAAAATTCGAAAAAATTGGAGAAATTCGGAGAAACTCGGATGTTTGCGTAAAAATAATCGTCCGCAAAACTCCGAATCCTTCATATTTGTTCCAATTCATAGAAACATTCGGAAAAATTTTCGGGAAAAAATCGGAGTTTTTCAGAAAAAAAATTGCACTAGGGGCGCGGGACCGTTCCCCGCGCTGAGTGCTTTTTTAAAAATTATTATTACTATTAATTCTTATTTGATTAGTTATTTTTATTAGTTATCGTTATTATTCTAATTAGTTATCTTTTAGTGTCGAAAAATTTATCGCGCACTCTGACCGCTTATTCTATTAGTGTGTACGTTAATTTAAATATAATAATAAATCTAAATTACAACTTTTTTATCTTCTAAAAAATTGTTTGCGCTTTACTCACACCCGTCCCTATGCCAAATAAATTGTAATTCATAAAAGTAAGGGGAAATATATTTATATTCGTATTATTATATTCATTCTCATATACTTTCATCAAGCGACAAAAGCATTATCATAATGCTTAATCGCTTGATGAAAGTATGTGAGCGGAAATATATTAGGGATCGATAAAGGATGTGGATTGGAGAAAATGGTGGGAAATGTAAAAAAGGGGAAATCCCTGTACATGAAAGCTACAATTAGCGAAGCGTTCGCCGTAGCAGATACAATTTAAAAAAAATAAAAAAATAATAATGATAACTCATAAAAATAACGAATCAAATAAGAATTAATAGTAATAATAATTTTTAAAAAACACTGAGCGCGCTGAACGATGCCGCGCCTCTGCGGACCGAAGCCAGGAACGCTACCAATGGGACCATCTCATCGCTTGTGGAATATGTGCACTTTCTGGTACTTACGATTCGCGGCCGGATACATTATGATGATGCTTTATCGATTGATGAAAGTATATGAGAATGAATACAATAATACGAATATAAATATATTTCCGCTCACTTTTATGAATTACAATTTATTTGGCATAGGGACGGGTCTAAACTACAACTTATTTATCTTCTAAAAAATTGTTTGCGCTTCACTCGCAAACAATTTTTTAGAAGATAAATAAGTTGTAGTTTAGATTTATTATTATATTTAAATGAACGTACAAACTAATAAAATAAGCGGTTAGAGTGCGCCATAAATTTTTCGACACGAAACGATAACCAATTAAAATAATAATGATAACTAATAAAAATAACTAATCAAATAAGAATTAATAGTAATAATAATAAAAAAAAGCACTAAGCGCAGGGAACGATCCCGCGCCCCTAGTGCAGTTTTTTTCTGAAAAACTCCGATTTTTTCCGGAAAATTTTTCGGAATTTTTCTATGAATTGGAACAAATATTTTTACGCAAACATCTGAGTTTCTCCGAATTTCTCCGAACTTTTTCGAATTTTTCCGAATATTTCATCATTTTAATTAGGTGGCGTCCATTAATTACGCAAGGTGTTTAGGGGGTGGGGAGGGGGTCGAGCGAAATCTCACCCAATCTCACGTGGGGGAGAGGGGGGCTTTGGCAAATATCACGTAATTTTAGTAATTTTAGTAATTTTAGTAATCACATAATTTTTATCACGTAGGGAGAGTCTCCCTACTACTTTACATGGTGGAGTAAATGGTACTACAACCGCAGTTACTTCTACTACAATTTATTTTCCGTGAACGTATGCATTTTGAAAAATCTCACGTGAGATTAGGGGAGGGGGGAGGGGGTCGAGCAAAATCTCACGACATCTCACCAGGGGGAGAGGGGGGGTCGAAAAATCGCCAAAATCACCTCACGTAATTAATGGATGCCCCCTTATGATCACGGTAAAATCTCGGAAATGAAATGAAGACTTTAAGGGGTAAGACCACTGTAACGGCCTTACAGGAAGCGTATTTTTTTATATTCTTTTTTGGCGAAAGAAAATGTGATAAACAAATAATGGTTGCGGATTTATTCAGCATATATTTAAGTATATTGCTATAAATTTTTATTCGAAAATATTACAAAATGGCGATACTGCAGCAATTCTTCCGAAGCACCTCTGCGGCACGCAGTATAACTGTGCCAATTTTAATCTAAAAAAAAAAAAGAATTTCGTTTTATTAAGTCTACATGAGTGTAGCTACTGAACCACGTAAGGGATTTTCGATAAGTTAATTTAAACAATATTTATTAACAAATAACTGTCCTAAAAAAAATGAACATTTTTATTCACATACTCGGCAATTACTCAAAAATTAATATTTCTAAAATCCCCTACGTGGTTCACTAGCTACACTCATCTACATTTAATTTTAAAAAATATGTTTTGTCCAGATTTAAATTGGCACAAGTTATACTGCGTGCCGCAGAGCGCCTTGAGTTCAACATGCCTCGGAAGAATTTGTTGCAGTGTCGCCATTTTGTAATAATTTCCCATAAAATTTTTTGCAATATACTTCAATATATGCTTAATAATTACCCCAAGTATTATTTGTCTAAAACGCTTCGTGGCAGGCCGTTACAGTGGTGTTACCCCTTAAGGAAAATATTGTTTGCAAATATTTCGGAAATTCATTATTTCTCAGAATTATGAGGGATCAAAAAATGTAAAAAGTTTTTTTTTACGAAAATCTCATTTTTTTCATTTAAAAATTTCTCCGAATATCTCCGCAGCCGTTCACTCAAGTAATAGGAAAAAGGGAAATTTCCGGAAAAAAATAATAATAATAAGTTTTTTTTTACGAAAATCTCATTTCTTTTCATGTTTAACTTTTCTCCGAATATCCCCGCAGCCTCAGGTCATAGGAAAAAGAGAAATTTCCGCGGAAAAAAATATAAAAACATGAATTTTGAGTAAAAAAAATGTGTTTTTGGGAAATTTTTTTCTCCGAAAATCTGAAATATGAGTAAAATATGAAAAATCATGAAAAATTCGGTGAAAAATTTGCACTAGGGGCCCCCGCGGACCGAAGCCAGGAACGCTACCAACAGGTCCATCTCATAGCTTGTAGAATATGTGCACTTTCTGGTACTTATGATTAGCGGCCGGATGGATGATTGGCTTGTTTTTGGGGATAATGCTTTATCGCTTGATGAAAGTATGAGAATTAATATAATAATTCGAGTATAAATATATTTCCGCTTACTTTTATGAATTGTAATTTATTGGGCATAAGGACGGGTGTGAGTAAAGCGTAAATGATTTTTAGGAAGATAAGTCAGTTGTAATTTAGATTTACAGTAGAACCTCGATTATCCGAACCGATTCGGACCGAGACTAGTTCGGATAATCGAAACGTGGGTTTTTTTGGAAGGAGATCATAAACAACACCGTTGTACATAAAAACAGTACATACATATATATTAAAATTTGACATACATATGAACGTTGAAATATATATATATATATGTGTGTGTGTGTGTGTGTGTGTGTGTGTGTGTGTGTGTGTGTGTGTGTGTGTGTGTGTGTGTGTGTGTGTTTTAAATATTTGAGAAAAGTCGAATGCCTTTTTTATATTAAAAAAAATAAAATCTACCATTTTTAATTGACGAACGGCTGCAACGCGTTTTTGAGCGGCTAAGTCTCGCAGCCGTTTGAGAAGAAGAAGTTGCGTTGGGATGCTCATTGTTACTCACGGTGGTGGCAGCGAGCAACAATGTATCTTTCGCGGCAACGTTCGGATAATAGAGCGTTCGGATAAACTAAGTCATCGTTCGGATAATTGAGGGTTCGGATGATCGAGGTTCGGATAATCCAGGTCCTACTGTATTATTATATTTAAATTAACGTATAAACTAAGAAAATAAGCGATCAGAGTGCGCGATACATTTGTTTGTATACATCAATAACACAGAGAATCAAGAGCTAAATAAGCATTGATATCATCTAAAAGCCTCGCGCGTTCCGTCGGGTGACGTCACGCGCAAGTCGTGCTCAGATTGCTTTTTCCCTCGAAGCCTTCGTTTCGGCTTGGCCGCACATAAACGTGCTCAGCGTCCATGTGTTGGTGTAGCTGCCGAAGGCGCGGTCGGGAATCTTCGACCCCGCTCGGCTCTTGCCGAAGATGTCCGAACGTCGCTCGCTCACGGAGACGCGCTACTATGATTGTGTGACGGGCGCGTAAGAGACTAGAGAGGGGGTAACTTTTACGCGCGATCTGGCTGCACTGGCTCACTACACTTTTTCGCACGTAAGAAAATGGAAATAATGTGTCGGCGTGTAAACACTAAAAGACAATATATCCTGATTTCAGCAATGACCGAGGGTCGATAACGAATAATCCTCACTTCATGGCATCACCAATTCCTTACTTCACATCCTATACTGACAACACAAGTGCGCTCATAGCTGAATTTCGAACTACAACCAACATATATCTTTTTCGTCGCTTTCAGGATCCAAATTTATTACGATTCTCCTATGCCCGTTCTAGTCTAGGAGCCCACGACACTAAACCTGTCATGATAGATCTCCCAAAGTTCATCCATATAATTCATCATGTCATTCATAGGGGAACGGAAAATGGCCCTGCTGCCATATCTGGGACCGGTCAACGCTAAAAAAAATTAATAAAAAATAATAATTTTTCTTGGTTTCTGACATGTTTAGTCTCCCGCATTCTGATTGTTCCTCGAGTGCTAGCCCCCCTGATAAGCCTTATCAGTTGCTGCCAAGAGATAAGCGACACCTCGCACCCAGGTATCTATCATCATCGACCTCCTTAAAAAACCAAAACTTATCTGAAAGATCATCAATTTTTGTGTAAGAGAAACCACTACTGCCTTTTCCAAACGGTGGAGAAAATGGCGGCGGTAGCGTTTGAAAGTCGCCCTCCGCGCAACCGAATTTGGCGTTTCAATTCAGTTTTCAAATCACATATTTTATGTGATATTTTTTTATTTTTCAGCCGTTTTCATCGTGTTTTTTTGGATACTTTTTTATGTCTTTCGTTACATTTCAAAGTATATTAGTTTTCTTCGGTGAAAAATATTAGGTGTCATTGTTTCAACGAATAGGATTCTATAAATTAGTCCAAAGTCGGAGATTGTTCAGATTTTTAAAGTAAAGACTACCTGAAACATGAAGGTTTTTTGTTTATATATTTTATGCAGAAATCGAGTCTTCGACCATACATTGTAAGACTCCGGATGTGCTATTTAAAACAGTCAGAATAAAAAGGGTCTAGACGTAATACCTGCTCAGTCTCGTTTCAGAAACCATCAGTAACGGTCGTGTCGCTGTCCGTTTTTCTAAACTTATATCTATCTAAAATGCTACATTAACTCAGGCGGCTTATCAGGGGGGCTGGCAGCACTGCCTTTTTGTATAGTCCTACCCCTCCCCTGTCTCGAGGAACAATCAGAATACGAGAGACTTAACATGTCAGAAACCTGGAAAAATTATTATTTTTTATTAATTTTCTTTTTAGCGTTGACCGGTCTCAGACATGGCAGCAGGGCCATTTTGTGTTCCCCTATGAATGACATGACGAATTATATGTATGAACTTTGGGAGGCCTATCATGACAGGTTTAGTGTCGTGGGCTCCCCTACTATTCGGTCTCCTTCCCTCTAGGCTCCATGAACGCATTGGGCAGTTTGGTAGGAGGCAGCGCATCATTCTAATTCACATTGAGATATTCCTTTCGCGGACGGCCGTGTTTTGTGGGGGCACAAGGGGGGCCCTTCTGAATCAGTGGTAAATTATAGTGGCGCTTAGTAAAAATAAGTGACAATGAATTATTATACCCAACAATGAACTGGAATAAAAAAAATGGGCAAATTTTGTGGATTCAGACATTTTTGCATTTTTCCTGAAAGGTCGCGGCTATGAAATTTTAGCTTTAATATTTTCTTTAAGCATTCGGTCCCTCCCTGCTTTATTGTCGTTACGGAATCTTGAGATTTGTTTACACGCGTGAGCAGTTTACATCAGGAATCTAGAGTTTTTTAGTGTATGAAACTTTTTTTTAATGTCGTACGACAAAAATTGGCCGAGATATTCACGAGTAAAGTCCAACAGTGAGTAAACAATGCCACAGTAGTTTCGGCGTCTAAGCGAGCGCGCACGAGGGTTCGAATCCACATTTGGGCGTTTGGATTTGAACTTTAAATTTTTTATTTTGAAATTTGAGTTTTGAACGTTATCCGGTAGCTCAAATAATGTATTAAATAATAAATAAACATGTTAACCATTGTTATCTATTGATTACTCGAACAATGGAGTAAACAATTGTTATCCATTGTTTACTCGAACGGAAGATGTAAAGATCTTTAGATCTTTATATCTTCCGAGTTAACAATGGATAATATTGTTTACCATTTTTATTTATTAATTAATACTTTATTTGGGCGACCGGATAAAGTTCAAAATTCAAATTTCAACATTCGTAACTGAAAGTTTGAACTTTTAATTTCAATTTCCATTTAATAAAAATCAGAGGATTTGCATCCACTTGCGCGAACGGCGATTCGAACCCGCGCCCACTCTCGCTTGGACGCCGAAACTACTGTGCTATTGTTTACTCACCGTTGGAATTTACTCGTGAATATCTCAGCCAATTTTTGTCGTACGACATTTGAAAGAAGCGTTTTGCTTGGAAAGAGATACCCTATATGCTCACGAACGGAAAACTAGTATTTAAAATACACCCTGTATAAGTGGAATATTTTCCAGAATTTTCAAAGCGAAATTCGAAAAACTTCAAACGTTGCAGCCTGTGAACGCTGTGCCTCACCGCTCCGATTCGAAGCGGTCTTAAACTTTAAACAAGTTTTTCTCCATAACCGTATTTTCGAAATTGGTGTGCAGGATTACTGAAAAACGCTTAAGCCGATTGAGTTGAAACTTGGTAGAAATATTGATAATATTGCTGCCTTCTACTTGACGAGAGTTGTTTTTGAAAAATTAGAAAACAAAAAACGACTTTTTTTATTCACATTTGACATAATTTTTGCGTGAAACGTTGTTTTTTTTGTAAATGCGTGCAATTCTCTCAAACATGCATTTTCTTCATTTGAATTACTGCTAAATAGAATCTATACATGTTCTAACTGAAAAAATGTTTGAATTTTTTTACGCGTCGTTGTTGTTAGGGAAACGATAGAAGCTTAGCTTGGGACTCGTCTCAGAAACATTTTTGCATCCATTATAGGCACATCCGCTAGTTGATGGCATTGTTAACAATGTTGCAACTGACACACAAATTTAAACAGCCGATTTTTCGTGGGCAGAGAGTCTAACAGAATAGCACGAAATACACGAATACACGATTAAATAACTAGTTAAATTGATATTCAGTATTAACAATCGCCAATACGTCCGAGGCCTGTCAAATCTCTGACAGATGTAAGCAAGGAGCAACAGAATTCTGTACCGCATAGCACGTTCCTTGGAAGAAATCGCTGAGAGCATGCTAAGAAGAGATGGAACGAGTGAGGTGGAAAGGAGCGAGAGAGTAGGAGCGAAAACAGATCGATTTAAAACCGGGGCACGGTCTTACATACAGGTCTTGCAACGAAGCTAAATTTTCGTGGTGGGGGTAGACACGCTTATCATCTTCACATTTCGATTCACTAGGCGCCGCTACGCGTCGCCACTAGCAAGGGGAAGTGCTTTCCCCCTTGCCTCTTACCGGCGAATAGGGCCATGGTGTTTACGTCTGTTTTTGTGGCGCGATTGTCGAAATAACCTTTATTTGCGACCATATACCACGAGGTTCTACACGATTTACCGTAATGCATTTTTATCGTGTTTTTACGCATAAATGTGCATTTTTTTGGTAGTGTTTTCGAAAAACAAATGCGAAATGGTTAAGGGTTGCGCTGTTCGCAATTGTAAAACGGGGTACAAAAGTTTTAAGGGGGTCGTCTAGTGTGTCACATCAGAAGAAGAAAAACAGCCTAGCATGACTTCTTTGAAGAAGAGAAAGCTGTACTCTATGGTCCAGACATAGCAGATTGATGATGGGACATTTTTTTTATTATGAATTATATACAAACTTTCCCGGTGCGGTGGTCTCGTGATTAGCGTGCTGGCCAGCGGATCAGGAGGTCGCGGGTTCGAAACCCAGTCGCATACTTTCGTCGAGAAATGTTTTTCTCCGACATTTTTCGGCGAAAGACGACTCGTTCCGTGACTGGAAAGTGAACTTGTGACCGGCTGTATCGGTATAGGTTTTCCGCAGTTTCCCTATCCCCATGGCAGACATGCCATGGGGAATACGATACAGAGAGGGAAGTCGGCTGCGGCCGCGAGGTGGAGGGGTGTGGAATGGGAGGTAAGAACGAAAGTTGAGGCTGATTGGCGCTCGTAAAAAAGGGAAGACCGTGTACGGCTGGAAACGAACAAATGAATACAACAACTTGCAAACGCGTTTTTCTCAAAACACGATTTTTTCAAACTGCTGCGATGATATCTCATAAACGATTTGATTTATTCTGCTCAAATGTATACAGCATCTTTAGTACATATATAACTACAAGTTGAACTAAAATAATTGAGATTGCTTCGTTAATTTTCTTTTTATCAGCTATATGGACCCCAAAAAATACGAAAAATTGAATTTTTTTTCTAAAGCGTAAAAAATTATTTTTTTGCAGTTCTAACTTTATTTTAGTTTCATGTAGAGCCTCAAGTCTCACGATTTAAATTGCGTTTGGTTTTTTATTTCAGATAAGCAGAACGGCCAGAATCATGGCAGCAGTGGAGCACCTCTTTTTATATATATGTTCCCGTTGGGCTGTGTATCTCCGACTATATTCTATATAATAACTTCAAAAAATTTACAACGTTTGTTTAAATGTTAATAAAAATGATATACAGTTTATAAATTATTTTATTTCGATGCTTTGTCAAAAAAAAATGCCCAAAGAAGCATTAAAAAATGGCCGTCACGCTAGACGACCCCGTTAAGCAAAAATGCTCGGTGTTTTGAGTGCCCAGAAACGTCGAACGATACAAAAAATGGCTCGAAGCTATTCCGGTACGTGTGCGAAAAACATTTCAATGAACGATGTATTGTGAGACATTGGAGAAAAAGGATGTAAATGGTCGTAATATGTGCTGGTATGAATTAATGAATTCAACAAGTTTTCAGTTTTTTAGATAAAAGTAGTCATCTTTTTGTTAATCAATACATTATTTTTTATTGGTTTCGAATATTATGCAGTTTACACAACACTACGATAAATTAAGTTAGGGCAAACGGCGCATGCGTTGCGTTCAAGAGAGAAAAGGACAGAAGAGCTATTTCTCTCTTCGGCAGCTCAATAAACTTAGTCGGCGACTATGAAAATATCGAATTCTTTTCCATGCCAATCAATTGTCAGTCGTTTGTTAGTGTTTGTTAGACAAAATCAAGCGTTTGTTTGACTTTATTTATTTAATATTACGAAAAACAAAATTCATGTCAAAGTTACCCACGGGAAAATGCTTTTCTAATGATTTCGAACTTTTCTTCGTAACCAATCGTTTGTTAGTCGTTTGTTAGTGATTGTTAGTCGATTTTTATCGATTGTTAGAGCTAAATTTTGACTTTATCGTTAAAAAACTTTTCATTCCCATAGCACGCTGCTGCAAGCCACGTTAAGTTGGCAGCATTGCCACGATGGCTGGGCACGGCTGTGTACATGTAACTCGTCAATTTCAGCAAAATGCTGATTATCTCAATCCTAATCGATTGTTAGTCGTTTGTTAGTGTTTGTTAGACAAAATCCAGCGTTTGTTATACTTTATTTATTTAATAGTACGAAAAACAAATTTCATGTTAAAGTTAGCGGCAGGAAAATGTTTTTCTAATAATTTCGAACTTTTCTTCGTAACCATTCGTTTGTTAGTCGTTTGTTAGTGAGTGTTAGTCGATTGTTATCGTTTGTTAGAGCTTAATTTTAACTTTATCGTTAAAAAACTTGTCATTCCCATAGCACGCTGCAAGCCACGTGAAGTTGGCAGCATTGCCCGACGGCTGAGCACGGCTTTCTACATGTAACTCCTCTATTTCAGCAAAATACTAATTATTTCAATCCTACTCGATTGTTAGTCGTTTGTTAGTGTTTGTTAGACAAAATACAGCGTTTGTTAGACTTTATTTATTTAATAATACGAACAACAAATTTCATGTCAAAGTTAGCTGCAGAAAAATGCTTTTCTAATGATTTCGAACTTTTCTTCGTAACCAATCGTTTGTTAGTCGTTTGTTAGTGATTGTTAGTCGATTTTGATCGTTTGGTAGAGCTTAATTTTGACATTTTTGTTACAAAACTTTTCATTCCCATAGCACGCTGCAAGCCACGTGAAGTTGGCTGCAAGCCGCGTGAAATTGACTGCAAGCCACGTGAAGTTGGCAGCATTGCCACGACGACTGAGCACGGCTTTGTACATGTAACTCCTCAATTTCAGCAAAATGCTGATTATTTCAATCCTACTCGATTGTTAGTGATTTGTTAGTGTTTGTTAGACAAATTCCAGCGTTTGTTAGACTTCATTTATTAAATAATACGAAAAACAAATTTCATGTCAAACTTTGTAATGATTTTGAACTTTTCTTCGTAACCAACCGTTTGTTAGTCGTTTGTCAGTGATGGTTAGTCGATTTTGATCGTTTCTTAGAGCTTAATTTTAACTTTATCGTTAAAAAACTTTTCATTCCCATAGCACGCTGCAAGCCACGTGAAGTTGGCAGCATCGCCACGATGGCTGAGCATGGCTTTGCCCAGAGCACGGTCTTACATACAGGTCTTGAAACTCTGGTGGTGGGGGTATGTCACCGGATTGAAGCACCGGCCGTTTCGCCTAGTGACCACGAGGGTCGCTGCGATAGAGTGATGCAGGCTGTGCGAGAGAGATGGAAATCGATTGTTGACTCATAGGAACCTAACCTAGCTGTACAATTGGCTGGTGTAGGCAAATTATGATATTCAATGTCAAAAATAGATGATGGACCTAAATACAATTAAAAGTAACTTTATCGTAAGCCTGAGAAAAACGAAAAGACTATAGTTATCCAAGTGGGTAGAATGAATATGAATGATTTTCGTATAGGTGTCAATGCGAGATCGTGTTGGTCGAGGGGTTCGGTGCAAGCTTCGTAATGCTGCTTTCAGGGGTTCGATCCCTGTGCGCTCGGTTTTTTAAAACATGTTTTGTCTTTTTTTTTAAATAGGCTTTACGCGTTGTTTTAATTGACCAGACAATAAGTGGCAACTATTCCAGACCGAAGTGGAATCCAGACCGAAACACTTGCAGGATGTATTTCTTGAAAATGAAACAAATACTTAAGAAACAGTGCTTCTTTTGCAATTCTTTATTTCCCCTTCGAAAAATTTTAATGCATGTCCCAAGAAACTTTTTCAATAATCTCTACTTTGCAGTTTCCGAAACGGTTTGCGTTGGTACATTTAAAAAAAACCTCTTTTCCGACCTTTAAGCGTTGGACTCTCGAGTAGGATAAATTAAAATAATTCACTAACTTTGTTTTATGTTTTCCAGCCTGGAATGTATTTATTGTAATGATCCCAATAATTTTTCATTTTTTTTCAGGTTCCCGGCTCCAACGCCTGTTTCACGCATTCTCGATGAATATATTTCGGTTCGAAATGATTTTCGCACACGTGTCGCGGCTCTAATTTCCCAACTCCCGGTATCGCGGCCTCCCATTTTTTTAATTGCGCCAAGTCTCTTGGCACCCGAATCACTGAGCGTTTCGATTTTTCACTCCGAGAGCCTGTTTCACACGTTGGCACAATACACCACTTAGTCATTTTTCAATATCACCGTTTTTACAAGTTTACAAGTAGAGCACGTCGCGTGTGGTCGCGTGAATTAGCGGTTATGTTTGGGTTTTGTTTACTTTTGAAATCAATTTCCGTCCCTCTCACACCGCCTGCATCACTCTACAGCAGCGATCCTCGTGGTCACGAGTTGAAACAGTCGGTGCTTCAATAAGAGGCCATCCCCCACCACTGATATTTTGAGCGAGTTTCAAGACCTGTATGTAAGACCGTGGCCCGGAGATTAGTAGGGAGATGTACAACGCTCCCCTTTTCGGCGTGCCTCGGAAATGGCGCTAAATCGCGGCGGCGAGTTCGGGAATATGATTTTGTATGCATCGCCTCTGTCGAGGTTGCAGATTCCCTTGTAGCCCCGCGCGAGTCGTGAGCACCACTCAAGTCGATATCGCGGTCAGCGTGCACACGAATGGGTAGCTCGGTGGGGGAAAAGTTTCTGCCCCTCGCTCACTTGACAGGCAAATGGAGCGAGGTTTTCCTTTCGATCGAGCTCAACATATGTGTGGCCGTACTGCGGATTGGAATATGAATTTAATGAATTTCAAAGAGAAAAACATGTATCGAGGAAATTGTTTTCGCTCGGTTAGCCGTTTATGCCGAGAATGCGGGTTAAAAAAATGAACGACGAATCGCGTCGAAAAATAAAACGCCGAAACGACGGTGGAAGGTTCAAAAAGAAATCTTGAGCCTTTGCCGCGGTCGTTACGGCGTTTTTTTCAACAGTAAACATTATGAACAAGCGTGTATCATAAATGTTGTTCTATCCTCAATGAGCGTCGTGGCTGAGTTGGCAGCGTGACGGATTAACGATGCTTGCGGTCCGGTTTCGATCCCTGGTTAATCGATTTTTTTTCTTCATTTTATATTCAAAAAAATTCGAACTTACTCTCCCTTCAGCTATACTCGCATGTCCAGGTATTATTTACGATATTTAATTCATATATGTTTAATTTAAAAAAAAAAGACATTGGCTACCGGGGATCGAACCCGCGTCGTCTGCACTCCGAGATCGCACGCTGATATATCAACCGCGAGGCTCTTGTGACTGCAAACCTGCCTTACGTATACACACTTATCCAACCTTAAAAAAAATTCGCTGCATACCATTTGCATATTGTTTTTATGACCCCAAAGTATTATTGAAGACAAATGAAAACGATTTTTCCAAATTCCTAGAGTGGTGTTATCCCTTAAAGAAAAGAAATTGATTTTTTGATCGTTGTAAATGTATATCCCCTCTTGAAGACTTTAAGGCGTCTGACCACCTTGGCCGATCGAAAAATGGGTATATGTAAAAAAAAATAATAAACTCGAAAGTATGGGTCGGATTATTTTTATTTTTTTACACAACGTCAGAAAGGGCTTTAAGAATAAGGTTAATAAATTTCCGTTTAAAATATTAAAAAATGGCGCCGTTATGCACATTGCCGCGGAGGCCCTCCGCACGATACGCGCGGTCGTTGTCCCAGCTGTTACCCGGTCATGTCACATCTGCAAAAAAAAATCGGCTCATTCGTGAGTAGTGTCGCCATAATGTAGCGCAGCGATTTTTTTCTCGACCATTTAAAAAATTATGGTGAGCCGAAAAAAAATGTGTATTTTTCACCGAAATTATGGCGCACCATAATTTTTTTAATGGTCGAAAAAAACCGCTACGCTACATTGTAGCGACACTACTCACGAATGAGCTAATTGTTTTTTTTTCAGATGTGACATAACCGCGTAACAGCTGGGACAACGACCGCGCATATCGTGCGAAGGGCCTCCGCGGCAATATGCATAACGGCGCATTTTTTAAATATTTTGAACGGAAATTTATTAACGTTATTCTTAAAGCCCTTTCTGACGTTATGTAAAAAAATAAGAATATTCCGGCCCATACTTTCGAGTTCATTATTATTTTTTTTAATATGCCCATTATTCAATCGGCCAAGGTGGCCGGACGCCTTTAAAGAATCTCGTACGTGTTAGCGAAAACGGACAGAAAATTATGAAGCAACTCGTCCACTTCTTTGATGTTCGCTATTTTGGACCATCGCTCGTTTGCCTATCTGAGATTTATCCTTTGTACATACAAACGAGAAGTTTGTATCCTCGATATATATGTCTTTTTGCTATAGATGGTAAAACCAATATTAGATACTCACGTCTTTCCATTTCGGAGATATGGATGTTCTAGATTGTTTGAATCTGTATTTGTATGACTCAAACTGCAGACAATCTGAATACACGTTCTCGAATAAATAATCCTTTGGTGTAATAGTTATTTAATTTCGTCATCGGCCGAAGGATAAAATTTTGAATAATTTACAGTTCGTTACTTTTAGTTTATAATTCTGTCATTTCGAAATCTTTGTCGTTCTATATTTGGCCTTTCAAAGTTTTTACCCCCATCCCAATGTGAAATGTGTTAAAAAAAATGCCGAAACACACTTATCCAATGCGAAATGTGTTTTGAAAAAAATAGCGATCGAGAAAGACTCAAAGTTCTCTTCTAGCCTTTCTCGATCGTTTCGGCACTTTTCTTCAATTTTTTTAATAAATTTTCTAAGGGGAAAAGTAAAAACTCATTTCCGTAGTGGGAGAAGCATTTATTTTTTTGTGATATTTTCCACTACTGGTTCCACCAAAATTTGGAACCCCCGCTCGTTTTGAGCAACTTCAACATGCGTCCGATGGGGTGAACGACTGCGTGTTCGGTCGCGTCGACGATACCAGCGGCCAGATGGCCTGCCGTTCTCGCGCCCTTGGGCTGCCTCGGGTGGCTCTTGCCGCTGCGGCTGCTGCTGACGACCACTTTTCTTTTTGTTGCGGCGCCAAAATTTCTTCTTTGTAACTGTAAAAAATAAATAATAAAATGTACAAATAAAATACATTACTCACACAAATTAAGGGATATTTAAAAAATTCCGAATTTTTGGCTGATTTTCAACAAGGGATAACTCGGAGAAAAATGGTCGTACAGAAAATAAAAAAAGGAAATTATAGCTTCGAGTATCTAGTTTTCAGATCTGGACTGTAAATTTGTTTAGCGTGGATGGTTTTTCTTGTAATCATCCGAAAACCAACGAAATTTTTTTTCCAAATTTTTGCTCGTCTTTAAAATGGTCTGTCGACTTCAAATATTTTTTTTATCATACGACTATAAAAGTCTTTTAGATAATTTAATCAGCTTTAATTTAACCAGCTCCGTACGATGATTTCGCGCGGAGTAATCGTCGATCAAAGCAAAAAAATCCATTTTAACTTTGACAATCAATTAGACGAGAACTAATGATCGTACAGAAAATAAAAGTAGGCTTTTGGAAACTACAAAGCATTCTCTATGACGAGCAATTAGGGGCTGTTGATAAAACATTTTTTTTCCGAGTGATGTTGTTGACTGAAAAAAAGTTAAAAATTTGCCAATTTCAGGATATTTGGAAAATTTGGTATAACTTTGGATATAATGCATGAACGAAGGATGTCGTCGGTAATATTTTAACCTCGAAGTGTCCCCAAAAAACCCTCAAAGTTGCAAAGCGCTGCGATTTATTTTTTCTTAGTGCCCCGAACGTTCAAATTTATCGTTTCTGTCCAAAATCACCGTAACAAGCAATTTTTCGATTTTTATTTATTTTTTCATCTTCAACATATTTTTCTTTAGCAATAATGCCTAATTTATTCAAAGACATCAATTACCAAGAAAAATTTCAAAAAAAATTTCAAAAAAAAAACAAATAAAAGAAATTCAAATTTTCAGGGTAGTTTTGAAAAAAAAAACTGTTTTTTTGTGTTTGTTAAGAAAGTGTATTTCAACGATTGAAGCTGCAAAAAAATTAAAAGTTCGAGATTTGTGTGAAGAGAATCAGTCGACAGTAGGGGGGTATGTCAACAACAAAGGTGCTTTAGACTGGTAAAAAAAAATTAACCAAATTTTTTTTGACAAGAGGAGATGATCGTCAACACGTAAAAAAATTGAATTTTTTTTATTTGAAAAAAAAAATTCAATAAAAAGATTTTTTTTTAATTTTGAAATTTTTTTATTAAATGGTTTTTTTCAAATGTAAAAAAAATGTTTATTTCAAAAAAAAATTTCACGTGTTAACGATAATCTCCTCTTGTCAAAAAAAATTTGGTCGATTTTTGTTTGACCAGTCTAACCACCTTTGTTGTTGATATACCCACCCTACTGTCGACTGATTCTCTTCACACAAATCTTGAACTTTTAATTTTTTTGCAGCTTCAATCGTTGAAATACACTTTCTTAACAAACACAAAAATGAGTTTTTTTCAAAACTACCCTAAAAATTTGATTTTTTTTCGATTTTTTTTTCTTGGTAATTTTTGTCTTTGAATGAATAAATTACGCATTATTGCTAAAAAAACACATTTTGAAGATGAAAAAATGAATAAAAATAGAAAGATTGCGTGTTACGGTGATTTTTGACAGAAACGATGAACTTAATCCTTCGGGGCACTAAGAAAAAAAAATCGCAGCGCTTTGCCACTTTGAGGGTTTTTTGGATATACGTCGAGGTTAAAACATTACCGACGATATACGTCGTTTATGCATTATATCCAAAGTTATACCTAATTTTCCAAATATCCTTAAATTGACAAATTTTCAACTCTTTTTCAGTCAACATCATCACTTCTAAAAAAAAATGTTTTATCAACAGCCCCTAATTGCATATCATAGAGAATATTTTGCACTTTCCGAAACCCTACTTTTATTTTCTGTACGATCATTAGTTCTCGAGTAATTGATTGTCAAAGTTAAAATGGACTTTTTTGCTATGACCGACGATTACTCCGCGCCAAATCATCGTACGACGCTCGTTAAAAGGTCCAATTAAAGCTGATTCAATTGTCTAACAGACTTTTATAGTCGTATGATAAAAAAAAATTCTTTGAAGTCGACTGACCATTTTAAAGACGAGCAAAAATTTGGAAAAAAAATTCCGTTGGTTTTCGGACGATTACAAGAAAACCGCCCAAGCTAACAGATTTTACAGCCCAGATCTGAAAACTAGATACTTGAAGCTATAATTTCCTTTTTTTTTAATTTTCTGTACGACCATTTTTCTCCGAGTTATCCCTTGTTGAAAATCAGCCAAAAATTTGGAATTTTTTAAATATCCCTTAATTTGTGTGAGTAGTGTATTTTATTTGTACATTTTATTTTTTATTTACAGTTACAACGAAGACATCTTGACGCCGCAACAAAAAGAAAAGTGGTCGTCAGCAGCAGCCGCAGCGGCAAGAGGCACCCGAGGGCACGAGAAGGGCAGGCCATCGAAAGAACAGGGGCGGGAGCGAGGGTAGCGGCCGCAGCAAGGACGCCGCTGGTATCGTCGACGCGACCGAACCCGCAGTCGTTCGTCCCGCCGGACGCATGTTGAAGTTGCTCAAAACGAGCGGGCGTTCCGAATTTTGGTGCAAACAGTATTGAAAAATATGTCAAAAAAATTGATGTTTCCCCCAATACGTAAATGAGTTTTTACTTTTCCCCTTAGAAAATTAATTTAAATAATTGTTGAAGAAAAGTGCGGAAACGATCGAGAAAAGCTCGAAGAGAACTTTGAGTCATTCTCGATCGCCAGTTGTTTCAAAACACATTTCACATTTGATAAGTGTGTTTCGGCATTTTTTACAACACATTTCACATTGGGATGGGGGTCAAAACTTTGAAACGCCAAATATAGAACGACAAAGATTTCGAAATGACAGAATTATAAACTGAATGTAACGAACTGTAAATTATTCAAAATGTTATCCTTCGACCGATGACGAAATTATTACACCGAAGGATCATTTATTCGAGAACGTGTATTCAGATTGTCTGCAGTTTGAGTCATACAAATACAGATTCAAACAATCTAGAACATCCATATCTCCGAAATGGAAAGACGTGAGTATCTAATATTGGTTATACCATCTATAGCAAAAAGACATACATATCGAGGATACAAACTTGGAAAGTGTAGATCTCAGATAGGCAAACGAGCGATGGTCCAAAATAGCGAACATCAAAGTAGTGGACGAGTTGCTTCATAATTTTCGGCCGGTTTTCACTATCACGTACGAGATTCTTTGAAGGCGTCTGACCACCTTGGCCGATCAAAAAATAGGTATATTAAAATAAAATAAAACTCGAAAGTATGGGCCGGGATATTTTTATTTTTTTACATAACGTCAGAAAGGGCTTTAAGAATAACGTTAATAAATTTCCGTTCAAAATATTAAAAAATGGCGCCGTTATCCACATTGCCGCGGAGGCCCTCCGCACGAAACGCGCGGTCGTTGTCCCAGCTGTTACCCGGTCATGTCACATCTGAAAAAAAATCAGCTCATTCGTGAGTAGTGTCGCTACAATGTAGCGTAGCGGTTTTTTTTCGACCATTAAAGAAATTATGGTGAGCCATAATTTCGGTGAAAAATACACATTTTTTTCTTCGGCTCGCCATATTTTTTTTAATGGTCGAAAAAAAACCGCTACGCTATATTGTAGTGACAATACTCACGAATGAGCTGATTTTTTTTTTTTGCAGATGTGACATGACCGGGTAACAGCTGGGACAACGACCGCGCGTATCGTGCGGAGGGTCTCCGCGGCAATGTGAATAACGGCGCCATTTTTTAATATTTTGAACGGAAATTTATTAACCTTATTCTTAAAACTTTTTCTGACGTTGTGTAAAAAAAATGAAAATATTCCGGCCCATACTTTCGAGTTTATTTTTTTGTTTAACATATACCCATTTTTCGGTCGGCCAAGGTGGTCAGACGCCTTAAAGTCTTCAAGAGGGGATATACATTTACAACGATAAAAAAATCAATTTCTTTTCTTTACGGGATAACGCCACTCTAGGAATTTGGAAAAATGGTTTTCATTTGTCTTCAATAATACTTTGGGGTCATAAAAACAATATGCAAATGGTATGCAGCGATTTTTTTTTAAGGTTGGATAAGTGTGTATACGTAAGGCAGGTTTGCAGTCACAAGAGCCTCGCGGTTGATATATCAGCGTGCGGGCTCTGAGTGCAGACGACGCGGGTTCGATCCCCGGTAGCCAATGTCTTTTTTTAAATTAAACATATATGAATTAAATATGATAAATAATGCCTGGACATGCGAGAATAGCTGAAGGGAGAGTAAGTTCGAAATTTTTTGAATATAAAATGATGAAAAAAAATCGATTAACCAAGGATCGAACCCGGACCGCAAGCATCGTCAATCCGTCACGCTGCCAACTCAGCCACGACGCTCATTGAGGATAGAAAAAACATTTGATACACGCTTATTCATAATGTTCACTGTTGAAAAAAAACGCCGTAACGACCGCGGCAAGGGCTCAAGATTTCTCTTTGAACCTTCCACGGTCGTTTCGGCGTTTTATTTTTCAACGCGGTTCGTCGTTCATTTTTTTAACCCGCATTCTCGTCATAAACGGCCAACCGAGAGAAAACACTTTTCTCGATACATGTTTTTGTTTTTGAAATTCATTTAATGCATATTCCAATCCGCAGTACGGCCACACATATCTCGAGCTCGATCGAAAGGAAAACCTCGCTCCGTTCGCCTGTCAAGTGAGCGAGGGGCAGAGACTTTTCCCCCACCGAGCTACCCATTCGTGTGCACGCTGACTTCGATATCGACTTGAGCGGTGCTCACGACTCGCGGCTCGCGAACTCGTCGCCGCGATTTAGCGCCATTTCCGCGGCACGCCGAAAAGGGGAGCGTTGTACATCTCCCTACTAATCTCTGCTTTGCCCATGTAACTCCTCAATTTCAGCAAAATACTGATTATTTCAATCCTACTCGATTGTTAGTCGTTTGTTAGTGTTTGCTAGACAAAATCCAGTGTTTGTTAGACTTCATTTATTTAATAATACGAAAAACAAATTTCATGTCAAACTTAGCCGCGGAAAAATGGATTTGTAACGATTTCGAACTTTTTTTCGTACCCAATCGGTTGTTAGTCGTTTTGTGATTCTTAATCGATTATTATCATTTGTTAGAGCTTCTTTTATATGATATCGTTGAAAAACTTTTCATCCCTATGTACGCTGCGGGCGACGTGAAGTTGGCAACATTGCCACGACGGCTGGGCATGGCTTTGCCCATGTAACTGCTCAATTTCAGCAAAATGCTGACTATTTCAATCCTCCCCGATTGTTAGTCGGTTGTGAGTGTTTGTTAGACAAAATCCAGCGTTTGTTAGACATAATTTATTTAATAATACGAAAAACAAATGTCATGTCAAAATGAGCCGCTGGAAAATGCTTTTCGAATGATTTTGAATTTTTCTTCGTAACCAATCGATTGTTATTCGTTGTACAAAGCCGTGATCAGCCGTCGTGGCAATGCTGCCACCTTCACGTCGCTTGCAGCTTGCTATGGGAATGAAAAGTTTTTTAACGATCAAGTCAAAATTAAGCTCTAACAAACGATCAAAATCGACTAACAATCACTAACAAACAATTGGTTACGTAGAAAAGTTCAAAATCATTGGAAAAGCATTTTCCTGCGGATAACTTTGACATGAAATTTGTTTTTCGTTTTATTAAATAAGTAAAGTCTAACAAACGCTGGATTTTGTCTAACAAACACTACCAAACGACTAACAATCGATTGGCATGGAAAAGAATTCGATATTTTCATAGTCGCCGGCTAAGTTTATTGAGCTCTCTTCGTCGCACCACTACTTCCCCTTGCCGTCACGCACCAAGCGGCAGAAATCGGAATAAAAAAGAAAACAGCCAAGGTGCCTACCCCCACTACCGCCGTTGTCAGACCTGTATGTAAGACCGTGGACGCGACATGGCCTCAACCATAGTTGGCTCTAGTACATGGAGACTACATAAAGGAGCCCGCACTATGTACTAGGAAAGTGGTCACAAAATCGAGGAACGGAAGAGTTCCCGAACCGGCTACATCGTGGCGCTGCTTGTTAGAAGTGATGCCTTAAAATTAGCTATGCGTGAGAGAGATCGAATGATGACCTAACCCCTCTATTCTCGTTGACGGGGAACTTCATTTTCTGTATTCATATTTATAACGATATTTTGTTATTCTGAAAGATAGACTACCAATATCCAACAGATACATTACTTAAAAAATAAACTATGTGCTATAAGTAATAAGGGGGCATCCATTAATTACGTGAGGTGATTTTGGCGATTTTTAGACCCCCCCTCTCCCCCTGGTGAGATGTCGTGAGATTTTGCTCGACCCCCTCCCCCTCCCCTAATCTCACGTGAGATTTTTCAAAATGCATACGTTCACGGAAAATAAATTGTAGTAGAAGTAACTGCGGTTGTAGTACCATTTACTCCACCATGTAAAGTGGTAGGAAGACTCTCTCCACGTGATAAAAATTATGTGATTACTAAAATTACTATAAATTACTAAAATTACGTGATATTTGCCGAACCCCCCCCCCCCCTCTCCCCCACGTGAGATTGAGTGAGATTTCGCTCGAACCCCTCCCCCCCCTAAACGCCTCACGTAATTAATGGACGCCCCCTAATAAATAGAGTTAACAATCTGTTGTGAATCCCAAGCGGTGCCACAGTTGAAATACAACAGTTCTGTCTTATTCTGACAAAATAGCTTCGTGGATAAAGCGACGACTACGAACGGGTGGGTGGGCGTTCAAATCCACCTCGGCGAAATATATATTTTTTTAAATTCAGTACAAATGAAAGATGCAACGCATATTCATTTTGAATCATGATAAGATGGAAAAGTTTAGACATTAAAAATTCTAAAACCTATTCGATGAAATATTCGGAAAACTTATTTTCCATCCATGTCAACGCCAATCCTCAATTTTCGAATTAATTCAATTTCATTAATTTTTTTGCGACTTTTCAATCGATTCCTGTAGTAAGTGAGATTAAGGGGTAACACGACTGTAAATGAGTAAAAATATGAGTATTTTTTAGGATGTTTTTGGGATGGACGAAATGGTAATAGAATAATAATATTCGGGGAAATGATTAAACATATATTTGAGTATTAAACAAAAAATAATTATCCATAAATATTTTTAAGAAAAATTGGCACCAAAACCTTCTCCTTGACTTTGAGGTGCTCTGCGGCACACAGCGTTGCTGGTCCTATTTGAATCTAGAAAAAAAATCGCTTTATCTACATACTTATTATAGCTAGAGAAATACGTTCAGGATTTTCGATAAGATAATTTAAACATTATTTATTAACAAATTGATCGCGCACGCCCTTCGAATAACTGTGGGACCACATTTAATATTATTTATTTTATTATCGCCGATCGAAGAGTGCGAAGGACGTATTGATCGTGCAGGAGACAAAGCAAATAATGAATATGACCAGTTGTTATAATGGAAAACCTGGATAACCTTAATTGTCGTACTGGATCACACGGAAGACGCTCCGCGGGTTACGCTCAAGTACCTTTCAAAAACAGAAATCTTTGATTACGCGCCTAAAATGTGTCGAACGACACAATTATGAGGCGGGAGCAAATGATCGTTCCGCATCGGGAGAATGATCGATAATTACTGTCTCTCCGAAGGTGAAATTTGCGCGATTCAAGTGTCGTTCGGCGCTCCGGGAGAGCCGGGGTTTTCCCTCGCACAGGTAGCGTGAAGTTTTTGCACGAAGCTCGAGGCGACCTTCATTTAGACGGTCGATGATTACCGCGAGAATGTGAGATTTCAGGGCACCTTATTATTTAGCATAGGATCCGAAATATTGCGCTAGGTTCTTTATTCAATTTTCAACATACCGCCCGCCTCGTCGCGAACGGGACGAAAGGCATCATTTTTAGGTCGGAGTTTGATTTCTTCCGCGTGATCCTTCACGTTTTTCACAAGCTCGAACCCGACATAATTACGGCAAAGTACATACAAAACCCGACAATGGATTTGCGAACTTACAAGCTAAATTTACACAAAAAAAAACCCGACAATGGATTTGCGAACTTACTAGCTAGATACAATTTACTTTCGCGTCCTGGATCGAATCAATCGGAAGAGGACAAACTTTTGTGATAGCACGCTTAGGAGTCGTTTTCGCGGTACGCACTGTGACGACGCCCACGAGGCCGTCGGGGCCCGGATGCGTCTCGATAACGCGCGCAATGTCCGACCGCGCAGGCGGCAGGAGGACTAGCGCTCCGATCTTCAGCGAGTGCGTACGCTTTTGCCACTTTGCCCGTTGTTGCAGCGTATGCAAATAATCTCTAGACCAAGCTTTCCATATATGCTCGCGCATAGCTTGGATTTTCTGCCAACGTGACAAACGATTTTCATTCAGTTCAAGCAGCGAGGGCTCAGGACTGCTGAGAATTGGGCGCCCTATCAGGAAGTCTCCGGGAGTTAGCGCATCATAGCTCTCCGGGTCGTCACGGAGAGGAGATAATGGTCGCGAGTTCAAACACGCCTCGATTTGACACAGTAAGGTCGAGAATTCAAGTACAGATAGCGTATGTGCGCCGACCACTCGCTTCATATGACGTTTGAAGCTTTTTACTCCCGCTTCCCATAGTCCTCCAAAGTGAGGAGCGGAGGCCGGGATAAGATGCCAGCGGATTCCCTCGTTAGCGAGTTTTGCATGCAATACTGGATTCTTTGAGGTCGCAATGAACGTGCGACGGAGCTCGTATCTGCGCCTTTAAAGTTAGTGCCGTTGTCACTGTACATATCGGACGGTAGACCACGTCTACTCACGAAATGCTGAAACGCGGCTAGGAAGCCGGAGGTCGCGTAGTTATCGACATATTCCAAATGAATTGCGCGGGTCGTTAGACAAACAAAAAGCGCAACATAATATTTGCGAGATTTCTGACCTCGTCCTACGTACGGGAGGACATGAAACGGACCAGCATAGTCTACGCCGCAATCCAAAAACGGTGGTGAAGGTTTGACTCGTGTTGATGGAAGGTCACCCATAAGCTGACTCGCTGTAACAGCGCGTTCTCGAACGCATGCCACACAACGATTGATTCTCGTCTTTACAAGGGATCTCGCTCTGAGAATCCAATAATTTTGACGCAGTAGACGGAGGGTGAGTTGTGTTCCGCCGTGCATTGATCGTAGATAAGTTTGATCAATTATCAGTTCGCTAATACGGTGGCGCGGTAGAATTAGAGGATATCGTTCGTCGTAGGACAAGAACGAATGCCGTAACCCCCAGACGCAACTGATCCTTCCCGTCGAGGAAGGGGCCCCCATGTAGAAATTCCGATACTCAGCCGATGGTGGACAGTCTGCCGAGACTTGGCCCAGTAATGGCAGCCAAGCTTCGATATTCTAGACTTTCCCAAACGTTGGCACGTCGATGGCACAGAACAGACCCAACTGTTGTTTGAAGGTTCTAATAACCAACATTACTGATGCTGCACCAGTTAACGGGCCATCGCAGCCCAGGCATAAATCGACTATAGATTCAGTTTCGGCTATATCATTACAGAAAACATGCGGCAATCGTTGGCCTAGGCTCGGCCGAACGTTAGGACGATCGTCGACACCCAACCTCTTTTCCGTCGATTAGGAATGTTAATTAGACCATGGGCCAGAATAACAGCGACGATAAAGTTGTGTTTCTCATTAACGGAAAAAAGGTTGGGTGTCGACAATCGTCCTAACGTTCGGCCGAGCCTAGGTCAACGGTTAGCGCATGTTTTCTGTAATGATATAGCCGAAGCTGAATCTATAGTCGAATTATGCCCGGGCTGCGTTGGCCTGTTAAATGGTGCAGCATCAGTAATGTTGGTTCTTAGAACCTTCAAACAACAGTTGGGTCTGTTCTGTGCCATCGACATGCCAACGTTTGGGCAGGTCTAGTATATCGAAGCTTCCACTACTGGGCTAAGTCTCAGCAGATAGTCCACTCTCGGCCGAGTATTGGATTTTCTACATGGGCGGCTGAGACTTGGCCCAGTAATGGAAGCCAAGCTTCGATATTATAGTCTTTCCCAAACGTGGGCACATCGATGGCACAGAACAGACCCAACCGTTGTTTGAAGGTTCGAATAACCAACATTACTGATGCTGCAGCAGTTAACGGGCCATCGCAGCCCAGGCGTAATTCGACTATAGATTCAGCTTCGACTATATCATTACAGAAAACATGCGGCAATCGTTGGCCTAGGCTCGGCCGAACGTTAGGACCATCGTCGACACCCAACCTTTTTTCCGTCAATTAGAAATGTCAATTAGACCATGGGCGGGAATAACGCCGACAATAAAGTTGTGTTTCTCATTAACGGAAAAAAGGTTGGGTGTCGACAATCGCCCTAACGCTCGGCCGAGCCTAGGCCAACGGTTGGCGCATGTTTACTGTAATGATATAGCCGAAGCTGAATCTATAGTCGAATTATGCCCGGGCTGCGTTGGACTGTTAAATGGGGCAGCATCAGTAATGTTAGTTCTCAGAACCTTTAAACAATAGTTGGGTCTGTTCTGTGCCATCGTTGTGCTAACATTTGGGAAAGTCTACAATATCGAAGCTTGGCTTCCATTACTAAGGAATCTTCGCCACTAAGACCGAACCGCCGCTTCGGCTTTTCGAAATTTCGCGATCGTTGAGATTCTCGAACAGTCGGTCAAAAAGGTCGAATTTTTTTTTTGTCGACGTTTCAACCGTCCATCAGGTGAAAACATTTGGTTGTTTCACTATCTACAAAATTTAATTAAACTCGAAATATTTTTAATTATCAAGAGACGCGGCAGCGTCACGACGCCAAGTAATAAAAAATATAAAAATTCGACGCCACTGATCGATGCCACCGATCTCGACACCACTGACCGACTTACGAACACGCCGCGACTTTTTATACGCAGCACCCCCCTATCTCGTACCGCCGGGCAGTTGCGTTGATCGGAACCTCGGCGGTTTGTCGCGTTAGATTAATTTACATCGTTCTTCTACACCGAAGAGCAACATTGACGAAAATTAACGAGTAACTTTGCTCACGGTGAAAGCGAGGCTCGAAAAGTGTTTCTGTTTTGTTCTTACCGACGACGATGCAAAGTGTCGTTTCGACGCAACGACGGCGGCACGCGAAGTTCACGAATTCTTCGACATCGATGGAATTTTCCCGTACCCGCGAACATATGGATATTACCGTCTATCCTCGAATTTTGATAGCACGATCGTATCGCTGGAATTTATATTGACGTAAGAATAAAAAATATGGCCTGTCCCATAACCTCAATTTACGTACTGTGTCATTTGCCATGATCTTCTCTCGCATTGCTTTCTGCATTGAAATTTAGACAGAGTAATTGTCCGTAAAAAATATGTGTCCCCTATATGAAGACACATGGCAATATCATAAACAATGTCAAATTATTAATGTTTATAACGCAAATATTTTTTTTACGATAAAAGTTTTTAACTTTAGGAACACGATAATTATTTTCGTTCTCGAAATATTGAACATTCTGTTCCGCGGTGTTGCACAATGTTATTATAGGGGATACAATTTTTTTACCGAGGGTTATTCTTTTGTTACTAAACGTTTTTAGCAAAACTGAATAGTAAAGACAATCGAAACTTTTTTCACTCGTTCCCTAACTAGTTTTCTATCTAAACATATATTTTTTTTAAATTAATAAACACAATAGAATGGTACGACGTATTATGTGACATGACTTTCAGTCAATGCAGATCCTGCAGTGTTAAAAGTTGCTATTTAAAAACCCATTATCTCCCAATCTGTATAGTCAACTGTTGTGAAACTTCACTTAAATATGTATAATGATACGAACAATGTCTGGTTAAAATTTGAACAAAATCGATAGAAATCAAGGGCATGGGCTCGATTTACCTTAAGGGCTTACACCACTGTAAACGTAAAAAATTGAGTGATCTTTCGCGATTTTTTTTTTGTTAGAAGGACTAACAAGAGAATACAAAAATATTCAAGGATGATATAAGTTATATCTTTAAGTGAATAAAAAGAAATTTATATAAAAAAATTATACCAAATGGTGACGCTGGGGCCATTCTGGCGAGGCATGTTGAGTTTAAGACGCTCTGCGGCATGCAGTGTGGCTGACGCAAATTGGATTTTAGACAAAAAAATTAAAAATTTCTATTAATTTACAGAAGTATAGCTAGAGAAATACATAGGGGCTTGTGAAAATATTAATTTTTGTGTAATTGGCAAGCGTTTAACCAAAAACTTAATTTCCGACGCAAAGAAGGACAATCATTTGTTAATAACTAATGTTATAATTAACTCATGGGAAATTCCGTACGTATTTCTCTTCGCAATGTTATTTTAGAGATGTACTCAAAATTTGGAGTGATAAGAATGAAAATTGTTGGAGTTATGCTGCGTGCCGTTTCAAGAAATTGAGTTTCGAGGAAAACGGTCGATGTCTCGCACACGGACCAACCACTGCCATCGCAGACCCACACAGGCCTGCGAACCTTCTTTTACAGGTACCAATGTGTTTTCCCCTTATTCGAGATGGTTCAAAGCATCTCTTAAGTCATGTAAAAAAATCAATGAAAAAAAATCTACAGTGGTGTGACCCCTTAGATCGCCGTACACGGTGACGATTGTGCGTTGCGTCTCTTTGAACGAGCCCTCCCCCCCCGCCCCTCTTTTTTCTTCGCAAGGTTCGTCCGCTCACTGCTGCGGGCCTAAATCTCCTATTCGTCAATCAAATTTAAAAAGAGGACAAGACAATGATTGCCAAAGAATCGAGTGGTTTTTATTCGAACCCAATAATCCTATATTTTTTTTTATCTACCTGCGTTCGTTCGGATGAACTTCCGAAATTGAAACGCGTCATCTATGCTAACTCATGTTGAAGATTATTTGAAAAAGTAAAAAAAAACGCCAAGCAAAAACATTCTTTCGAAAACATCGCGTGTTTTACCATGTTAAAAATTCTTATTTATCTTAGAATATTTTTTATCTTTATTTAAACAATGGTTTTATTATATATTCTCAATTTGAATGTAAAAAAAAGTGAAACAACTTTTCATAAAATAGCTAAGCAAGTTTACTAAAAATTTTGTAAACAAAATTGTTAAACCTTAGGGATGATATTTTGCGTATTATTTTATTTTTACTTTGAAAAATCATCTTACTGTTGTCACATGAAATTGTTGTCACCATTAAATAATGGGAGAACAAATAAGTCTCCGCCGTTTGACAAAAGATGGCCCCATCAGGAGGTTGTGGTTGAAATTGTCAGATGTAAAACGTCATATCGTAAGGTTGGACATCTGGCAAGACCATACATAACCTGAAAATATTAGCCATTTTGTATCAGCATCACATAATTTTTTTGTTGCGAAAATGTAGAGTTTTGGGTCGAATAAGCGGGAATAAGCAATAATTTGATATGGGTTATTAAAGAAAAACAAATTTTTTTGTCGCACCATATTTTGTAGTTTCCTTTATGCCATACTCGTTACTACACATTTATAATAAAAATGACTGTAACTATGACAACAAAGACTGATTAATGAATGTTCATAGTTATAATAAAGTTGATTGGCGTTGTATGAACAGCTACGGATTCCATTCCTATTAGAATAGAAAAATACAAATTTGAGTTAATTCAATATTGTACCGACCCTTGAAAACCATGCGTTCCTTTCCACAACTGTACGGCCGCACTCAGAGTAAAGTGCAACCCTAGAAAACTATAACAAACAAGAAAAACGCCAAGTAATAAAAAAAGATCCGTCGAAACATTATTGGCTCCTTCACTATATACAAAATTCTTCTTCACTTTGATATACTTTTTGTTTTATTTCAAATTAGGGTTTTTCATATTAATACTTTTTCCATTTAAACGAACAAAATAATTGAAATTACTTTTTATAAAAACGCCAAGCAAGTTTCCTAGAAATAAAATCGCCGCTACAATCTTCGAGGATTAATGCTGGCCCAGATCTGGGTAGACTCACAATAAACCTATATCACAGTGATGTGATGTGCTAAGATTGGCCTTATGTATAGCCTAAGCTGGATAGAATGTCGACGGAACAATTTTACATAGATACTTCCATTTTGAATGCCACCATTCGATCATGTATGGGCTGTTATTCGGTAATGCCGGAAGGTTATATATCGTGTCTCAAATAGCATGCTAGCTCTATCCCAGTGCTCCGCCGAACCCTAATATAATCGAAGACACTTTCATGACATGCCTAATGTAATCATTTTTACATACATGGGCCCAGTTATGGTCCAGGCATCCTAGCCAACGCTGAGCTATCGAGTGTCAGCCAGGCGTCGCATTTCTATGCCTGGGCCAAGCATTTTTGCCGAGTGTTTGCGAAGCAAGCTCGATGCTCAACCAGGGCTAGGCCGATGGTGAATTTCTACTTGGGGGTTGAGAGTTTTAACTGGACTTGAACGCGGAAGCGGTGCGTTCGATCTTAGCGCGAGGATTTCTGTTTTGAAACAATCCTGCTGAATTCGGCGGACCCAAAAGGCGCGCGCTTCCTCTACATTTTCTACGACCGGAGCGCTCGTAGCTACTAAGTTTTGGCGTTGGCGGTCGAGAAGTTTTCGTCGCCAGCGAAAAAGTACGACAGTAGCTCGTAGGAGTTTGCTCCAACTCGAAAAGCGGTATGGTAAGTCCCATTCGTTCTTTTCTGTAGCAATGTGCAAAGTCACCGCAATGTGCTGTTTGTTGGCTTGGTTCGAGCAGAGTCCGACTATATCGATACCTCGGCGTTCGAGTTACCGGTAAACGACGCGAGAGGCGTTGTATCGAGCTGAGAGTGAGAAGGCTTACGTGCTCTCTCGTTCAGTTCGTCTCCAGCTCTGTGAAGGAGCAGTTACTAGTTTAAACCTGTTAACTAATTTTCGTACCACATTCTAATAAAGTTGATTATCGTAATTATTACTGAAAATTTCAGAGTAATAATTTTATCGCAACCCTTTTTACCAATCACCCAATTATCCTTTCTCAACAACAAATTGGTCGTTCTTTCTTTATCGAGAAGAATTCACAACACTGTTCATTAAGAACGATCTGTGGATCAACAGCTCTGGTTTCGGAAGTATGCGGACGTGCGTTAGGCCAGAATGCTGAGTTCCGGCGAAGCCAAGGAGGACCCGACCACCAAAGCGGGTGGGTGACCAATTATTTTACTGATATACCCCTTGACGCGCAATCCGCTGGATTATCACGCATGGGGACGTGATGCCACTTTATTGCGGGCATTCTTGTTTGGATCTCCGAGACCCGTTTTGCGACATAAGGTTTCCAGCGTGATGGATGCTGGTTGATCCATGCGAGCGCAACTGTGGAATCGGTCCATCCGTGCACCGGTATGGAGTCGTAACGAAAGACCTTTTTGACGTACTTGAGGAGCCGCACCAGTAACACGACGCCATTTAATTCCAGTCGTGGAATAGCGACTGTCTGAAGCGGAGCGACTTTCGATTTTGCTGCCAGCAAAGATACTAATATCTCGGTCGGAGAATTTAGTACGCGTAAATAAACTACGGCGGAGTATGCCCGCTGCGAAGCGTCAGCGAAGCCCTGGAGTTCGATGCCGCTATGGGATTGCGAGGTGCCAATCCAGCGCGGAATGCGCAGCTCGGACAAACTTGGAAGTTCTCGAGCATAATTCTCCCATTTTCCGAGGATAGACGGAGGGACTGCGGCGTCCCAGTCGACTTTTGCGAGCCATAGATCTTGCATGAGCAATTTGGCATTAATAATTACCGGGGAGGCCCAACCTAGAGGGTCGAACAGTCAAGCAATAAGCGACAGGATTGTGCGCTTCGCGCTGCGTCCCTGAGGTATTTCACCTACTTGGAAAGCGAACAAATCTTCCTTCGGCAGCCAAGTTAAGCCGAGTACTTTTAAAAAGGCAGATTCGTCTTTTGACAGGTCGATCGCGAGGTCATGACCTTCAGCGTGGATATCTGAGAGCAATGAGATATCATTTGAAGCCCATTTTCGTAAATGGAATCCGCCGCGTTTTAAAAGTGCGATTAAGTGGGAACGTATTATCCGCGCATCATGGAGAGTATCAGAACCGAATAAAACATCATCTACATATGTCGAGTAGCGGATAATATCGACGGCTTCCGGGAAAGAAGCCTTCGTCGTTTGCGAGTTGCAGCATTACGCGGTTAGCGAGATAGGGCGCACATGCCGGACCGTACGTTACGGTGAGGAGACGATATTTGACGACAGGTCCATTTTGTTCTGGACGGAAAATGATACGTTGGTAATCGGCGTCATCGTGATGCATCAGAATCTGTCGGAACATCTTCTCTAAATCGGCGAGATATACAAAACGATGTTGACGCCAGCTAGAGAGTACGCAGCCTATATCCCGCTGAAGTTTCGGACCGATGAGTAAATCATCATTGAGTGATTTACCATTTGACGTATTACTGGAGGCATGGAAAACGACGCGCAATCTAGTGGTGGAGCTACACTCGCGAATCGCCGGATGATGCGGAATATATCGCGTACCCTTTCCATATGTCCCATGGCTTCATATTCACGTAGGAAATCGGAATATGCGCTTGCCAATTCTGATTTTTACTCTAAACGTCTCTCTTGATGCATATACCTTGCAAGCGCAATTTGATGGCTATTGCCAAAAATGGGGGGAGAATCGCCGCGAAAGGTGGTATCGCGCGAATGCGTTGACAGAACATGTTCTTCGCATTTCTCCTCCTCAGGCGTAAGGAGATCTTTCGTTGGCACTTCTTCTATTTCCCAAAGGCGACGCATTATCGCATCAGTGCTCGGCACAACAGCGCAATGGATCGCCGCTATGGCTCGCGGAGCGCGAGATCGATCTGTTGGTCCCGATATTATCCAGCCCAACGTCGTGAGCTGGGCCGTTGGGGACCCAAGAGGACCTTAACTAATTGGTCCAACCAACAGGTAACCATATAGATCGGCTCCGATTAATGCTGTAATCGGTTCTTTACTTGAAGGAGCGGGATCTGCAAGCGCTAATCCCTTTGGATGCGGCCATGAGCCAATGTGTCGCGGTTGATTCGCCGCATATGAAGTTATCTTTGCATAAATATATGCGACCATAGGCAACCGCGCGCCTTGGCTGGTGCTAGACTCAAGTATGAGATTCACCTTCGATGTCGCCCTTCCGGAATATGCATCTCCAAAAGACGTAACATCCATGTCAGCGCAATGGCGTGACATGCGTAAAAGTTGAGCAAGAGACTCCGAGATAAAACTATGAGTCGAACCTTGATCAATTAAGGCTCGAGCCTCTATAACCCGTCCCTCCGTAGTTCGCAATCGTACCCAATCGGTAGCGAGTAAAACGTCAGAAGGGGGGTCGTGAGAGGTGCACATTGTCGCTCGTTTGGACAAAATATCCTTAGACGCTGTAGCGGCATTTAGCGATGCCAAGGAGGTCGATGCTTCCGAAGGAAGCGGAGCGCAGCTCGTGGCGCTATTCGCTTCATAAGTGGAAACAGAGTTTGTTTCCTGATTACTTGATAAATTACGATGCAATATCGTATGATGCAGCCTCTGGCACTTTTTACACCGATTCAAACTGGGACATAGCTTCGGAAAGTGACCGGATTTCAAACAATTGAAACATAGACGGACCCGCTTTGCGAGTGCGAAACGTTCATCGATCGTCTTTTTTGACCATGAAGGACAAAAACTAAGGAAATGATTTCCCGTACAGTCAGGGCACTGACGCGGCGTTGTGTTATTTACCATTGCTTTGGTCTTAGACGAGTTGTGAGACGAGGGTGCTCGGGAGGATAATGTTGACTCTTCTTTTGGTAAGAGCGACGCGATGCCTCGCATTCGACCGGTCAGAAAATTCTTAAGAGCATCAAACGTTGGAAAATCATTGGACACACCGAGACTCCAAGTCCATTCGGTACGCGTTCGCGTACTAAACTTTTGTGTAATTAAATAGACTAATAAGTCGTCCCAATGCGCGACAGGACGGTGTAAATTTTTCAACGCGGCTAATGATGAGTTGACTGTATCGCGTAAACGTTTCAGTTCGGTCTCGTCTTCCATTTTCATTAGAGGTAAGCTAGCGAACGCGTGTATGTGAGCAAATACTAACGCTCTTGGGTTATCGTATTCGTCTTCGAGAAGTTGCCATGCACCTTCATAATTCGCGTCGGAAACCGATTCGTGTTCGAGCATGAGAGCCGCGTTACCTTCAAGAAACGATTTTAGATAATACATTTTTTACGCCGGTGTTAACGTAGTATTCGCAACGACCAAAGCCTTAAACGAATCTCGGAAGCTCTCCCACTTGGCTGGCTCGCCGCGAAACTTCGGAATGGTTATGCGCGGAAGCGCGAAGGTCCAATGTCCGGAGGATTCGCCGCTCATTGTCGAATTTGAAATCTTGAGCGCAGTGGTTGGTTGTCCCGAATTCTCTAGTTCGTTCAGGACGTCGGTGAGACGATCGAGGGCTTCTTCGTAGTCTGCTTCTGCTCGGAGGAATTCCGATTCCCGATCTGGCGTTCCAAAGTATTCGAGACTGAGCTGAGTGTCAGAAGCTGTTTGTTGAATTTGCACATCCAGTGCTCGGCATTTGGCCCACAGCTCCTTCAGTCCAGAAATACGCAGACGCGTTTTACTAATCGTAAATTTGTCTCTACCGAGCTTTCGATAGTTTGGCACAATTCTGTTGAGTTGACTGATGGTAGCACGAAATAAGTTCGAGAACGAGAGGGAACGCGAATACACCTACACAACATCCGTATCACGATGTTGCGCACTCGTGAACGCTGTCAGTTTCTTTGAATTTATTATTTTCATTGCGTATTCGAGCGAGACAGAGCTTTGCTGCCTCTATGGACGCGAGAGAGAACACAAGAGGCTGATAGGCACGGGCGAGAATGTTTAAATCTAAAGGTCACGCACATCATATCAGCTGATGATGGAAATACATCTATCTCACTGCTGAGATAATCCACTGTCTATGTATACTATTTAATAACGACACTGGTCGAAGCAAAGGTAGCCTTGGCGTACCCACGGTGAACTGAATTTATGGAGGAATATGTCGATAAAACACGATTGCGCTTTGCACAGCTTAATAGAATCCGGCTCGAAGGGCCTTAAACATGATCGCGCACGCCCTTCGAATAACTGTGGGACCACATTTAATATTATTTATTTTATTATCGCCGATCGAAGAGTGCGAAGAACGTATTGATCGTGCAGGAGACAAGGCAAATAATGAATATGACCAGTTGTTATAATGGAAAACCTGGATAACTTTAATTGTCGTAGTGGATCACACGGAAGACGCTGCGCGGGTTACGGACAAGTACCTTTCAAAAACAGAAATCTTTGATTACGCGCCTAAAATGTGTCGAGCGACAGAATTATGAGGCGGGAGCAAATGATCGTTCCGCATCGGGAGAATGATCGATAATTACTGTCTCTCCGAAGGTGAAATTTGCGCGATTCAAGTGTCGTTCGGCGCTCCGGGAGAGCCGGGGTTTTCCCTCGCACAGGTAGCGCGAAGTTTTTGCACGAAGCTCGAGGCGACCTTCATTTAGACGGTCGATGATTACCCCGAGAATGTGAGATTTCAGGGCACCTTATTATTTAGCATAGAATCCGAATTATTACGCTAGGTTTTTTATTCAATGTTCAACACAAATGATTACCGCCTTTTTTAAATCGAAAATTGAACGACTTTATTCAAATACGCGCCAATCACACAAAAATCAATATTTTTATAATCCACTACGTGTTTTATTAGTTTTAAGCGTGCAGATCGAGTCAATTTTTTTGTTTTTACCAGATTGAAAATTGCACTACCTACAACACTGCGTACAGCAGAGCGCCTCAAAATCAAGAAGCCTCACGAGAATGGCTCTGTTGTCGGCCATTTTTTAACATTTATGATGAATAATTTTTTGTTTAATACATAAATATATGTTCAATCACTTCTTCGAAAGTTATTACTCTATTATCTTCTCTTCCATTCCAAAAAAATCCTTAAAAAACGCTTATTTTTAGTCATTTACCGTGCCAGAGCTGTACAGTAAAATAATGTTTAAACTTTGCTTACAAATCTAATCTCATGACAGTAGCAATCTACTTTTAGTACAATTTAACACTTACCTTTTTTTATGAATAAATTATGGCATAGTTTATTACCACAGGCAACAAATAATATGTAAAGTAGAGAATTACAAATTATATCGTGAAAGTAGTGGTATGTAAATAAGTCACTCAGCATGCAGAAAGGGATTATATATATTGTGACGTGATTTTTTAAGACACGTCACAGAAATGCTACCGATAATCGATGTATGCTCTCGATGCCCGGGTTGCGACCCATCCGTTTGTATTAAGGGCCTTTTCTCTAGTATGTTTGTCTTGTTATGTTTGAGGTTTTGAGTTGTGTTTTCGTTTTGGTTAGGTTAGCGTGCGCAACTCGGTCGAGCGGCGTGTGGCTCAACATACTGAGCAATCCCGACCGAGGGATGCACCCAGTGAGGCCTCTCGGGGAATCGGTGCACGCCCGGCTGGAACGCCGGCGCCCCACCGTAGTGGTGCATCGTGCTGGAGAGCGGGCCGTTTGGGTTACGGGCTGAGGCTGGAGATCTCCGCGCTGCGCTTCTGGAGACAAGCTTTTCCTGCTTTCGCACGGTGACCCGGGGATGCGATCTCCGAGAGCCTCCATGTTACCGATAAGAAAAGGTCCCAATTTGTTACCGTTCCGTTTGCAGGGTAACTCGGGCAGAAAATATAGGTTCCGAAAGGAATATTCTATCAGAATATTCCCGCTCCCGAAATAATATTTCAGCTCGCGATATTATACGACATAAAGTTCTCGCTTGATCCGGCGATTTCACATGGTCCGATGCCGCGAGCGTTGTTGACATTTTTCTGTTAACGCGCTCTGTCTCGCTCTCGCATAATCCCTCGCACGCCGGCCTTGGTCACGCGAGGTACAGAGTTGCTAACGAAACTTCGCGTGAGACGGTTGTCTCCCAAAATCGCGATCGCTCCTGATTTTTGAGATATCGTGAGAGTTGTCGATCGGAGGTCGAGTCTAGAGCTTCGCGATTGAGAGACGTGTCGTGTCTCTCTCGCGCCCGCGTTAGAGGCATATTGTCGTGCTCTCTCGTTCCCGTTCGTGTGACGTTTCCGCGTGCATTTCGTGTTCGCGGTTAAGTTCCGTCTACGTATAGAGTTCTCGAGTGATTAACTCACCGGTTCCCGCACTATAAAATAAAACCATTATTTTATTTTATTAGTGACGTTATCGGTGTCGCGTAAATGACAGATACCGTTGACAGTTAAGCTACTCCCCAGTGAATCTCGACCCCTCTACCACAACTCACAGCCTGAGCGGCCGTGCTCTACCGCAACCGTCCTCCCGTGTAAGTGCATCCAGTTAGTCCGGTTATGATTCCGGCGATCCAAAAATCAGGGAGGTCTCCAGACTCCCAGGTCATACCGGTTATGGTTGCGGTGAAGTTGGATCGGGTTGGATCCCCCCCAACCCCAGTTTAGTCCGGTTGAAACGTCCGGCGATAAAAAGTCTCTGGCGCCCCGGGTACAGCGGATGCACGCGCACGGGAGGAACGGCCGAAGGTGACGGTTTCTCGCACGAGATCCCACATTGAGTTCTCGTTTTCGTTTCCGTGGTTAGAGAAAATATCCCTGTCACAATATACATGTGTATATATTTATATACACACATACATAGATAAAAAGGATGTTACATGGGAACTTTAAGCGAGAATTATTCGAGCTATTCATGAATTTCATTTATTTTCATTTTCTTTTTTTTGCTGTTACAGCGTCATACGATTCACCATACAAATGTAATGTGAAATATTTTTTTTTATCAAGATATAACAAGACGGAAGTACATACGGAAATTGACAAAAAATGTACATGTATACATATGTGTGTGTTTGTGTGTTTTTTTTTAGAGGTTCAGCGGGAAAATGCCTCCGCAGCGTAGCAAATAATTGCCATGTGTCGGGCTTGCACCGACTAAAAACCCCCATTCCTCTGTGGCCTTACAAATTCTCCCGCGGGACGACCGCTAGGTATTACATCGCGGGAGAGGCCTTAGCCGTAGCTCTTCCTGCAGTGTTGTCAGACGACCTTACATCCCCCGTTCCACTCTAGACGTTATGAGTGGTTTAGGGGTTCGTGTCGCTGATTTAATCTATGACTGCCTGGTCTTCCGGCGTCGTCCTCTTCCTCGCACGATCTGCACGTCGCAACTCCTTCATCACCGCGGCAGCATAAGCCGATACCGCTGTCCATGCGTCTGCTGACGGCAGCATCAACTCAACCAGGTTGTCCGGGGTGATGCGTGTCTCCAGCTGATCCTCGACTATCGCGCGGGAGGCACTAAAACGTGGGCATTGGAACAATGCATGTTCAGCGTTCTCCTCGACTGCTACCCATGCTGGGCAGTCCGGGGAATCTTCATAATTAAACTTATAGAGATAAGCCCGAAAACAGCCGTGTCCTGAGATCACTTGTGTGAGATAATAGTTGAGCTCCCCGTGTAGACGGTTCACCCATATCTCCACCTTCCCTTGGGAGAAGCATCCCACATCGTCTGCCACTGTTTGAGACTGGTTGCTGTCGCTTCTGTCCTTGCATAACTGGGGTTTCTAGCTCCCTTCTGCTGGTACATCAATCTACGCTCCTCGGCAAGCACCTCAATGGGCAGCATTCCCGCGATAACGTTGATAGCGTCCTCGGAGACAGTGCGAAACGCATAGGCTACCCTCAAGGCACTGACGCGATACGTTGCTGCAGCCTTCCTGCGGTACTCCTGGATTTTCAGTGCATCAGCCCATATGGGTATGCCATAGGTGAGCACTGAGGTCGTCACTGATGACAGCAGTTTCCTCCTCTTCTGTCTGGGGCCACCAACATTAGGCATGAGTCGCGCCAGTGTGGTAGCCACCCCAGCGGCCTTTCTGCTGATCTGCTCGGTTTGCTCTTTGAAGTTCAGCCTCGCGTCGAGAATCACACCCAGGTACCGAATGAACGGTTGGGATGTGATTTCGGAGTTTCCAACCCTGAGCGTCACCGTTTCCATCACCTTCCTGCTGGATACGAGGAGTACTTCTGGTTTGTGGGCTGCAAGATGCAGTCCAACAGAAGACATCCATTCCTTTATCTTGGCGAAAGCTTCGCCGAAGAGTGCGGTGATTTGCTCCAGGAATTTGGCGATGACAATCAGCGCCGCGTCATCTGCGAACGCTACGATGGACACTCCTTTCGGCAATTTTAATAGCAGCAGATCGTTGTACATGATGATCCACAGAAGCGGTCCAAGTACAGAGCCCTGAGGAACTCCTCCAGTCACCCTATACGTCTTTGGTCCATCCTCTGTGTCGTACATGAGCCACCTATTACATAGGTAACTCGCCACTATTCTCCGTAGGTACCATGGTACACCTAATGTTTTTAGGGCATCCATGATACACTTCCATATCGCCGAGTTGAAAGCGTTTTTGACGTCGAGAGCGACAACTGCGCAGTACTTCTTGGACCCTCTTGCCCATCGTTTCCCCGCAGTCGACTCCTGCGCCTGCTTCACCACTGTATTAATGGCATCCAGAGTAGAGCGCTCCTTTCTGAAGCCAAACTGGCCCTCCGCCAGTAGAGGGTCCACGACCTTCTCAATTCTGTTATGGATGATGCGCTCGAAGATCTTTCCCGCGGTATCCAGCATACAGAGCGGACGATAGGATGAAGGTTCGTCCGGTGGCTTTTTCCCTTTCGGGAGGAGCACTAGCTTCTGCCACTTCCACTTGTCCGGGAAGATTCCTTCCTTGAGACACGCATTGTACATGCCCAGGAATATTGCCGGTGCCAACTTGATCGCTGCCTTGAGTGCGATGTTGGGTATCCCATCCATGCCGGGGGCTTTATTGTTGCCCACCCTGGCAATCGCCGTAAGAAGCTCTTCTTCAGTAATGCCTGGGATGTCTTCATCGACGTCCTCTTCGAGCTGATAATCCTCCTCGGGTTGCTCAGGGAACAGATGTGAAACAATCTATTCCAGCAGAGCTGCGTCCACAGGCGATAGCATTGGCTGGCTTTTCAGCCGAGTCATTACTACTTTGCACGGCCTGCCCCAGGGAGCATCTTCCACCTCGCTGAGCAGTTCGCCCCAGCTTTCAGCTTTACTCTGCTTGATAGCCTTTTTAAGCTTCAAGCGCGCCATCCTGTGCTGTTCTTCCAAATCGGGGAACGAGCGTTTGCCTCGAGCTCGTTGCGCTAGGCGGCGAGTTCGATGACACTCCTTTCGGAGGCCAAGAATTTGTTCGCTCCACCAGTGTACCGCCGGTCGAAAGTCGACATTAAGTTTCCGTGGCATTGTGGCATCGCATGCTTCGATGACCCTCTGCATGACCACCTCGACCTTCTCGGTTGCACTTTCCGATGCGAGGGGGCTGGTGTCAAACGTTTCACGAAACAAGTCCGCGTCAAACATTTTCGCTTTCCCTTCCCGTTTGTCTTCGGTGCCTTCGCTGTTCTGCTGAAGTCACCGCGAATCTCCCAGAGAATCGCTTGATGATCACTGTGAGTGTAGATATCACTGACTACCCAGTGGCACTGGTTTCCTCTTGCCAGGCTACTACTCACAAAAGTGAGGTCCACTATAGAGGAGGCTTCACCTTTAACAAAAGTGGGCTTTGTACCTGCATTAAGTAGTACTACATCCAATAAGGACATAGCCTCAAGCAGAGCTTGGCCCTTCCTGTTCGTCACTTTACTACCCCATTCCGCAGCCCACGCGTTGTAATCTCCGGCTATGGCTACCAGGAAGCGTTGTTTAGCGTCTGCGACTAAGTTGTCGAGAAAATTCTCAAACTCATAAGTCGTCAGACTAGGCGGTGCGTAACAACTGTAGAAATGAACTCCTTTGACTTTTATTCTCACAAAACCAGTTTCCGTCCGACTCGCAAGATCCTGAAATGGAAGTTTTCCGCAAGACCAAATTGCGGCCTTCCCACTTGCGTCAGATTCCCAAGGTTGCGTGTCTAGATGTCTATATGGTTCCGAGAGTATCGCCAAGTCAGGCTTCAGCTCGCGCACAGTCTGCATGAGCAGGTCCTGTGCTGCTTCACAATGGTTGAGGTTCAGCTGGGGTACTCTCATTTGCATCGTTTTTGGAGTGCCTGGAGGGCCTGGAGAGCCTGCGTATACGCTGGACACCGGCTGCTACCTGCGATGTGGGCTGTGGGTGCCCCATCTCCCGCTTCTGCACATATGACTCACTTTGCACTTGCTGTGCATTCGGCAACTTTGTGGCCAGTGTTACCGCACTTGATGCAGTCTTTAGCCCGGTCGACGTTGCTCTTGCAGTTCCGTGATAAGTGTCCAAATTTCCAGCACTTGAAACACTTTAGTGGTCTCACCACCTCTCGGATTCTGCAATTACACCAGCCGACTCGGATGATTCCTGTATTCAGAAGTTTCCGGGCACCAGGCACCATGAGTCGTATTACCGCGGTCTGAGTTCTGCCATATGCTTTACGCAGAGACTTAAGAGAGTATTCCGTGACTGAATAGTCCGGTCCCAAGACTCTCTTCAGGGCCGCCGATATCTCCTCCTTCGTCGCGTCCTCTTCCAGGTCCTTGATCTCCAGATCAACTTCCTGGACTTTACTCTGGACCGTTGCTGATTCACCAAGAACACCTTCGAATTGGTTTCGCAATTCCGGTGCTTTGGCTGAGCTCTCCTTATTCAGAACGATCAGCAGATCTCCCGCGTTCGTTCTGCGTACCTTTTGGACGCATTCACCTGCATCCTTGAGCGCCGGATCCTTCTTTATACGACTCAAGATCTCCGCATAGCTCAAGTCACCCTTTTTGTGGATGACGAGAGCGTTGGGCAGAGTCGGCCGTTCGCGAGGTTTTTGCGCCTTCTTCTGAGGCTGCTTCTCGGATATCTTGTGCGATCTTTTCTTCTTTCCCGCAGTCTGCCACTTCTGCTCTGATCTCTCGCCCTTATCCTCGGATTGACCAGCCAATGGCTCCACCAGCTGCTTCTCCTTCGGCTCCTTTCCGTCGGTCGACGTCGGTGTAACCCGCTTTGTCCGCTTCGCCTTGCTTACTTGCGTCGAGGTACCGCCCACGTCCATGCCTTCATCGTTCCTCTCCTTGTTAGGGAAAGTCGATTTCGCTTGGCTTATGGTCGGCGTGGTTTGCGTTCCTCCAGTCAACGTTGCCGCCTGTGGCTTTGCACACCACGCTACGAGGTCCTCTATACCTTTCCAAGTACTGGTAAGCATAGGAACCCACCGCTGGATCTCCTTGTGGAGGTTTTTCTTCTGCTGGATAAAAGAGGCTAGGCTCTCCAGCGTCTTTCCGTGCCTCTCCAACTTCAAAATCTCCTTTCGGTTTCCACCTGTCTCTTCCTTTTCTTCACTTGAAACATTGTGCGCCATGGAGGCCAAGTGGCCCACCTCCGTGGTACTGCGGTTGTTCGATGACGACGCCCGGGAGCCCGCTTGGTCACTCCCTGAAGGCGCCGGTACTGGGGTTCCGTGCCCCTGCACCCTAATCGGTATATCCTTTATTGGACTTCCCATATTCATTTGCTATCGAGGTTTGTTCCCCGTGTCTGTTGGTCCACGGGAGGTATTTTAATTGCCTCCTGCCCTGTATATCTATATAGACATTTCAATATCCATATCTATATCCACATAGATATCTCTATATGTATATCTATATCCATATAGATATTTGTACATCTATGTCTATATTTATATACGAGGGCTTCCCCCTATCCGCCGCCTGCGGACCGCCTGGTGCGTGCGTGCGTGCGTGTGCGTGTAGTGTGTGTGTGTGTGTGTGTGTGCGTGCGTGTGCGTGTGTGCGTGCGTGCGTGCGTGCGTGCGTGCGTGCGTGCGCGCGCGCGTGTGTGTGTGTGTGTGTGTGTGTGTGTGTGTGTGTGTGTGTGTGTGTGTGTGTGTATACAGGGTGTCCCGGAAGTAACGTACGCCCTTCTAGCATCTGGTAGGAAAAAAAATTTTGAGACGAAAAGTCTTCAGTCTTTTTTTTTATCAGACGCATAGATAATTAATTACGAATTAAGATAAATAGCCATTCAGGTGCGCGCTACAGCGGAAAGGCAGCGTAGAGGGGAGGAATCGAGGAATGCATTGTAATTGCGTACGCCTGAAAATGTGTGCGGAGGGAAAATTCCGAAAGCATGTGTGCAAGTGCACACACACACACACATACGCACACGCACACACACACACACACACACTTAATTATACACACACACACACACACTTAATTATACACACACACTTGCACACACATTCTCTCAATTACACACACGTATGCACACACTGCACTCACACACACACGCACGCACACACAAACCCAAACAAACTCACACACACACTTGCACACATGCTTTCGGAATTTTCCCTCCGCACACATTTTCAGGCGCACGCAATAACAACGCATTCCTCTATTCCTCCCCTCTGCGCTGCCTTTCCGCTGTAGCGCGCATCTGATTGGCTATTTATTTTAATTCATAATTGATTATCTATGCGTCTGATCAAAAAATGACTAAGGACTTTTCGTCTCAGAATTTGTTTTCCTATCAGATGCTAGAAGGGCGTACCTTACTTCTGGGACACCCTGTATATCAGGTTGGCCGTCATTCCTTAAGTTGGCTTTTTTATTTGGGTATGGTCTCAATCATTCATTTATATTCTACAAGCGATGTTGAAAAGAAATATATTTAACATGCCATTAATCCTACCAAAATGATGATACTTTTCCCATTTGATCAACATGGGATTCTTGCACTTGGCTTCTGATTTTTTCTCGCTTATTATATTTATTAACTTATCAAATATTATAAATAACGGACAGTATAATATATATGTAATTTCCATGTGTCAGCATTCAGTGACGAGTCAGCCATATTAACGAGCTCTTGTCCAAAAATGATCGCATCACGAGTACGATTTTCCAAGTCTATCCAGCTTCTGTCATTAAACCGCACCCTTTTTCAGATCTTGGTTAAGTCTAAGGGCCAGCCTGAAAAGAGATAATTGAAATATTGTTTTATTTTTTGAGGTGCTCTATGGTGCAAAAAAGGTACAAAGAACAAAACAAAGGGTGTTGACTCTTAACGATGATCTGGAGGTACATGTATAACAAAACCGAAATAGAATGCCTATTTGCGCGTACTTGGCGATAGTATAACAATTGGAAAAAAATAAGTCACACGGAAGGTACCAAGCGCATTAATGTCAGATAACTAATATAAAAAAAGTATCTATTAGACAGAAGTAACCGTTCGCGAGATAATCGGTGCTAAAGCACCGATTTATAAATTAAATACTTTATAAATTCGAGCACTATTTTTTTTTCAAATTGCTAATTAATCCAGAGATAATTTTGATCAATTAATGCAGTGATTTCATGAAAACAATATAACAATTTCAAAATATAATTAAATTTTTTAGCGTCATAATTGAAAAAATATTGGAATCGATATAAATGACGGTTTATCACCGATTTTCTGTTGAACGGTCACGATTTTCGATTACATACATGAAATCTTTTTTGTGGAGCATCATATTTCCTATGAAAATGTGTTATAGAATTTTTTCTAAGTTTAGGAGTTAGCGACTTATAAAATTCCAAAGTTTAAAAACCAATTTTCCCATGTTATCTAAATGGGAAATGATAAATTGCAATGAGGGACCTCTTATTGTTAATATAAAGGGCTCATTGGTGTTTCTTGAGTTGCCAACCAAACAATTGTTCAGTATATCCAGAAGAAAAAAAATATCCTTTTTTTACCCACCCTAGAGTATATACATTTCAAGTGGTAAGAAAATCGATTTCATTTAAATTTCCTGGAAGAATAATATCTCGAGAATATACATTCTAAATTGTCAGTCAAAATAAAACTTTAATTGTGCGATAATTCTGAAATTGTAACTGCTTCTTCTCAATATAAATATTCCGTGTCAAATCGCAGGTTTTTTTTTACAAATCTGTATTTTTAATGAGCGATAGAAAGTGATTTCTTTCCTGAAAATCATATTTGTTCTATCTGCAACCGCCATCTCGGGAAATTTCGAAACTTGTGTTTTCTCGATCAAATGCTAGATTAACTGTCTTTCGACTGCACAAGGCGGGGGACGTGGAGGAAGTAGGGAACTACAGGGGGGTATCGCGACTGAACATAGGCTACAAAATCTCGGCGGGCATAATGACCAGACGAATAAATAGGTCGGTGGAGAGGGAAAAAATAATCGGAGAGAATAAGGCGGGATCCAGGGCGAATAGGGGGACGCGAGACCAAATCTTCGTGTTGAGCGCTCTGATTAGTAACAGGCCGAGGAAAAAAGGAGGGAAGTTGTTTGTCGCCTTTGTTGACTTCAAGACGGCATTTGACAAAATCGACAGGCGAATAAAGTTGAGGAAAATTTGGGAGAAGAGGATCAGAGGGAGAATTCACAGGTTGATAACAGGGATATATGAAACAACATTGAACGAAGTGATTACAAAAAACGGAATGTCGAAGGAGTTCGAAACAAGGAAAGGGACAGCGGACAGGGATGTCCGCTGAGCCCAACGTTGTTCGGCCTGGCTTTGAATGACATCTACAAAGAATGGGAAGAAAAAGGAGTGGGGGGGTGTTATGGGGGAAAGAAGTTTTACGCGCTGAAATATGCGAACGACATAGCGCTATTGGCGGAGGGGAAAGAGGAGCTAAGGGGATGTTGAGGGGGCTGGAAAGGTTTGAAAAATATAAAAAATGGAATTCAATGTACAAAAAGCAAAGATAGCGGTCTTCAGAAAGGGAGGGAAAAGGAAGAAAACACAGGAGTGGGAGTACAAAGGACAAAAGATAGAACTGGTCAAGGAGTTTAGATATTTGGGTTTTTGGTTTTCTTCAGGGAACTCCTTAGCTAAACACCTGAGCATGGTGGTAACAAAAGCGAGGAAGGCGGCAAATGCGATGCGGGGGGTGCTGAAGAGAGCGAAAATAGATGGATTTAAATATAGGCTACAGCTGATGGAATCGCTGGTGAAGGCAGGGGTGCTGTATGGGGTGGAGGTTTGGGGGTGGAAAAGGAGAGAGGAAATAGAGAGACTGCAAGCGAGATATGTGAAAATGGCAATGGGGGTAGCACGAAACACACCGGGTTACATCTGGAATATAGAGGCGGGCAAAAGGAGCATAGAGGTGGAGGCGAGACGAAGAGCAAGCGACTACTTGCTAAAGATTCTGGCCATGCCCAGGGAGAGGTGGCCAAAAATCTGCCTAAGAGAGGAGATAAGAAACATAGGAAACGGGAACGAGTCGAAATCGGGAAGGAAACTTAGGGATGCCATGCGGGAAGTTGGGAAGGGATAGATTTTAAACATGCTGAGAGAAGGTGGCAGCTTGAAAGAAGTCGGCGAAATTCTGAAGGAAGGGGTAGAAAAGAAAAAGGACCAAGATATCCGAAAGGATTGGGCAAAGGTGGACAGGTCGACATACAATAAAATGTATAAGGAGACAAAGGAGAACATGGCAGAGGAGGGATATTGGAAACAGAAAGGGCTGGCAGGAGAAGTCAAACAGAAATGGGCAAGGCTGAGATGGGGGAATGCAGGAAAAGCGGGGAAAAAAGGGTTTGAGAAATGGATGTGCGGGGTATGCAAGAAGGAGGAGTAGACGATGGAGCATATCTGGAAATGCGAAAAAGCGAGAAGAAAGATCAGTCGGAAGTGGGTAGAAGGGGTGGATAAGTGGAGGAAAAGAAGAGAAGGAGATAGCCTCGAATACTGGTGGATTGAGACGTTGAAAGGAGGGATAGTAAAGAAAATCTGTTATACCAAAGAGTTCGAAAAGATCGCAAGGGAAGAACCGTGACCGCGGGGATTAGTCTCAAGACAGACTAGCAGTCACCGGAGATTTGGAAGGTGGCAGATCAATAAGAATTAAGAATAGGATTAAGGACATAGATATAAGCGTGCAATATATAAACTGGGGAGGGGTATGTGAAAAGCGCAAAGTGTTGTACAAGAGGAAAATACAATACAATATATACTAGATTAACTGAAACTAAATTATTTTATACAAAAAACGTTTTTCTGAACCTCTGAAATATATAGACCCCGTTGGAGAATATTAATGTTGTGGAAAAATTAACAAGAATCGGAATGTTTACGACAAATGTATCGAGTGATGCTTGGAGTTTCAATAATTATTAAAGTTAACAGGTTCAGGCAATATTTACGAAATTCAGAATTACCGCGCAATTTTTTTGCCAAAGCACCGCTAATGCTGTCTTGAAGTGTACCACAGTCTAGTTCTGAAGATTGGAAGAGCCAACTCCTGAAGACGTCAGATAACTTCTCTATCTCTGTAAAAATAAGCATAGTACCGAGTTATATTTTCATACGTATCTTTAATACTGTCACATCCTGCGACGTAATCGCTGAACTTTTCCTATAGCCCCTCTTATCCACGCGAGTCTGACATGGTTCTAGGACCGATTTCTCCGAAAAGTCGTAATCCAAAAAAATATACTCATCCCGCCAACAGACCCTAACATTGTCTCGATTTTAACCCGTACAGGAACCAAGGACTCGGACGAACGAACCGGCCTACTTCTCTGCACGCACAAAAAAATACATTCTTCCGAGGAAGGGCCTCTGACTCTTGCAGTGATAAAATTAGATGACATAAGCCACGCGCTTTCCCAGGCTGGCCAACTACCTCTTTCTCTCTCGCGTGACGCATTCCGTCACGAACAAGGCCCTATTTGTCTCCTCTCGGTTTTCCATATACTCGATAAGAGAAGCTGTGCTGAGCTCTCGGAAATGCAGTGCTGATCTCGATTATATGCGCCTTTACCCAATAACCCATCGACAACTCGCTCTCGCTTCCTTTTTCCGGCCAACCACACGAATTAGGTCATGTTTTATGTCCGGACCACCAATCCAAAAAAACTACATCACCTAAGTTTCACTCTCCCAATGATTTCTTCCTCCAAAAATTTATCCCACCCTGATTTCTGGTATTCCGAAAGAGTTCTCCTCGCATCAGTCTCCGATTAGAATCCAACGAGGTCAGACCTAGAGTTTTCTTACCGATATCCATCGCGTTAAACCTACGTTCTCTTTTGTAACGCGAACGTTGTCATACGATTCAAGCTTGGAACATCTTGTACTTCGAAGCCTCTGTCACGTTACGCGAAAATCATAAGAACCTTGACGTTGTATTCCGCGCATTACTTTATTATAAATTTCGTTCTTGATCCGTGAAACTCACAAATATTAGAATCTGTGTCGTCGAACATCTGTATCCGTCTCACTTACACACACACACACACACACCATCTGCGAGCGCTTCTGGCCCTCCGGCGCAGGGCTCTCAGTTTTACGACGTTACCTGACACCCAAGCGACTGGGTCATCACCGAAGCGCACCAATGTAAGCTAACATACTCTTATATTTTGTTTCCAATTTGTATGTCAAAGAAATAATAGAATTAACCCATACGGTTAATTCTAATAAATTATGAGTCAATCGAACACAAGTGTCACAACCATTATTTAAAATAATTGGATAATCCACGGAATCCCTTAAAATTCCCCCTTCCACCAGCACGTCCCCTTTTTAACCCTCATCCCGTGCTATTGCGCTAGGCGTAGGCAAGACAGAGGGATACCACACAAATATATGCCCACGTTCCCTCAGGACGTGACATATTAACTTTTGGGGGCTCGTCCGGGATTTTTTTTAAAAAGGGAATGTACCTTTACAAATCAACCTTATCGATAAGGAATCAACTTGCGAAACACTAGATTTAAATTTAACTGAGGACTTGTCGTATACGGAACCAAACGAATCAATTGACCCCGGTAGTTCAGGTTATGCTCTGAGAGGATCGAACGTTCCACTACTTCCTGGTCGTGGACCTCCCAGTAGATCTTCAAAACAATGATCTTCGGAATAGATTGAGAAACCCCGCTAGGGACATGATTCACGCGACAAAATTCGAGAAAGTGCAGGACTTATTAGGATATCTTAAAAAGCTTTATGCACCCAACAAAACTGAAATGCAACTAGTCGGAGAACTCAGTACCATTTGCCAAAAGAAGAACGAAAACGTAGCCGAATTTTCTATGCGAATTAAAAGGAAAGGAAAAGAAATGCTCGATACACAAAAACATCAGATAATAGATTAGAAGACGAGTATTTCAAGAAAAGGATGGACGATTACTTCCTCTCGTGTTTCAAGCGCGGATTAAAGGAGGAAATCGAGCAGCGACTTGCCCATTGCGATAACATCTCCATTGCTATCGATCATGCAGTCGAAATTGAACGCGATCTTGAAGCACGACGGGACTTATAGTCAGTCTCGAACAAATCAGAAAACTTCCCTCCCCTCAAATCAGTTAAAATCTGTAATATCTGCAAAAAGGATAATCACACGTCGGAAAATTGCCGTTTCTCGATGCTCACTTGCCAAGTATGCAAAAACCAGGGCATAGCGCCGACCAATGCAAAAAGAAACAGGATGAATGAGAGGTATTGACCTGCCAGATGTGCAAAGGTGCCGGGCATAGCGCGGCACCTTTTGTCCTAAGTAGCAAATGCTACTTAGGACAAAAGTTCCCTTCAGTATCCTGTCAATTGTGCAAGACCTCAGGCCACATGGCCCCCGATTGCCTTACTCGTAATAAATCTTTTAACCCTTCAGAAGACCGTCAGCGTGTTGAAAGCGTTCCCGAGTGCCAGTATTGCCACAATCGCGGGTATGCCGCAGACAATTGCTTCAAATTAAAAAATACCAACACCTCGAGCCTCGAATGGCAATTTTGTCATAACCTCGGACATACCGCGGACAATTGTTTCAAGTTAAATAACAGTAGCTCTCCAAGCATCGAATGCCAGTTCTGCCGCAATCGCGGCCACACGGCAGATAATTGCCCAAAGTTAAAGACAAACAGCGCTTCAAGCATTGAGTGCCAGTTTTGTCATAATCGCGGACACACCGCTGACAATTGTTTCAAACTAAAGAACAGCAAAGCTTTGAGTCCTGATCAACTTATATGCCGCTATTGCAAACGAGAAGGGCACACCATAGGAAACTGTCACACTCTCGAATATAACAATAAGTTGCGAAGCCAGCCGAAAAACGGGCTGAGCAACACTCGGACGGACGCGCCGAGTGACCCGTCCCCGACAGAGCGTCCGGTCCACGCGATAGCTCTAATCCAGCCGAACGGCGGTATTCAACTTATACAATAGAAGCAGACAAATTCGTCAGCCTACCCTCGGTGTGTATCGGAGCACCACCGGAAAAAGGGAAGACTTCAATGCTATTAGATAGTGGTGCCGTTCGAAATTTAATTAAAAAAAAATATACAAAAACTTTGACTCGAATCGATGAAAACGATATCATAAGATTAAACGGAATATCTGAACTATCAGTCTATGCGTTAGGTAGTGTGTGGTTCCGCGTGTTAGGTTTTGCAACGCTTTTTCACATCATACCAGACGATGTGCCACTTCCTTACCCAGGTTTGCTGGGATCCAGATACTTTTTTGAATCGAAATCCAAGATTGATAACGAGATAGAATGTTTCGAGTGTGGAAATAATCTATGGCCTTTCGAAAAACCAGATGAACGTGTTGAGAAAATCGAAACCCCGCACGCTCGGAAACTTCCTTCTATGTGAAGGTGGTGGATAGCACGACGAAAGAGGGATGTATTGCCTCTTTCAAAATCCGTGAAGGTGTCTATGCCGGCGACTGTCTGGTGACAACCGTCAACGGGAAGGCTCATTTAAAGGTTTATAATACCACTAATGACGCCGTAAAATTAATCGTGCAGGTCGTAAGACTGCAGGCTTTCGATACGGTCGAAACCTTGTCAGCAAACGAAATCGAATCATATTCTTCGAAAATTTCAAGTCCTTTCGATTCTTTTATTCCCAGAGTAGATTGCATGACGACTCCGTTGTTTCAGGGTCCTTCCGTGGCCCATAAAAAACCCTCGACTAACCAAGTCAAGATAAAACAATTTTATTTATTTTTTTACTTGACTTCTTGTTTCGTTTTTTATATGTTTTTGGTTTAGATTTTTCCTCACTACTGGAGGTTTGTTTTGTTTTTCCTTGGTCATCGCTTTCGTTATAGCGATGACCAAGGAAAAACAAAACAAACCTCCAGTAGTGAGGAAAAATCTAACCCAAAAACATAGAAAAAACGAAACAAGAAGTCAAGTAAAAAAATAAATGAAATTGTCGAATCAAACGACGGTAAAAACGTAAATTCAATTTCCACCTATCAGACAACATCGGATAAAATCGGAGATAACTCGGAAGTAGATGTACTAGGGCGGTTCTAACTCAAGGAGAGGTGGTGTGTCAAAAGTGGTGAAGCCAAGGTGGCGCCACCGTCGTGGGGAGGTCGCCGGGCGCGTGTGACGTCACAGAGAGGCCTATGTGGTGGGGAGGGGGATGGGGGGTGGGGGCGCTACAGTCGTGGGGAGGTCGGCGTGCGTGCGTGCGTGTAGGAAAGCCAAGGTGGCGCTGCGGTCGTGGGGAGGTCGGCGTGCGTGCGTGCATGTAGGAAAGCCAAGGTGGCGCTACGGTCGTGGGGAGGTCGGCGTGTGTGCGTGCGTGCGTGCGTGTAGGAAAGCCAAGGTGGCGCTGCGGTCGTGGGGAGGTAGGCGTGTGTGCGCGCGCGCGCGCGCGCGCGTGTGTGTGTGTGTGTGTGTGTGTGTGTGTGTGTGTGTGTGTGTGTGTGTGTGTGTGTGTGTTTTATCCAGATGTTCTTTTTTTCTACTATCTCGACGGAGGCTCATGTTCGAGACGCTGTTATACACGGCAACGTTTCGACCACCTCGTCCGAAAGTCTCAAATTTTACGACTCTTTTTTTTTTTCTTACGTCGAGCGCCAGGGACCGTCATACCCTATCGCTTCGCATGTACAACTTGAGCCTCATCATTCCATAGGTCCACACTTGAAAACCCATAAAATTTTACGACTGCATGTGACGAAGACAGTGATCCGGGGAAAAAATGCATTTCCATTGTACAGGGCTTCAGTTTTTCATCTCTGAATGATAATATATACAAGGAGTGCAACGTCAAGCCTTGATGCCGACACTTGAGATCATGCAGGTCTGGACAAGTTAGCCCCATGGTTAAGGATTTTTTTTTTCGTTAACACCACTCTCCAAGCTATTAGAATTTTTTTTCCATTGCAACGCTATTCAGAGCATATATGATAACGGGGTGTTTATTTTGAAAAACTATAAACTTTCGGTAATATTAGATGAGATCAATAAATTATCACTACTTCGAACATTGAAAAGTGGGCGATACTTGAATATGAGTTTTCGCTCCCGGGATCTATACGACTGTCCACCGCTTCAAAGCACACCGAAGCATTCATGGACCGTAAAAGCTGCCTCCCAACTAGAGAAACCAAAATATGTAATTGGTGCGGCGCAGCCTGGTAAAAAAAGAGAATCTATGGCAAAGGACATTATATTATTCACCGACTAAAAACTCACAAGTACTAAACTTTATCTCAAGTCAGCATTCTGTTCTAAAGATGACTCAAATTTGGACTTCAAAAAAGTTTTGGCATTTTGTTCAATATGTACTCTCGATTTCGTAAATATCATTATGACTGAAATAGTGATTGTTCTTTATTAACCATCGCCAAGTCTTAATGTAACTGCCCTCCCGCGGATGATGATTGGTCGCATCAAAACGAGCCTGTAAAAAATTGCTGCCGTAGATGTGTGAATAGAGTTTGCATGCAAAGAAGATTCACCTTCGAATACAGCTGCATATCGATTTAATCTTACACGATCGCGTTGTTGAATATTGTCCATGGACCGATATTATTCGTAAAATTGTATAGATCAGCAAAATTCCGAGAGATGCGAAGCATCATGGTTGATTCGCAATCGTCATGGTCTAAAGTGGACCTATGGAAACGTTCGATACAGCGTGACTGAAGGTCTAATAACAGCTGCAGTTGAAGGTTGAACGGAAGACGACATGTGTCCAATCTTATATGTTAAGGGTCATGAAAAACGAAAATGGCTAGCTGATACACTAAATATGAAGAATGGGCTATTAATTGAGTCGTTGAATATAGACTTTGACGATATGGATGTCTCAAGTAAATTAGATGGAAGTTCTACTCTACGATGTGGAAAGCATACAAACAATTGTGCCTTACAAAATGTATTTAATCTCATTAAATGGTGGCTGAATCATAAAGATTCGTGCAAATAAAAGAAATGTAACATTATGTACTTATTATTCTTCTCACCCCGTACTCAGTTATGCCAGCGTAATCTGATATCGGATTGTGCAACTGAATACAATATTACTTTCGAATGTGAAACTCAATTTTTTGTATGGAATTTGATGGAAAATAAATTAATATAATCGCTTAACGATGATTGAATACATTCATCGGTATACGTTCGATAGATGTTCGTGAGCCCATTGTTGGAATTTTGCGAAGCATTTGAAAGTTTTCGACAGTCGTTTGTGAGGCGTTCCAGAGCCTTCCAAAGACATTCATGCGATGTTCGAAGACATTCAAGAGACGTTCGCAAACATTCATAACACGTTGAAAACATGTATGAGGGGTTCAAAGAGTATCAAAAGACTTTCTACGACGTTCATGAGACGTCTGAAGCGTTCGTGATACGTTCAAGAGACTTTCGATGGCATTCATAATACGTTTGAAGACATTCATGAGGGGTTCGAAGACGCTTCAGAGACTTTCAAAGACATTCACGAGGGGTTCGAAGACGTTCAAGAGACTTTCGACGGCATTCATAATACGTTTGAAGACATTCATAAGGGGTTCGAAGACGCTTAAGAGACTTTCAAAGGCATTCACAAGAGGTGCGAAGACGTTCATACATTTTCGAAGACATTCAAGAGATCTTTGACAATATTCATAATACGTTTGAAGACATCGACAAGGGGTTCGACGACGTTTTAGAGACTTTTAAAGACATTCACAAGGGGTTTGAAGACGTTCAAGAAACTTTCGAATACGTTCAAGAGACTTTCGACGACATTCATGATACGTTTGAATACATTCATGAGGGGTTCGAAGACACTTGAGAGACTTTCAAAGACATTCACGAGGGGGGGTTTGAAGACGTTCAAGAGACTTTGGACGGCATTCATAATACGTTTGAGGACATTTATGAGGGGTTCGAAGATACTTAAGAGACTTTCAAAGACATTCACAAGAGGTGCGAAGACGTTCAGACATTTTCGAAGACATTCAAGAGATCTTTGACAATATTCATAATATGTTTGAAGACATCGACAAAGGGTTCGACGACGTTTTAGAGACTTTCAAAGCATTCACAAGAGGTGCGAAGACGTTCAGAGATGTTCGAAGACATTCAAGAGATCTTTGACAATATTCATAATACGTTTGAAGAGATCGACGAGGGGTTCGGCGACGTTTTAGAGACTTTCGAAGACATTCACGAGGGGTCTGAAGACGTTCAAGACACGTTCGAATACATTCTGGAGACTTTTGACGACATTCATAATATGTTTGAAGACATTCATGAGGGGTTCGAAGACGCTTGAGAGACTTTCAAAGACATTCACAAGAGGTGCGAAGACGTTCAGAGATTTTCGAAGACATTCAAGAGATCTTTGACAATATTCATAATACGTTTGAAGAGATCGACGAGTGGTTCGGCGACGTTTTAGAGACTTTCGAAGACATTCACGGGGGTCTGAAGACGTTCGAGAAACGTTCGAATACATTCTGGAGACTTTTGACGTCATTCATAATACGTTTGAAGACATTCATGAGGGGTTCGAAGACGCTTGAGAGACTTTCAAAGACATTCACAAGAGGTGCGAAGACGTTCAGAGATTTTCGAAGACATTCAAGAGATCGTTGACAATAATCATAATACGTTTGAAGACATCGACGAGGGGTTCGGCGACGTTTTAGAGACTTTCGAAGACATTCACGAGGGGTTTGAAGACGTTCAAGAAACGTTCGAATACGTTCTGGAGACTTTTGACGACATTCATAATACGTTTGAAGACATTCATGAGGGGCTCGAAGACGCTTGAGAGAGTTTCAAAGACATTCAAAAGAGGTGCGAAGACGTTCGAAGACATTCATGAGGGGTTTGAAGACGTTCAAGAAACGTTCGAATACGTTCTGGAGACTTTTGACGACATTCATAATACGTTTGAAGACATTCATGAGGGGTTCGAAGACGCTTGAGAGACTTTCAAAGACATTCACAAGAGGTGCGAAGACGTTCAGACATTTTCGAAGACATTCAAGAGATTTTTGACAATATTCATAATATGTTTGAAGACATCGACAAGGGGTTCGACGACGTTTTAGAGACTTTCAAATACATTCACAAGGGGTTCGAAGACGTTCAAGAGACTTTCGACGGCCTTCATAATACGTTTGAAGACATTCATGAGGGGTTCAAAGATGCTTAAGAGACTTTCAAAGACATTCACAAGAGGTGCGAAGACGTTCAGAGATTTTCGAAGACATTCAAGAGATCTTTGACAATATTCATAATACGTTTGAAGAGATCGACGAGGGGTTCGGCGAAGTTTTAGAGACTTTCGAAGACATTCACGAGGGGTCTGAAGACGTTCAAGAAACGTTCGAATACATTCTGGAGACTTTTGACGACATTCATAATATGTTTGAAGACATTCATGAGGGGTTCGAAGACGCTTGAGAGACTTTCAAAGACATTCACAAGAGGTGCGAAGACGTTCAGAGATTTTCGAAGACATTCAAGAGATCGTTGACAATATTCATAATACGTTTGAAGACATCGACGAGGGGTTCGGCGACGTTTTAGAGACTTTCGAAGACATTCACGAGGGGTTTGAAGACGTTCAAGAAACGTTCGATTACGTTCTGGAGACTTTTGACGACATTCATAATACGTTTGAAGACATTCATGAGGGGATCGAAGACGCTTGAGAGACTTTCAAAGACATTCAGAGATTTTCGAAGACATTCAAGAGATCGTTGACAATATTCATAATACGTTTGAAGACATCGACGAGGGGTTCGGCGACGTTTTAGAGACTTTCGAAGACATTCACGAGGGGTCTGAAGACGTTCAAGAAACGTTCGATTACGTTCTGGAGACTTTTGACGACATTCATAATACGTTTGAAGACATTCATGAGGGGTTCGAAGACGCTTGAGAGACTTTCAAAGACATTCACAAGAGGTGCGAAGACGTTCAGAGATTTTCGAAGACATTCAAGAGATCGTTGACAATATTCATAATACGTTTGAAGACATCGACGAGGGGTTCGGCGACGTTTTAGAGACTTTCGAAGACATTCACGAGGGGTTTGAAGACGTTCAAGAAACGTTCGATTACGTTCTGGAGACTTTTGACGCCATTCATAATACGTTTGAAGACATTCATGAGGGGTTCGAAGACGCTTGAGAGACTTTCAAAGACATTCACAAGAGGTGAATCTGCGACGACATGCATAATACGATCTTCGACGACATTCATAAACCGAAGACATTCATTACGTTTGAGTTTCGCTGGAATTGTTTGGGTTTGTTTGGGATTTTCACAGTTTTGGTCGAACGTGTTTGGGTGTGTTTGGGTGAGCACCCAAACAAACGTGTTTGGGTGTGTTTGGGTGAGCACCCAAACAAACTCAAACACGTTCGACCAAAACTGTGAAAATCCCAAACAAACCCAAACAATTCCAGCGAAACTCAAACGTAATGAATGTCTTCGGTTTATGGATGTCGTCGAAGATCGTATTATGCATGTCGCCGCAGATTTCTGAACGTCTTCAAACCGCCCATGAATGTCTTTGAAAGTCTCGCAAGCGTCTTCGAACCCCTCATGAATGTATTCAAACGTATCATGAATGTCGTCGGAAGTCCCTTGAACGTCTTCGAATCCCTCGTGAATGTCTGAAAGTCACTCAAGCGTCTTCGAACCCCTCATGGATGTCTTCAAACGTATTATAAATATTGTCGAAGATCTCTTGAATGTCATCGAAAATCTCTGAACGTCTTTGCACCTCTTGTGAATGTCTTTGAAAGTCTCTCAAGCGTCTTCGAACCCCTCATGAATGTCTTCAAACGTATTATGAATGTCGTCAAAAGTCTCCAGAACGTAATCGAACGTTTCTTGAACGTCTTCAGACCCCTCGTGAATGTCTTCGAAAGTCTCTAAAACGTCGCCGAACCCCTCGTCGATGTCTTCAAACGTATTATGAATATTGTCAACGATCTCTTGAATGTCTTCGAAAATCTCTGAACGTCTTCGCACCTCTTGTGAATGTCTTTGAAAGTCTCTCAAGCGTCTTCGAACCCCTCATGAATGTCTTCAATCGTATTATGAAGGCCGTCGAAAGTCTCTTGAACGTCTTCGAACCCCTTGTGAATGTATTTGAAAGTCTCTAAAACGTCGTCGAACCCCTTGTCGATGTCTTCAAACATATTATGAATATTGTCAAAAATCTCTTGAATGTCTTCGAAAATGTCTGAACGTCTTCGCACCTCTTGTGAATGTCTTTGAAAGTCTCTCAAGCGTCTTCGAACCCCTCATGAATGTCTTCAAACGTATTATGAATGTCGTCAAAAGTCTCCAGAACGTATTCGAACGTTTCTTGAACGTCTTCAAACCCCTCATGAATGTCTTCGAACGTCTTCGCACCTCTTGTGAATGTCTTTGAAAGTCTCTCAAGCGTCTTCGAGCCCCTCATGAATGTCTTCAAACGTATTATGAATGTCGTCAAAAGTCTCCAGAACGTATTCGATCGTTTCTTGAACGTCTTCAGACCCCTCGTGAATGTCTTCGAAAGTCTCTAAAACGTCGCCGAACCCCTCGTCGATCTCTTCAAACGTATTATGAATATTGTCAAAGATCTCTTGAATGTCTTCGAAAATCTCTGAACGTCTTCGCACCTCTTGTGAATGCTTTGAAAGTCTCTTAAGCATCTTTGAACCCCTCATGAATGTCTTCAAACGTATTTTAAAGGCCGTCGAAAGTCTCTTGACCGTCTTCGAACCCCTTGTGAATGTATTTGAAAGTCTCTAAAACGTCGTCGAACCCTTTGTCGATGTCTTCAAACATATTATGAATATTGTCAAAGATCTCTTGAATGTCTTCGAAAATGTCTGAACGTCTTCGCACCTCTTGTGAATGTCTTTGAAAGTCTCTTAAGTATCTTCGAACCCCTCATAAATGTCCTCAAACGTATTATGAATGCCGTCCAAAGTCTCTTGAACGTCTTCAAACCCCCCCCCCCCCCTCGTGAATGTCTTTGAAAGTCTCTCAAGTGTCTTCGAACCCCTCATGAATGTATTCAAACGTATCATGAATGTCGTCGAAAGTCTCTTGAACGTATTCGAAAGTTTCTTGAACGTTTTCAAACCCCTTGTGAATGTCTTTGAAAGTCTCTAAAACGTCGTCGAACCCCTTGTCGATGTCTTCAAACGTATTATGAATATTGTCAAAGATCTCTTGAATGTCTTCGAAAATGTATGAACGTCTTCGCACCTCTTGTGAATGTCTTTGAAAGTCTCTTAAGCGTCTTCGAACCCCTCATGAATGTCTTCAAACGTATTATGAATGACGTCAAAAGTCTCCAGAACGTATTCGAACGTTTCTTGAACGTCTTCAAACCCCTCGTGAATGTCTTCGAAAGTCTCTAAAACGTCGCCGAACCCCTCGTCGATGTCTTCAAACGTATTATGAATATTGTCAACGATCTCTTGAATGTCTTCTAAAATCTCTGAACGTCTTCGCACCTCTTGTGAATGTCTTTGAAAGTCTCTCAAGCGTCTTCGAACCCCTCATGAATGTCTTCAAACATATTATGAATGTCGTCAAAAGTCTCCAGAATGTATTCGAACGTTTCTTGAACGTCTTCAGACCCCTCGTGAATGTCTTCGAAAGTCTCTAAAACGTCGCCGAACCCCTCGTCGATCTCTTCAAACGTATTATGAATATTGTCAAAGATCTCTTGAATGTCTTCGAAAATCTCTGAACGTCTTCGCACCTCTTGTGAATGCTTTGAAAGTCTCTTAAGCATCTTTGAACCCCTCATGAATGTCTTCAAACGTATTATGAAGGCCGTCGAAAGTCTCTTAAACGTCTTCGAACCCCTTGTGAATGTATTTGAAAGTCTCTAAAACGTCGTCGAACCCTTTTTCGATGTCTTCAAACATATTATGAATATTGTCAAAGATCTCTTGAATGTCTTCGAAAATGTCTGAACGTCTTCGCACCTCTTGTGAATGTCTTTGAAAGTCTCTTAAGTATCTTCGAACCCCTCATAAATGTCCTCAAACGTATTATGAATGCCGTCCAAAGTCTCTTGAACGTCTTCAACCCCCCCCCCCCCCCCCCTCGTGAATGTCTTTGAAAGTCTCTCAAGTGTCTTCGAACCCCTCATGAATGTATTCAAACGTATCATGAATGTCGTCGAAAGTCTCTTGAACGTATTCGAAAGTTTCTTGAACGTCTTCAAACCCCTTGTGAATGTCTTTGAAAGTCTCTAAAACGTCGTCGAACCCCTTGTCGATGTCTTCAAACGTATTATGAATATTGTCAAAGATCTCTTGAATGCCTTCGAAAATGTATGAACGTCTTCGCACCTCTTGTGAATGCCTTTGAAAGTCTCTTAAGCGTCTTCGAACCCCTCATGAATGTCTTCAAACGTATTATGAATGCCGTCGAAAGTCTCTTGAACGTCTTCGAACCCCTCGTGAATGTCTTTGAAAGTCTCTGAAGCGTCTTCGAACCCCTCATGAATGTCTTCAAACGTATTGTGAATGCCATCGAAAGTCTCTTGAACGTCTCACGAACGCTTCAGACGTCTCATGAACGTCGTAGAAAGTCTTTTGATACTCTTTGAACCCCTCATACATGTTTTCAACGTGTTATGAATGTTTGCGAACGTCTCTTGAATGTCTTCGAACATCGCATGAATGTCTTCGGAAGGCTCTGGAACGCCTCACGAACGACTGTCGAAAACTTTCAAATGCTTCGCAAAATTCCAACAATCGGCTCACGAACATCTATCGAACGTATACCGATGAATGTATTCAATCATCGTTAAGCGATTATATTAATTTATTTTCCATCAAATTCCATACAAAAAATTGAGTTTCACATTCGAAAGTAATATTGTATTCAGTTGCACAATCCGATATCAGATTACGCTGGCATAACTGAGTACGGGGTGAGAAGAATAATAAGTACATAATGTTACATTTCTTTTATTTGCACGAATCTTTATGATTCAGCCACCATTTAATGAGATTAAATACATTTTGTAAGGCACAATTGTTTGTATGCTTTCCACATCGTAGAGTAGAACTTCCATCTAATTTACTTGAGACATCCATATCGTCAAAGTCTATATTCAACGACTCAATTAATAGCCCATTCTTCATATTTAGTGTATCAGCTAGCCATTTTCGTTTTTCATGACCCTTAACATATAAGATTGGACACATGTCGTCTTCCGTTCAACCTTCAACTGCAGCTGTTATTAGACCTTCAGTCACGCTGTATCGAACGTTTCCATAGGTCCACTTTAGACCATGACGATTGCGAATCAACCATGATGCTTCGGATCTCTCGGAATTTTGCTGATCTATACAATTTTACGAATAATATCGGTCAATGGACAATATTCAACAACGCGATCGTGTAAGATTAAATCAATATGCAGCTGTATTCGAAGGTGAATCTTCTTTGCATTCAAACTCTATTCACACATCTACGGCAGCAATTTTTTACAGGCTCGTTTTGATGCGACCAATCATCATCCGCGGGAGGGCAGTTACATTAAGACTTGGCGATGGTTAATAAAGAACAATCACTATTTCAGTCATAATGATATTTACGAAATCGAGAGTACATATTGAACAAAATGCCAAAACTTTTTTGAAGTCCAAATTTGAGTCATCTTTAGAACAGAATGCTGACTTGAGATAAAGTTTAGTACTTGTGAGTTTGCAGTCGGTGAATAATATAATGTCCTTTGCCATAGATTCTCTTTTTTTACCAGGCTGCGCCGCACCAATTACCTATTTTGGTTTCTCTAGATGGGAGGCAGCTTTTACGGTCCATGAATGCTTCGGTGTGCTTTGAAGCGGTGGACAGTCGTATAGATCCCAGGAGCGAAAACTCATATTCAAGTATCGCCCACTTTTCAATGTTCGAAGTAGTGATAATTTATTGATCTCATCTAATATTACCGAAAGTTTATAGTTTTTCAAAATAAACACCCCGTTATCATATATGCTCTGAATAGCGGAGCAATGGAAAAAAAATTCTAATAGCTTGGAGAGTGGTGTTAACGAAAAAAAAATCCTTAACCATGGGGCTAACTTGTCCAGACCTGCATGATCTCAAGTGTCGGCATCAAGGCTTGACGTTGCACTCCTTGTATATATTATCATTCAGAGATGAAAAACTGAAGCCCTGTACAATGGAAATGCATTTTTTTCCCCGGATCACTGTCTTCGTCACATGCAGTCGTAAAATTTTATGGGTTTTCAAGTGTGGACCTATGGAATGATGAGGCTCAAGTTGCACATGCGAAGCGATAGGGTATGACGGTCCCTGGCGCTCGACGTAAGAAAAAAAAAAAGAGTCGTAAAATTTGAGACTTTCGGCCGAGGTGGTCGAAACGTTGCCGTGTATAACAGCGTCTCGAACATGAGCCTCCGTCGAGATAGTAGAAAAAAAGAACATCTGGATAAAACACACACACACACGCACGCACGCACGCACGCACACACACACACACACACACACACACACACACACACACGCACACACGCACGCACGCACGCACACACGCCTACCTCCCCACGACCGCAGCGCCACCTTGGCTTTCCTACACGCACGCACGCACGCACACACGCCGACCTCCCCACGACCGTAGCGCCACCTTGGCTTTCCTACACGCACGCACGCACGCCGACCTCCCCACGACCGCAGCGCCACCTTGGCTTTCCTACACGCACGCACGCACGCCGACCTCCCCACGACCGTAGCGCCCCCCCCCCCCATCCCCCTCCCCTCCACATAGGCCTCTCTGTGACGTCACACGCGCCCGGCGACCTCCCCACGACGGTGGCGCCACCTTGGCTTCACCACTTTTGACACACCACCTCCCCTTGAGTTAGAACCGCCCTAGCACATCTACTCTCGGAGCGTTCCCAAGTAATAAAATCTCTCCTACGATTAGAGCACCTCGCGCAAGACGAATTAGAACATGTCGAAAAAATCATCGAAAAACACTCAGGCAGGTTCCACATAAAGGGTGAGCCTCTCGAAGTAACATGTTCTTCGACACAAGATCCCCACGGTCGACGACCTACCGATCAACACGAAGCAATATAGGTTTTCCCAGGCGCTCAAAGGCGAAGTCCAGCGACAAGTGGACAAGCTATTAGGGACGAAGGTAATAAACCATTCGGAGTCTCCAAACAACAGCCCTGTTTGGATAGTACCGAAAAAACCGGACTCCAGCGGAAACAAACGCTGGCGAATGCTAATCGATTTTTGAGCATTGAATGAAAAAACTATTGGCGATTCTTATCCATTACCGAATATCACAGACATCCTCGATCAACTAGGGAACGCAAATTATTTCTCGGTATTTGATCTTGCTTCCGGGTTCAATAAAATCGAAATGAACCCCGAAAATAAACCAAAAACCGCGTTTTCGACCCCACACGGTCATTATGAATTCGCGAGAATGCCTTTTGGGCTTAAAAATGCCCCGGCAACATTCCAGCGCTTAATGGACATTGTACTCAGCGGACTCCAAGGGGTATCGCTTTTCGTGTACTTAGATGATATCGTGATATACGCCAAAGATTCGAACGAACACGAGAAGAAAATTCGCGAATTAATGGAACGTCTGCGTAAAGCAAATCTCACATTGCAACCGGACAAATGCGAATTCCTTAGGCCGGAGGTCAATTACCTCGGCCACATAATCGGAAAAGACAGCCTGAGACCAGATCCTAACAAGCTATTGGCCGTAAAAGATTTTCCAGTGCCCAAAAACGTCAAAAACATACGCCAATTCCTAGGCGTAACCGGTTACTACCGTCGATTTATCAAAGACTTTTCAAAGATCGCAAAACCCATAAGGCAGAACACCACTGTGACCCCCTGTTTTTTTGCCATTTTTCAAGAATTTTTTTTTGTGGGAAAAAAAGAGGCATTCGATTTTTTTTGTTTTGTTCGTTGTTTATTGAAGATACATAAAAAAAAATTTCAAATTTTTCACGCCCCATGGTGACGCTTGGGAAGCTCCCGCGTCAGGTACTGTTGCCTCTGCAGTGGTTCGCGGCACGCGGCAGAACTCTCTTCAAAGTCGATCTGAAAAAAAAATACCGAGTGTTTTCGCTAACAATATGATATTTTGAAGAGAAGTACACAGGGATTTGAAAAAATATTGATTTTCAAAAAATAGGCACGCTTTTGAAATTAAATGACGATTTTCGAGCAAAATTTCTCGTCGAAAATAGGCTATAACTTTTATTATTATTGAGATATCGAAAAAATCCCATGTACTTCTTTAGATAATCTAGTTTTATTGATGCAGTCCGAATTTGAAGTCGATCGGACAAAAATTGCTCGAGTTCTGCTGCGTGCCGCACTCAAAAAAGTGGTTTTGAGAAAAACGCGTTCAAAGTTTTAGGTTTGTTAATTTGTGCGATAAATTGGAAAAAAATGTTTACCTTTAATCAGCGATGCCGGCACCATATAGCTGGCCTTCAAGAAGCAAATCATTGTCCCTAGCATCTTTTCTCGAACTTGTAGAGGCTCTTCTTGCCTCTTTTGCAGCGTCTGTGAGCGAGCGCTCCGCCAGCTCGATCCGCGCTGCGTCGGTTTCAACGCAAAAATTGAAACAATTTGGGCCGATAGTTATCCCCAACGTCTCCAAAACTTTCATGAGGCTTCTCAGGCCATCATTGAATAATAATAACGCGATATCAGCTGCAATATCGACGATTTTCTTGCTCCCGGACTGACACTTGGGGGCTATTGCCCAAACTGATTTGTTGTAGCTTTCGTTGTTGTTGTGCGTGAAGCCGCCCAAACAACGCTGCAGCAAATCGTCTCTGCTCAAATTTTTTAAGACTGGCGTAATTGCCTCCAATACTTCCTCAGGAAGAGGCGGCTTATGGCGATATTCGGAAATATTACCGCTTGCGACCGCTCGCTGCCACGAACACCACGACTCGGCTCTCTCTGGGCAATCGTCATGTTGTGGCTCACCATCTGTGGATATCATATGTTTGATAGTTGCCCAAATTGCCTTCCTCATTTTTTCAACATCATCGCTGTTCCTCCGAATAGCCAAGCCGTAATATGTGCTCAACTCGTCAATCAATTTTCCTGTGAACTTTCCTCTGCCAGACAATCCTTTTTGTTTTTTCACGATTTCGCGGAGGCGCGTCCCCATACGTTTTTGGACATGATCGATGCACTCTTTTTTTTTATCTCGAAACCGTCGTATGGATCGCTATTCGATATGCCCAGAAACGTTTTAGAATCGCCGTCACCAATATAATATTTATATTTTATGCCATAGAGCTCTTCAGACCGTTGAAACATTTCGACAGCTGAGTCGACTTTCATTTTTCCGGAGGAGCCGCTATGGTTCGCCTGGCACTCATCGTCGTGGGTACTTTCCCATTCCCAGTACTCCGCGGTGCTTTCTTTTTTCCCCAATGCTCGCAAGCTTTGCAATATTTCGATTTCACCATAACGTCGATCACTTTTTTACTGTACCAGCCGATTAGCGATGTTATGCCGAAAAGCGAGCTGAAACCGCGCTTACGCCACGATCCGTCGCCTGAAACGATAATTCCGTCCTCCAGCCCATTTTCCAACGAAATTATCTGCTCCTCAAGTGCAGCCTTTTGTTTGCTCACTGTGCTCACAGCTTTAGTGGCAATCGAAATCGAATTTAAGATTCGATCGTCGAAAGACTGAAATATGGGGCGCGGTAGGTCCATAAATGCACAAAACTTCATCAGGCCATTCAAACCGACGCCAAGAAGACGCATACTGAATACGATCCGACGATTTATTTCGTATGCATTGTCAATCATAGGACATGAATTGATTTGCACTTTTTCACAATGGCCGAAATCGACCTCGATTTTGAATCCGAGTCCGCGAGAACTTTTTTCAGTAAACTTTATATCGCGATCATACACTTTGCACTTCACTAACGTCGGTATAATGTTCAATGCATTGACGAGGTGTATACGATAACCGAAATCGTTAGTAACACCGTCCTCTAAATCGTCCGACGATTTTAACTTTTTCGCCGACGTGCTCACATACTCTGCAGAACTATTTTCGGAGCTATAACGGTTCAGAGGTTTTCGGTTCGAAATTTTCGTTCGACTCCTCGTCACATAGCTCCGTTTTGTTCCCTTTTTCCCCGCGTACACTTTCGGATTATCCATTTCGATGTGCAAAGAATAATTCTGAGCGTTCGATATTTATAAACGAAACGATTCGGAGCGTCTAGACACGAGTAGCGTCGCTTCTATTTGCAAACTGACGCTATCGGTATCCCTATACCTGACTTGAAAATTTTTCAATTATCACCTATGGCTTTTTTTCGAAACTTTGGGGCTTTTGCCACCGAAATAAATTAAATGCACTATTGAATAGGGTTTTGGACGCTTTATTTTTCCGCGTTCTAGTCTAAGTCGCGATTAATTATCGCTCAGTCTTTTACACGACCAACTCCAGGCTCGAGTCTGCGACGAAGGAAACGGAAGCTTGCCGGCCTCGATCACGCAGCGTCTCCAAGATGGTTAACCCGGCTCTACTCATCGCAGAGACGGTGAACTAATTTTTGTTTCCGCCGTTGGCGCTGTTGGTCGGCGTTCCTCGATACACGCCGCTCGGTCGGTACGGTCGGTGTCTGCGATGGACACCGACCGCCACAGCTACTCCCCCCCCCCCCCCCCAGTGACCTTGACCGGGTCAAGAGGAAACGATACAGTCTTCTCTTTTTGGTTTTTTTGTGTAGGCTTGTCCGTAATGGAACCTCCCTGATGCATTTGCGCGTTGTTATTTTGGTCACGTGATGGCTCATTTTCGTCGTCCTTTTCGACATACGCTGGCTTCAATCGATCGACTGATATCGTTTTGTCCTCCCCTTTTATGTGGACTACAAATCTTCTGTCGTCGAGTCGCTTTATAACCTGGTACGGTCCTGCGAATGGCGGCTCCAAGGGCGGTTTTACCGCGTCGTTTCTGACGAACACGTGCGAGCATCTGTCCAGGTCCTTCAGTACGAAAACTCTCGCCTTGATGTGGTGCGCCGTTGGAATTGGACGAACCCCCCTGATGTATTCCCGGAACTTTTCCACGAACACCCGGGGATCGGCAGGTCTGTCTTGGCTGATGAAAAACTCACCCGGAACGCGTAATGTTGTGCCATACAGCATTTCCGCGCATGACGCCCCAAGGTCTTCTTTAAACGATGTCCTCAGCCCCAGGAGAACAGTTGGCAGCACTTCCGTCCACGGAAACTGTCTGCTGCACATTAAAGCTGATTTTAGTGATCGATGCCATCGCTCGACTAAACCGTTCGATGCTGGATGGTAAGGAGTGGTTCGTATCCTCTTCGCTCCTATTAACCGTGCCAGGGACGTGAAGAGCGCTGACTCGAATTGTCTTCCTTGGTCAGTTGTGATGGAAAGAGGACTGCCGAATCTGCAGATCCCATTGTGATAAAAGGCAGTTGCGACGGAATTTGCGGTCATGTCCTTCAACGGCATGGCTTCCGGCCACCGGGAAAACCGGTCGGTTACGGTTAGGCAGTACCGGTATCCGTCTACCACTGGGAGTTCGATGAGATCCATATGGACATGGTTGAAACGTGAGTCCGGTACTTCGATTGAGCTGGGAAGCAGTCTGTTGTGCCTGTGCACCTTTGATTTTTGACACGGCTCGCAAATCCGGGTCCACTCCAACGCATCTTTTTTAATACCCGGCCATATATATTTCTGCCGCAGCAGTCGACACGTGCTCCTGCCGCTCGGATGAGAGAGAGCGTGCACCGAGTCGAAAGCTTTTTTCCTTAAGCTACTCGGGATGTAAGGGCGTACCACGCCGGCTTCGATGTTGCATAAGATCTTGACGTCCTGTTCAACCGACAGCAGCTGTAGCGATAGCGACGTTTTGCTCCCCAGTAACTCCCGGAGTTCTTGATTGGCGTGCTGGGCTTCTTCTATGTCTTGGGCAGAAAGTACTTTAGGCATGTCGATTTGACTTACTTGTTCAATTCTTGACAGCGCGTCTGCTACGACATTATCGTCTCCCTTGACGTAGATGATCTCCGTTGTGTATTGCGAGATGAAGTCCAATTGCCGCAGTTGTCGCTGCGAGACCTTCTCTGCTTTTTGCCTGAACGCATACGTTAGCGGCTTGTGATCCGTCCTTACGACGAATTGCCGTCCATCGAGGATGTGGTGGAAAAAACGTATCGCATCATATATGGCCAGCAACTCACGATCGTACGTGCTGTACCTTTGTTGCGTTTTGTCCAGTTTCTTCGAGAAAAATCCCACAGGCTGCCATTCTCCGTTCTCGAGCTGTTCGAGAGTGGCTCCGATGGCCGTGTCCGACGCGTCCGTTGTTAGAGAGAGTGGAGCTTTGGAGGACAGAAACCTCGTCAGCGTTGCCGATGCCACTCCCTTTTTGCAGAGTTCCAGTGCTTTTTCAGATTCGGGTGTCCAGGGTACAGGCCTTTTGTCGCTCTTCCGGCCATCCTTCAGCAAACTGCTCAGCGGCGCCTGGTGTTTTGCCGCTTCCGGAATACACCGCCTGTAATAATTCACCAAACCGAGAAATCGGCGGAGGTCGGTTATGGTCTTTGGCTTCGGAAATTCGACGATTGCTCGTACTCGCTCGGCTGGGGGCTTGTATCCCTCTCCGTTTATGATGTAACCTAAGAAAGTTACCTCCGGTTGACCGAGGACGCATTTGTTTGCGTTTATTTTCAGACCATGCTGTTCCAGTCGCTCGAATACCGTCTCCAAATGTTGACGATGTTGTTCGGGATTCTCCGACGCCACGAGGGTGTCGTCTATGTAGACGATTGCGAAATCGATTCCTCTGAACACCGTGTCCATGAATCTCTGGAAAGTCTGCGACGCGTTTCGGAGACCAAAGGGCATCACGACGAACTCGAACAATCCGATCGGTGTGGTGATCGCTGTTTTTGGCACATCCTCCTTGGCCATCGGAATTTGCTAGTATGCCCGCGATAAATCTAGGGTCGAGAATATTTTTTTTCCGTGTATCCGCTGGAACAAATCGTGACTGTGTGTGGTAGGGTACCTGTCCGGTATCGTTTTAGCGTTCAACGCACGAAAGTCGCCGCAAAGTCTCCAACCACCTGACTGCTTCGGTTGAAGATGAATCGGGCTTGCCCAGGCGCTTTTTGAGGGTTTGATCCAGTTATTTTCCAACAGGTACTCGATTTCCTCCCGTAGAGCCTTGAGCTTCGGACCGACGAGTCGTCGAGGTCGCCGAAATACTGGCGTTCCCGTTGTCTCGATGAAATGCTCCACCAGGTTTGATGTCACAGGAGTCGAGAACGTTGCCGGTTTTGTGATATTTATGAACCTTTCCAGCATTTTCGTGTATTCGCCGTGCGCACTTATTGTCGACACGCTGTGGATCGTGGCCGCCGCTAGCGTCCCGGGGCAAATCATCTTCGTAGTCAAATCGACCAACCGTTGATTGCGAAGGTCTGGCAGAAGACCGAAGTGTGAGAGGAAGTCGGCTCCTATTATTGCGGACTGCACTCCCGCGACTATGAAAGGCCACCTGAATGTTCGCCGCATCCCGAGGTCGAGCGTAAGAACCTTCGTTCCGTATGTCCGTATCTCGGTCTGATTGGCCGCGTACAGCTTGAGACTGCCTTCGGGTATTTTTTTTTGAAAAACGCTTCGAGGTAGTATGGTTACCACCGATCCTGTGTCTACTAGAAATTTGACGTTAGTATTCCTATCGTGAATAAACAGACGGATCTCACCACCGTTGTAGCCTGTGCTGTCTCCCACCGTCTGAACCGAGGACAGCATTTTTAGTTTTCCGAATCCTTCTTAGTTGCGAAACTACAGGGCTGCAAGCATCGGTACGAGTCCTTTCCGAACCTCCAATGGTAGTAGCATGCGCCGTCAAGCTGTTGCGCTGACCTGCTCCGCTGCCTGCTCTGGGATCTGCTCCGTCGCAGCCTGTTCGGTGATGTTGTATCGTTGCTGTCACCTTTCACTGCATGCCCATTTTCCAACCTCGCCGTCAGCCTTTCCAGTACAGATGTCAGCGAGGCTAGTGTGTGTTGGAATGTGCCGATGCTCTTCTCCATGGAACTTATCCGTCCATCGATGGTGCAGACCGAGTCTTGGGGTACCTTCGGAATTTTCTGTTCGGCAACGGACATTACGTATGCGCTCCCGCAGCTCTCGAGCAACCTGTCGGCTGTCTCCGCCAGCCTCCCCAGAGACAAGTCCATACTACCGACTAGAAACGCTCTAATATTTGACGGCATACACTGAATGAACCGAGTGCGAAGAAAATCGTCGTGGACTATATCCCCTCCGAGCTCTTTTATTTCGCGTAGGAGCTGCGTGGGTTTTTTGTCACCTAACTGAATCTCGCTCAGAAATTTTTGTATCTGTCTTTCTTTGGCGTCAGTCAGGCGTGCGATTAGCGTTTTTTTTAGGTTGAGGTACTTATCTGTTTCCGGGGGATGTCGAAGGAAATCCGATACGTGTTGCATTACCGTGGCGTCGAGCGACTCCAATACGTAGTTGTATTTTTTGTGATCATCTCGGATCCTGCGATTATTGAAAGATGCTTCCACGTGCGTGAACCACAGGTCCGGTACGTTAGCCCAAAATGGCGGAATTTTGAACGCCGACACGGCTTCGACCTGCTGTGCCATTGTAGCGAAAGGCTCCCTCGTCGTATCGTTCGTCGTTGTTGCGAAAAGCTCCCTCGTCGTATTGTTCGTCGCGGCGTCCGAGGTGGACGACTGTACCGCTGAATCGCTTTCCGGCTGACCGGAGCGTTGCGGCGAATGTTGAATTGACATCACGCAAAGTTTTTTACTAGTCGGCACGACCGATGCACACGCGTCCTTTTTCGCAAACACGTGGCACTGTGTCCGATTTCACGCAGCGCTTTCGTTTTTTTTTTTTTTTTTTTTTTTTTACGAATCGGCACGACCGATGCACACGCGTCCTTTTTCGCCAACACGTGGCACTGTGTCCGATTTCACGCAGCGCTTTCGTTTTTTTTTTTTTTTTAATCGTGTGTAATCACGTTTGGGTCACCACTTTTTGGGGCTTTTGCCACCGAAATAAATTAAATGCACTATTGAATAGGGTTTTGGACGCTTTATTTTTCCGCGTTCTAGTCTAAGTTGCGATTAATTATCGCTCAGTCTTTTACACGACCAACTCCAGGCTCGAGTCTGCGACGAAGGAAACGGAAGCTTGCCGGCCTCGATCACGCAGCGTCTCCAAGATGGTTAACCCGGCTCTACTCATCGCAGAGACGGTGAACTAATTTTTGTTTCCGCCGTTGGCGCTGTTGGTCGGCGTTCCTCGATACACGCCGCTCGGTCGGTACGGTCGGTGTCTGCGATGAAACCGCCACAAAACTATATTTATAACAATAGCCGGTTTTTGTGAAGGGAGACAAAAGAATACCTGGGAAAGACCCGCAGGACCTGGGAAAGGCCCGGTATACCTGCCGACCCTGAGGCGTGCAGCTGTGCGGGACCCCGAGCGTCACGGAGGGCTGCACCGCTCCACAAAATATTCAATATCTCCGAAAATAATTATTTTTTCGCCCTGGGTCCAACGGCCTCTTAATCTTAAATGTATTTTAGATTTTTCTAGATGGTTTTCAAAAAATCGATTTTTTTTAAGCCGTCACAGTGGTGTTGTCCCTTAACTCATCTTCTAGAAGACAAAATCGATTTTGAATGGACAGACGAGACCTAGAAAGCTTTCGATATCCTCAAGGGCAAATTGTGTGAAGCCCTAATCCTTCAATAACCGGATTTTGAAAAACCGTTTATCATACCGACAGATGCTTCGCCTTAGGCGGAGTCCTTTCACAGGGAGAAATAGGCAAGGATAAACCCATTGCCTACACATCTTGTGTACTACTTGGCGCAGCTTTACGTTACGACACATATGTAAAGAAAGCAATGGCGATTATTCACAGCGTGAAAGCTTTCTGTCCCTACATCTATGGTAGGAAGTTTATTCTCGTCACCGATCACAAACCCTTGGTTTGGTTTAAAACTGCCAAAGACGCAAACACACGCGTCCTAAAATAGCGACTCAAGCTCTCCGAGTACGACTACGACGTCGTTTATAAACCTGGAACGTTAAACGCAAATGCTGACGCTTTGTCGCGTAACCCAGTTGAAAAATCGGAAGCGATCAAAACTATTCCCCACTGCGATCGGAAACAAAACGAAATGTCGGCCGATGCATGGCGGAAAGCAGCACACGAAATACTCGAAATTTCTGACAGCGATGAAAATCCCACAAGATTTACTACTCAGGTGGAAATCCACCCGCCGCCGCGGTCAAATGAAATAAACGTCGTCACTCGCTCCCGAGCGAAGAACAACGAACTTTCCGTCCCAGATGGAGACGATCGACAAGTGGAAGACACACTTGTCGAGAAAACATCAACAAGGGTCAACGTGCCTGCGTCCGAAGTCACAGATGCACGCACTAGGCCACACAACCCTCCGCGTCGAACTCCTAGAGTCATAAACTACGCGGAAAGGAGTAGCGAGGAAACTGAGGCCGAAGTCATAAATCCCACACGTATTAGGCGACCCAGTAAGGGCATCAACCCCAAAACAGCTGCGGTCCCTGACCAGCGCAAAGCACCTCCTGCTATTTATTCCAGAAACTCCTCTATTCCGAATTCCGATGATCCAACAGATTCAGACTCCAGTTCAATTGACTCAAAACTTTCTGACCAAAATCCTCCAGTCGAAGAAACTAGAAGGTCAGAATTTAAAATCGCTAATTGTGTCAGTACGAAAGAACAATTCCAATTTCGAAACGACAATATAGTCTATTTCATAGACACGACAGGGAAACCTTGTGACCCTGGAGGACAAAAACTATTGGAATCAAAAAAACTTCCCATCTGGAAGGATTTGTCTTTAGGCCGAGCTTACAGCAAAAAGGTTGGAAAGAAATATCATATCGCTTTGGTCATCAAGGAACAGCAATCTGCAACGCTCGCTCTAATAATCGAAAGAATTAATCAGAGCATAAAAGAATTAAAATCGATTTGCGAAACACTCAACCTTCAGTCGATCAGCTTTTGCCATTGCCAACACGTTGAGCACCTAATGTGGGCAGATGTGCTGAATATCGTAAAGGACGTATTCAAAGACACCCAGGTTAGGATATTGATCTGCCTCGGAACTTTGCGCTACATACCGTTCGAAAAGCGCGATTCCATCTTTCACGAAATGTATAACTCCCCAATCGGGGGTCACAAAGAGGTTTCCAGGACTTACAATAGAATTAAACACGACTATATCTGGAAAGATTTAAAATCAGATATTCAAAGACGGGTGCAACAATGCTTGGAATGCCAGCTAAAGAAGCTGGTCAGAGTCAAGACAAAGCAGCCGATGATAATAACAGACACCCCAGGTACGGTTTTCGAGAAAAATTCAATGGATATAGTAGGTCCAATGCAACGGACGTCCAACAAAAACGAATATATCCTCACAATCCAAGACCATGTGTCGAAATATTGCGTTGCAATTCCACTCCCGAATGCACTAGCGACGACAATCGCTGACGCATTCATAAAAGAGTTCATATGCGTCTTCGGCGCACCAAAATCACTCCTGATGGACCAAGGGAGTAACTTCCTCAGCGGTCTCATGCAGAGAGTAGCAAAAAGATTCCGAATTAAGCGATGTCGAACGACCGCATTTCATCCTCAATCGAATGGATCGCTTGAGAGATCTCACCACGCTCTAGCCGAATTCCTTAAGCAATACACGGATAATGATAAGGAATGGGACCAATGGCTCCAATTAGCTATGGTCTCTTACAATACAAGTGTCCACGAAAGCACCAAATACACACCCTTTGAGGTAGTTTTCGGTAAATTAGCAAGAATCCCATCAAGCGAACCGCTTAGGGAATCAGATCAGTTACCCACGTATCGTGGATATTTGATCGAATCTAGTACGAAAATCTAGTCTCGCCAAAACATCGCTCGAAAAGATATCATGACAAAAACGCAAATTCCAAAAGTTTCAAAGTCAGAGATTTTGTTTTCCTCAAAAAAGGGCCCAAACCAGGGAAACTCGGAGATCGTCACACGGGACCTCATAAGGTCCTGGAAAAATTGGATAAGGGTAACGTAAAGATCCAATACCAAGGCAAGCCACGAGTCGTGCATGAAAATAGATTACGATATTCGCACATCAACGTCGAAGTAAAGCCTAAATGAAAACCCAAACCGACCGAAGTCGACGACTCCGAATTTTAAACTAACAAGTATCCGATTAATCATAATTATTCCCTTGTTTCCAGATGATCTTTATCCATTTAATATGGCTCATTTATTTAATCAACCCTGTCGTCAGCATGGTGGGATATGACTGTGGATCGAGCTCATCAAACATTACTACCTTATCATTGCTGGAAGTCCATGATTAATAAATAATCATAATAATTACACTGTTTTTCAGATGGCCGTAATCAACCTTTTCAGTAACATCTAACGATATCACCCTTGCACTTGCAATGAGATCAAATTTTTAGCTACAGTATCTTCAGTAGAGAACATTCGAACTTGTGTATATCCAAAACTCGCCGAACTAACTGTTTCACAATTCGACTAAGATTTACAGTCGCGAACCTAGATGTAATCGCTTACGTCAATTCGAATTCATATACGTAATCACTGAATTTTATTATAAAATCATTATGTTACGATATGCCTACGCACCATTGTTAAAAGGAGCGCCGAATGCTCCAAATAGTTTATTATTAGCGATCCACGCCTCAGACAAATTGTATACAATTTAGTAAAGAAGCCGAGTTAGATGGCGGTACTTGCTGGCGAAAGAGTACACGTTATTCAATGTATAAGGATACAAGAAAATCTGATAAGGTTTAAAGAATTTTACGATCAATTGCCTGTCGCTCGTGGGAACGGAATATATCTCCTTATTCCTCGAACGCATATATTACAAACAAACAAAAAACTCAAACAACCTGCATTTCCTTACTCCCCCCTCTAACCTCTTCGGAGACACCTGGTACAAGCTCATCCCTGTTCCGGTCGAAGCCACGCCACCTGCAATCACGAAATCGACGACGGAGTCTAGGCGGCGGTACACCAACCCAGGATCACCAGCATCATGTGGGATCCATTTCACAGAAGATATCGACAACGTACAAAAACGCATACTATTTCCCGCAGAGAAACCCGCTGTCGTAATCAGTATGGCACGGGGCATCAGTGGTCAAACACTGTCAATCAAGGGGAAAAATTGTTAAATCTCGTGAATAACAACAATCTATAACACCAAGCGGACTCCATCTGGAATCGCACAAAAAATTTAATTCGGTACAGCAAGCGCTGATTTCACCCGAACCTCACTCGTCGTGCCTCACATAGATACGGTGATCATGCAAACAGCCGATATCCTGTGTACGGCTGGTCGATCTACCTCATCGGTACAGTACAAGAATCGGTTACGTATCTCCTGATGCACCTGGCTAAACGATCCAAGAAGGAAACGTCAACGGATGCAGTGACTGGTCAAGAACTACATCAACTCGTATCGGCCCCTTCAGCTGAACCAGAGGGCCAGGACCAACGCTGCAACACATGATCTATACCCCGAAATCTCCGATCATCCAGAAAGCAACCAATCCTCGAAACCGCGTTCCTTCCCTTAAGTTCGCACGAGGAGACTTACCATAATTCTGATCACGGTAATAATTTTTTGTTGTCATCATTCCTTTATCCTTGTGTAATAAGAGATAAGGTAAAATAAGTAAATAAGCACCTATTAATAAGGAAAAAGAAAGTGGAGAAAAAGCATACATATGCATCTTAGAGTAAAATACAAGGTATATATATCATTATATTTAAAAAAAAACTCACACGGAAATCTATAGAAAAAGACACACACACTTTCTTGTAAGATGATAATCAAATTTATACGTATCTCGTAAGAGTAGGATGACCATAAGTTATGCCACCATAATACACACCAATCTTCGAATAAGTTTAAGTCGCATTGTAAGTCGACCAATAGTGATGCCAATTCCTGCTGTCGTGACAGTATTTTTTTCCGATTGCAACGCCCGATTAATCTGATCGAGCGTGACGCTCAATCTAAAAGTGGGGAGGTATCATATCCTGCGACGTAATCGCTGAACTTTTCCTATAGCCCCTCTTATCCACGCGAGTCTGACGAATACATGGTTCTAGGACCGATTTCTCCGAAAAGTCGTAATACAAAAAAATATACTCATCCCGCCAACAGACCCTAACATTGTCTCGATTTTAACCCGTACGGGAACCAAGGACTCGGGCGAACGAACCGGCCTTTTTCTCTGCACGCACAAAAAAAAATACATTCTTCCGAGGTAGGACCTCTGACTCTTGCAGTAATAAAATTAGATTACATAAGCCACGCGCTTTCCCAGGCTGGCCAACTACCTCTTTCTCTCTCGCGTGATGCATTCCGTCACGAACAAGGCCCTATTTGTCTCCTCTCGGTTTTCCATATACTCTATAAGAGAAGCTGCGCTGAGCTCTCGGAAATGCAGTGCTGATCTCGATTATATGCGCCCTTGCCTAATAACCTATCGACAACTCGCTCTCGCTGCCTTTTTCCGGCCAACCACACGAATCAGGTCATGTTTTATGTCCGGACCATCAATCCAAAAAAACTACGTCACCTAAGTTTCACTCTCCCAAAGATTTCTTCCTCCAAAAATTTATCCCACCCTGATTTCTGGTACTCCGAAAGAGTTCTCCTCGCATCAGTCTCCGATTAGAATCCAACGAGCTCAGACCTAGAGTTCTCTTACCGATATCTATCGCATTAAACCTTTGTTCTCTTTTGTAACGCGAACGTTGTCATACGATTCAAGCTTGGAACATCTTGTACTTCGCAGCCTCTGTCACGTGACGCGAAAATCATAAGAACCTTGACGTTGTATTCCGCGCATTACTTTATTGTAAATTCCGTTCTTGATCCGTGAAACTCACAAATATTAGAATCTGTGTGGTCGAACATCTGTATCCGTCTCACTCACACACACACACACACACACACACACACACACACACACACACACACACACACACACACACACACACCGTCTGCGAGCGCTTCTGGCCCTCCGGCGCAAGGCTCTTAGTTTTACGACGTTACCTGACACCCACGCGACTGGGTCATCACCGAGGCGCACCAATGTAAGCGAACATACTCTTATATTTTGTTTCCGATTTGTATCTCAAAGAAATAATAGAATTAACCCATACGGTTAATTCTAATAAATTACGAGTCAATCGAACACAAATGTCATAATCATTATTTCAATAATTGGATAATCCACGAAATCCCTTAAAATTCCCCCTTCCAGCAGCACGTCCCCTTTTTAACCCTTATCCTGTGCTATTGCGCTAGGCGTAGGCAAGAAAGAGGGATACCACACATATATATGCCCACGTCCCCTCAGGACGTGACAATACCAACGTCTATTCTATTTGTCCAATAGCTGCAAATGAATCGGACTCCGGTTATCGCCACAACATATTTTATGTGTTCAATCTAAATGAACAAACGCATCTAAAGTTTGTTGAAGAAACTATTCTTTACTTGCATCGACTTATCGCTTTGAATTTGTGAATGTATTTCGCCGTTATTTTTATCCCGCGATGACCAGCGTTTACGTATGCGTGTACTGGATTTGTAAATGTATTGCATCGCTTGACACACGTAGAAGATCTCGTGGGGGTTTTGCACCGCCAAAAATTCGTTCCTAAAAGTAAAAAACATTGTTCGTTCATCAATATATTTACGTTGCAATGTGTTCTGTGCTCATACAACATTTGTGCTTATATCGTTTTGCTATTTCCAATGACGGTTTGATGTACAGAATTCTTCTTTGGTTTTTGAAGTTTGGAAATATGAAAATATTCGAAAATACATGCAGCCTAAATGTCTGAGATGTAATTATCGCTAATTCGAATATTCAAAAACTCAATGCGAAAGCGAAAAGATGATTAAAAAACTCTCAGTGTGTTATCGTATTTGAATGATCGACTACCAAACGTCCGAAATAGAATACCAAACGCTACCGGGTGTTTTTCTATCGATCGCGGCCCATTAGAATGTAATCGGACAAGAAATAACGAGTGAATCTACGCTAATAAATAATTCTGCCAGTGCGGCTTCTGGTGACCAATCCCAGCGCTTCATTCCCGATTCGCTGTATTTTGCGTTGGCGTTATTGATTGATCGACTACAAAAAGACCTGAATAGAATATCAAACGCTATGATTTATTGTTCTATCGATTAAGTATCAAACAATGAATTAGACACAAAATAATGGGTGAATTTTCGTTAGAAATTCCTTTTTTCGCTGCGGCTTCTGGCGACCAATAGCGGCTCACCATGATCAACTGAACGGTGAGCTGTGATTGGTCGCCACAAGTCGCGGCGGACTAAGAACCTATTTACGCACGCACGACTACTAAACGATTCGTGGATAAAAGCTTGATTAGTCAAAGTGAGGGGGGGGACCAAATTGTAGACCGCTTTTTAAATCTCAATTTAAAAAAGACGGTAAACTACCAAACGATTTCAATGCGCTACCAAACAACCACCAAACGATTCGTAAAAAAAGACCGATCAATCGAAGGGGCGTGGGGGGGGGGGGGGGGTAAATTATGGACCAGTTTTTGAATCTTGATTTTTTTTTGGGAAATTACCAAACGATTTCAATGGGCTAATACACGGTACCAAACGACTACTAAATCGTAAAACAAAGGCCGATTAGTCGAAGTGTGAGGGGGGGAGCAGAAGACCGATCAGTATCGGACCATAATTTCCCCACCACCCCTAACTTCGACTAATCGGCCATTTTTTTACGAATCGTTTGGTGGTTGTTTGATAGCGTTTATTAGCCCAGTGAAAGTGCCGTTTGGTAGTTCCCCGTTTTTTTTAATCAAGATTTAATAATCGGTCCATAACTTGGAATCGACCTCACTATGTCTAAGCGGCTATTTTCTTCACGAATCGTTTAGGCCCGGTTCCACAACTTCCGGTTAACCGATTTAACCGGATTTTAGCCAGCTCAGCGTGGTTCTGATTGACCCAGTCGCCCTTAAACTTCGGTTAACTCGGTTAACCGAGAGTTGTGGAACCGGGTCTTAATAGCCGTTTAGTAACCAATCACGACCCTCCATTCAGGACCCACAAGAGTTATGCATTGGAATAATTTTGTGATCGACTACCATACCCCCCGGATAGAATACCAAACACTGTAATATGCTTTTCTATCGACCAAGTCTCATTAGAACAGAATTAACCAAAAATAACCTGTAGGTTTGCTAAAATAGGTTATTTTTCCGCCGCGGCTTCTAGTCACCAATCATAGCTTTTCATTCATGATCTGCATGTATTTTTCATTAGCCTAATTTCATGATAAACTACCGAACGCCCTGAATAGAATTTCAAACGTTGCCGCATATTTTTATTCTGATCAAGAATAGTCGGAACAAAATTGGTAAAAAAAACGGGTGAATTTGCGGTAATCAGCCGTTCTAGGACTACGGCTTCTGGCAACCAATCCGAACCGTCCACTGAGGATTCACATGTATTTTGCGTTAGCATAATTTAGCGATCGACTACCAAATGTCCTGAATAGAATATAAAACGCTATTAGATGTTGTTGAGAAGTGAAGTTATCGCACGTCGATAGGCTCACTGCGCATGCGTGAGCAAAACTTAGTGTTAAGGCGCCGGAGCGCACTACTTGCGTTACCGGTAATTTTTCGTTAGTTGGTCCGTGACCGTTGCCCACTAGACGTGTGCAATAAGAAGTTCCTTTGTTAACACAAAACTAATAAAGCGTACTTATATATATTGAAAGTTATCTTTCTCTTCAACCCTATCGTCTCTCTTTCCCTTAGATAATCTCAACGGATGTTTTTCTATCGATTAAGTCTTATCACAATGAAATTAGCCACAAAATAATGGGTGAATTTTTGTTCGAAATTGCTTTTTCCGCTGCGGCTTCTGGCGACCAATCACAGCTCACCGTTCACGATACACACGTATTTCTCGTTAGCGCAATCTAGTGATCGACTACCAATCGTTCTAAATTGAAGACGAAACGCTTCCGGGAGTTTTTCTATAAATCAAGACTCATTGAAAAGAAATCAGACAAGAGGTAGCGAGTGCGTCAGTGTTTGACAATTTTGCTCTGTAGTTGGACCTTCAGTGACCAATCGCAGTCCTCTAATCAAGACGCCGGATATCCGTTCTTGGTTTGGCTATGACTTTGGATCCTGATCTGTCACAGCCGAGGCGTAAATTTTTTTCATACGTGACCTCATTTGGGAATAATTTTTTAATTGAAGTGTGCGCAAACTTATTACTAATAAAGAATCGAATCAAAGGAACTCAACAGGAAGTCACAGAAGAGAGATGACCCAACGATGGGCAGCCTGGATACCACCATAAACTTAGGCGGACAACTTTAACTTCTCAATGTTTTTTCATTCCTAATCGTTTGGTGATCGTTTGGTGGTGATTGGTAGCGTAATAAGAAGGTTTGGTGGTCGAACGTTTCGTTATAAGTAAACGAGACTTTTTTTCCGTAAAGTTGGCCGGACCTTTTTTATTTATCTCGCAATCCATAAAATGTCACGCCGAATCGATGCAGAATCGTTTGGTGGTCACAAATATGCAAATCCCAGCGTTTGGTAGTTAATTCATTAGTTATCTCGGTCGAAAAACAATCTACGTCTAGTCGTATATGATGGAGGGCCGTAATTGATGATTCATAGATCCAACGGAATACGGCGCAGTGATATTTCAATTTATTGATATTTCTTTCGCCGATCTGGTTCCAATAAGTCTCAAACAGAAGATAATCATTTGGTAGTGATTGGTAGCGTAATTGAAACGATTGGTAGTTAATTCCTCAATTACGTTAATCGAAAAACCATCTATGTTTAGATGAAGGGACAGAGGGCTGTAGTTGGCTGTTAATGGACCCAACGGAATACGGAGCAGTGATATAAGAATTTCTTTATGCTTTTTTCACCGATCACGTTCCAATAAGTCTCATACGGAAGATAATAGTTTGGTAGTGATTGGTAGCTTAATTAAAACATTTGATAGTTAGTTCCTTAATTACGCCGATCGAAAAACCACCTACGGTTAGATGCAGGCGATAGAGGGCTATAGTTGGCTGCTGATGGATCCAATGGAATACGGAGCAGTGATAAATCAAGGTCGTTATGTTTTTTCACCGACCTCGTTCCAATAAGTCCAATAAGTTAGCTAGCAACAGACAATAACAGGCTCTCTTTCTTCCGTGATCGTGCATGCAATTGGCTGTCGCTAGCTAACGATAACGAAAACAGTCGCTACGGAGTTACGGAATCGCTCTGCTGGAGCGCGAGGGAATGTGACTACACTCTTCACCGCTGCTGTCAACGTTGAGCACGCGACAAGAATGAGAAAGTGAATGTAACGGCAAAAGAGGGCGGAAGGAACCGGGTTTCTCCCCCCTTCCAACCTTTAACCGTAATTAATATTTTTGCTTAGCACGCAACTCCCGATCATAGTTTAAACTCTAGATCAGGTTTGACTTGTTTGGCTATTTGTTTATTTATATTTTTTTATTGGCTTTTTCCAGCCGTACAGGGTCTTCCCCTTTTTACGAGCCCCACAATCCGCCTCAACGTCGTTATACCTCCGATTCCACATCGCTCCTCTGCCATCCATTCCACTACCCCTATATCCCCTCCGCAACTGCCGCCGAGCTACATTCAAACCCCCCACCCCGCCAAGCGGTCGCAGCCGACTTCCCCCTCTGTATCGCATCCACCGTGACATATCTGTCATGGGCGTAGGGGAATTGCGAAAAAGCTAAACTGATACAGCCGGTCCCAAGTTCACCTCGCAGTCACGGAACTAGTCATCTTTCGCCGAGAAATGTCGAAGAAAAACATTTCACGACGAAAATGACGCTACTGGGATTCGAACCCGATCCGCTGGCCAGCACGCTAACCACTAGACCAACGCACCGGGTTCTGTTTGATTTATATAATATCACGGGAACAACGTTTCAATCGTACTACGTCGTTCTGCGGCGTTATGATGCATCTTTATCAAATGTACTACCCACAAGATGATATTCAGATTGCGACTCATTAGAAGAAAATTGATGAATAAATCATTTTAAATAAATCGAAATATTGTCAGATACGTCGTGCCAGCGGAAGAATGATATTGGTGAATAGAACATAAAAAACCAGAATGACACTGTTCTGAATCCCGTTGGATCAATTACCGACCAATATGCCTATCAATCACCATCAAACGATTATCTTCCATTTGAGACTTATTGGGACGAGATCGGTGATCAAAAACACGAAGAAATTGAAATATCACTGCGTCATATTCCGTTGAATCCATCAGCAACCAACTACAGCCCTCTAAGGCCTGCGTCTAACCGTAGATGGTTTTTCGATCAGCCTAATTGAGGAATTAACTACAAAACTTTTTTATGAAGCTACCAATCACTACAGAACGATGATCTTCCGTTTCGGACTTATTCGAACTAGATCGGTGAAGAAAAACATAAAGAAATTGAAATATCACTGCTCCGTATTCCGTTAGATCCTTCAGCAGGCAACTACAGCCCTCTATCGCCTGCGTCTAACGATAGATAGTTTTTCGATCGGCGTAATTGAGGAATTAACTACCATACGGTTTAATGAAGCTACCAATTACTACCAAACGATTATCTTCCGTATGAGACTTATTAGAACGAGATCGGTGAAGAAAAACATAAGAAATTAAAACATCACGGCTCCGTATTTCGTTAGATTCTTCAGCAGCCAATTACAGCCCTCTAGCGCCTGTCTCTAAGGGTCGATGATTTTTCGATCGGCGTAATTAAGGAATTAACTACCAAATGTTGTAATTAAGCTACCAATCACTACCAAACGATTATCTTTCGTTTAAGACTTATTAGAACGAGATCGGTGAATAAAACCATAAAGAAATTGAAATATCACTGCTCCGTATTTCATTGGATCCATCAGCAGCTACTTACAACCCTCTATCCCTTCGTCCAAACAAAGTTGGTTTTAGATTTGGCGTAATGATGGAATCAACTACTAAACGTTTTTATCAAGCTACCAATCACTACCAATCGATTATCTTCTGTTTGAGACTTATTAGAACGAGGTTGGTGAAGAAAAACATAATAAAATTGGAATATCGCCTGCATCTAACCGTAGATGGTTTTTCGATCGGCGTAATTAAGGAATTAACTACCAAACATTTTAATTAAGCTACTAATCAGTACCAAACGATTGTCTTCCGTATAAGACATATTGGATCGAGATCGGTGAAAAAACATCAAGAACATGATATATCCCTCCGCCGTATTCCGTTGGATCCGTCAGCAGCCAACTACAGCCCTCTATCGCCTGCATCTAACCGTAGATGGTTTTTCGATCGGCGTAATTAAGGAATTAGCTACCAAACGTTTCAATTAAGGGACCAATCACTACTTAACGATTATCTTCCGTGTGAGACTGATTAGAATGATATCGGTGAAGAAAAACATTAAGAAATTGAAATATCACTGCTATGTATTCCGTTAGATCCTTCAGCAGCCACCTACAGCCCTCTATTGCCTGCGCCTAACCGTAGATGGTTTTTCGATCGGCGTAATTGAGGAATTAACTACCAAACGTTTTAATCAAGCTACCAATCACTACCAAACGATTATCTTCCGTATGAGAATTATTATAACGAGATCGGTGAAGAAAAACGTAAAGAAATTAAAATTTCACTACTCTGTATTCCGTTAGCTCCTTCAACAGCCAATTACAGCCCTCTATCACCTGTGTCTACGGGTTGATGACTTTTCGATCGGCGTAATTAAGGAATTAACTACCAAACGTTATAATTAAGCTGCCAATCACTACCAAACGATTATCTTCCGTTTGAGACTTATTAGAACGAGATCAGTGAAGAAAAACATCAAGAAATTAAAATATCACTGCTCCGTATTCCGTTCGATCCATCAGTAGCCAGCTACAGCCCTCTATCCCTTTGTCCAAACATAGATGGTTTTAGGATTAACGTCGTGATGAAATTAACTTCTAAACGCTCTAATTAGGCTACCAATCACTAGCAATCGATTATCTTCTGTTTGAGACTTATCAGAACGAGGTCGGTGAAGAAAAATATAATGAAATTGGAATATTACTGCTCCGTATTCCATTAGATCCTTCAGCAGCCAGCGACAGCCCTCTATACCCTTCGTCTAAGTGTAGATGATTTTTTGATCGTCGTAATCGAGGATCGAGGAGACTACCAAATGTTTTAATTAAGCTAGCAATCACTACCAAACGATTATTCACCGTTTGAGACTTATCAAAACGAGATCGGTGAAGAAAAACATAAAGAAATTGAAATATCACCGCTCCGTATTGCGTTTGATCTTCCGGCAGCCAATTACATCCCTATATAGCCTGCGTCTAAGGGTAGATAATTTTTCGATCGGCGTAATTGAGGAATTGACTACCAAACGTTTTAATCAAGCTACCAATCACTACCAAACGATTATTTTTCGTATGAGACTTATTATAACGAGATCGGTGAAGAAAAACGCAAAGAAATTAAAATATCACTGCTCCGTATTCCGTTAGCTTCTTCAGCAGCCATTTACAGCCCTCTATCACCTGTGTCTATGGGTTGATGATTTTTCGATCGGCGTAATTAAGGAATTAAGTACCAGACGTTGTAATTAAGCTGCCAATTACTACTAAACGATTATCTTCCGCTTGAGACTCATTGCGACGAGGTCGGTGAAGAAAAACATCAAGAAATTAAAATATCACTGCTCCGTATTCCCTTGGATCCATCAGTAGCCAGCTACAGCCCTCTATCCCTTCATCCAAACATAGATGGTTTTAGGATTGGCGTCATGGTGCAATTAACTACGATACGCTCTAATTAAGCTACCAATCACTAGCAATCGATTATCTTCTGTTTGAGACTTATTAGAATGAGGTCGGTGAAGAAAAACATAATGAAATTGGAATATCACTGCTCCGTATTCCATTAGATCCTTCAGCAGCCAGCGACAGCCCTCTATCGCCTTCGTCTACGGGTACATGATGTTTTGATCGTCGTAATCTAGGAATTAACTACCAAATGTTTTAATTAATCTACCAATCACTACCAAACGGTTATCTTCCGTATGAGACTTATTGGATCGAGGTCGGTGAAAAAATATAAAGACCTTGATATATCACTGTTCCGTATTCTGTTGGATCTATCAGCAGCTAACTACAGCCCTGTATCCCCTGCATCTAACGGTAGATGGTTTTTGGATCGGCGTAATAAAGGAATTAACTATCAAACGTTTCGATTCAGCTACGAATCACTACTAAACGATTATCTTCCGTATGAGACTTATTGGAACGAGATCGGTGATAAAAACATAAAGAAATTCTTATATCACTGCTCCGTATTCCGTTGGATCCATCAACAGCCAACTACAGCCCTCTATCCCTTCATCTAAACATAGATGGTTATCGTTTGGCGTAATAAAGGAATCAACTACCAAACGTTTCAATTAAGCTACCAATCACTACCAAACGATTATCTTCCGTTTGAGATTTATTGGAACGAGATCGGCGAAGAAAAACATAAATCAATAGAAATATCACTGTGCCGTGTTCCGTTGGATCTATAAATTAGCGATTACGGCCCTCCATCGTATGCGCCTAGACGTAGATTGTTTTTCGACCGGGATAACTAATGAATTAACTAACAAACGCTGGGATTTGCATATTTGTGACCACCAAACGATTCTGCATCGATTCGGCGTGACATTTTATGGATTGCGTGATAAATAAAAAACGGTCCGGCCAACTTTACGGAAAAAAAGTCTCATTTAATTATAACGAAACGGTCGACCACCAAACCTTATTAGGCTTCCAATCACCACCAAACGACCGCCAAACGATTAGGAATGAAAAAACCTGGAGAAGTTAAAGTTGTCCGGCTAAGTTTATGGTGGTATCCGGGCGGCCCATCGTTGGGTCATCTCTCTTCTGTGACTTCCTGTTGAGTTCCCTTGATTTGATTCTTTAATAGTAATGAGTTTGCGCACACTTCAATTAAATTATTATTTCCAAATGACGTCACGAATAAAAACAATTTTACGCCTCGGCTATGACAGATCAAGATCTAAAGTCATAACCGAACCATGAACGGATATCCGGCGTCTTGATTAGAGGACTGCGATTGGTCACTGAAGGTCCAACCACAGAGAAAAATTGTAAAACACGGATGCACTCGCTATCTCTTGTCTGATTTCCCTTCAATGAGTCTTGATTCATAAAAAAACTCACGGAAGCGTTTGGTATTCAATTTAGAACGATTGGTAGTCGATCACTAGATTGCGCCAACGAGAAATACGTGTGTATTGTGAACGGCGAACTGTGATTGGTCGCCAGAAGCCGCAGCGGAAAAAGGATTTTCTAACAAAAATTCACCCATTATTTTGTTGCTAATTCATTGGGATGAGACTTTATCGATAGAAAAAAAAATCATAGCGTTTAGTATTCTATTCAGGTCGTTTGGTAGTCGATCAATCATTAACGTCAACGCAAAATACAGCGAATCGGGAATAGAGCGCTGGGATTGGTCGCCAGAAGCCGCACTGTCGGAATTATTTATTAGCGTAGTTTCACTCGTTATTTCTTGTCCGATTATGTTCTAATGGGCTGCGATCGCTAGAAAAACATCCGGTAGCGTTTGGTACTCTATTCGGAACGTTTGGTAGTCGATCACTCAAATACGATAACACTAAATACGTGCGTATCAGGAATAGAGAGCTGTGATTGGTCGCCGGAAGCCGCAGGGGCAGAACGATGTAACATTTTCATAGTTAGATTTGTTTATAAACTCCAACCGAACCGAAAGAAATTACGCGTATCCGAAACGGAAGGCTGATATTGGTCGCGATTATATACGATGTTTTTGCGATAGAAGGCGTTAGTTGTCGAGTCTTATTATATAATAAGCCCATGTGAATGAAACAACACGAGTTGTTTCATTAATATGTGCTTTATTAATATTATTTATATTTTGTTTATTATATCCCGAGTAAAAAAGTTCATATCTGAATATATCTGAATCATATCTGTAGAAACAGATATGATCAGAGAAGAAAAATGGCCATATCTGTTCATGTAGTGTCATGACAGATCATATACGCTTATATCTGAGCATGTATCATCATATTAGAGCCATTTTTATAATTTTGAGAGCAGACCCGTCCATATCGCAGCAGGTCTGACTAGATCCAATCCCCAGGCAAGATCTGATTTTGTTGGACCGGATCTGATTTTATTGGGCCAGATCTGATTATGTCAGGTAGATCTGATTTTATTAGGCCAGATCTGATCATGTCAGGCAAATCTAATCTTATTGGACCAGATCTGTTTGTCCGTATAAGAATAAAATACCGTGGATCCCAGTAGACATGGACATCTACGAACAGTAGACCTGCCCATATGATAGAATCATAGTTTATCTGAACTATCAGACCAGGTATGACTCCGACTATATCAGAGAAAATCTTACCCTGTTGAGACAGATCAAATCTTGTTAGTGTAGTCACGAAGATATTAAAATGTTAACATATATAGAGCGGAGTTATTAAAACGTCATCACTTGATGTGTTAATAATTAACAATATATAGTAACTCACATGATCACATATAATACAGTCAGGTGAGGTGCCATATCTGATCGGATATCGTCTCATATCCTCATATATCGTTTCATATATTCAGATGTTTTTATGTGTGAACAACTGAACTGCATATACGATAAGGTATGAGTGTATAAGACTTTGTATATTTTCCAGGTTTGGTATCGTATCTGATGGGATAAAATTTTGTATGAACGTGCCTGCTCATATATCACATCATATATGTTCAGATATGGTTCCACGCTGCCAACTCGCCTTGGTACCTGACGAGATAAAAACATATATGAGATCTATATAGCAGAGTCTGGTACCGTATTTGATCGGATATACGAACAGATACGTTCACATATCACATCATGTATGTTGAGATACGAATTTACGGTACCTACTCGCCTTGGTACTTAGCCAGATATAAACAGATATGAGTTCATATATGGTGAGGCCAGATACTGTATTTGATCAGATATGATCATATATATGCATATGTAATGTGGAATATGATCAGACCTAATCATGTATGATAGTGTAAAATGTCAGATATTAATATATCTGATACATATATGACAATATCTGAAACATATATGAACATATCCACTCAGACATGAAATTTTTTCCCCGGTATCTACAACACGAGTTATTTTATTATGGAAACTTATGATTTTCCTGTTATGTTTAAAAATATAGCTAATTATAATGAAATGCGAATAAAGCTATAAACCAACTGTAATGTATCTCGTAATGTATTTATTATTCCGATGCGCGTTACTCTGTTTTTCTGTACAATAATTATTTTTTTTTTTTTTATAATAGACTTTATTGCTCCGGGCAACGCACTTCCTCAGTTTGCACTGGGAAACATTCACCTACCCCCGGGGGTTAGGCTCGGTCTTAACCTAGACCGGAACAATAACGCTGGGCGGCACTCGAGGGTTCCGACATCACCTCGGCTGCCGCCCAGTCAAAAAGTCGCGCGAGAATTCCATTATATCGCTCTGCGATAGCCGCTCCCTCAATCCAGAGGGTTAGCGGCTACCGCAGTCCACAATCGTGTTGCCTGAGTAAACGGAGGGACCCAAGTATGACTGCCTTCTGCATCCGACCCGCTAGCAACCGGACACCGGGTTTGCAAACCGGTATGCCAGCGAGGCCCGATACAAAAGACTCTTTCATCCCCCCTAGCGCGCCGATGATGAGGACAACGAGAGTTACCCTGAATCCTCGGTGCAAACGACGTAGCTCGGCCAGGAGAGGCTGATACTTGAGCCGTTTCTCCTCTTCCTTTCGCGACACGTTCACTTCGGCCGGAGCCGAGAACTCAATGACGTATATCGTCTTGTCGTCGAAATCGAAGAGGACAACATCAGGCTTAGTCGCTTGAAGCGGCCCGATGGTCGCGAATGAGAAGTTCCAATAAATCTTGCACCTCTCACCCACGACAACGGACTCAATATCTCCTGGTAAATAAGGCGGCACGGGCTCCCGGTCTATCCCATAAGAGTGCCGTAGATGGTAGTACAACACTCTTAGGGCCGCGTTATGGCGATAGATATAGCCGGAGACTGCATATACTGGGCAGGCCGACAGTAGATGCATTAGTGTCTCCGGCGATTGTTTGCATGCACGACACAAAGTGGTCGGCAGAGGCTGACCCAAATCGCGACTGCGATAGACCAGGGTGTTGATGACTCCGTCTTGGCAGGCGCAGATAAACCCTTCGGTCTCGGACATCAGTCCAGCTGACCGCAAGAAGGAAAAGGTCAGCTGGGTGGACAGCCCCTGTTCCTCGATGTGGTGAAAAAACACACCGTGCATGGGTCTGTCCACGTGCTGCCGAGTCAGGACAGTCTGCTCGGCAGCCCTGATTGCCCGCCGACGTCGGGACTTGGGCAACCGAGCGACGGAGTCTACTGGCAAGGCGCCACGCCGGCGCCGGCGGAACTCCAAGCCGAGGGTCTCTGCCGCACGATCTGCCGCCTTATAGAGAAAAGCACCCGCCCCATGAAGCTCATGCTGGTGCACAATCTCCAGGAGCGGGTCCGAGCTCGTTATTACATCGCTTGCTATTCCGAGGACCATGCGGTCATGAAGACACTCCAATCCCGAGAGCCCGCGCCCGCCGCTCTGACGCAGCATATAAAGGCGCGGGGTGGAAGATCGAGGGTGCAGACTCCGCTGGATGTTCATTATCTTGCGTGTGCCGATGTCCAGCTGTTTAAGCTCGTCTCTACGCCATTTGACGACGCCAAAGGAGTAGAGCAGGACCGGGACAGCGAGCATATTGGTGGCAGTGATCTTATTTTTCCCAGACAGATCTGATTTCCAGATCCGTCTGAGACGCCGCCTATACTCGCTGCGGAGGGCCTCCTTGACACCCTCAGCGTCCTGTACAGAGCGCTGATCGATGCCAAGGTACCGATAAGACCCTCCGGCGTCCAGGTGTTTGAAGACGCTCCCGTCCACCAGCCGGACATCAGCCGCGACACCCTCTGCTCTCCCTCTCCTGAGATGAAGGACAGCGCACTTGTCCAATCCGAATTCCATTCCCGCCGCCCGCGTGTACGTCGCTACGATGTTCAAGAGGAGCTTAAGCCCCCCCTCCCCGGGAGCGTATAGCTTGAGGTCATCCATATAAAATAAATGGGTGATCCCTCGCCCACGCTCCCCGGGGGCCGCCGCTTCGTACCCGCGTGCAGCCCGCAAGGCGATTGATAAGGGTAATAGTGAGATGCAAAACAGGAGGGGGCTAAGAGAATTTCCCTGGATAATCCCCCTCCTATACCCCACCACTCCGGTCGACACGTTGCCTTCACTAGTCTTAACTGTGAAGCGTTCTGTACAATAATTATTATTATTAGTATTATTATTATTATTATTATTATTATTTTTTTTTTTTTTTTTTATAATAGACACTATTGCTACGGGCAACGCACTTCCTCAGTTTGCACTGGGAAACATTCACCTACCCCCGGGGGTTAGGCTCGGTCTTAACCTAGACCGGAACAATAACGCTGGGCGGCATTCGAGGGTTCCGACATCACCTCGGCTGCCACCCAGTCAAAAAAGTCGCGCGAACAGTTCAATATATCGCTCTGCGATAGCCGCTCCCTCAAGCCAGAGGGTTAGCGGCTACCGCATTCCACAATCGTGTTGCCTGAGTAAACGGAGGGACCCAAGTATGACCGCCTTCTGCATCCGACCCGCTAGCAACCGGACACCGGGTTTGCAAACCGGTATGCCAGCGAGGCCCGATACAAAAGACTCTTTCATCCCCCCTAGCGCGCCGATGATGAGGACAACGAGAGTTACCCTGAATCCTCGGTGCAAACGACGTAGCTCGGCCAGGAGAGGCTGATACTTGAGCCGTTTCTCCTCTTCCTTTCGCGACACGTTCACTTCGGCCGGAGCCGAGAACTCAATGACGTATATCGTCTTGTCGTCGAAATCGAAGAGGACAACATCAGGCTTAGTCGCTTGAAGCGGCCCGATGGTCGCGAATGAGAAGTTCCAATAAATCTTGCACCTCTCGCCCACGACAACGGACTCAATATCTCCTGGTAAATAAGGCGGCACGGGCTCCCGGTCTATCCCATAAGAGTGCCGTAGATGGTAGTACAACACTCTTAGGGCCGCGTTATGGCGATAGATATAGCCGGAGACTGCATATACTGGGCAGGCCGACAGTAGATGCATTAGTGTCTCCGGCGATTGTTTGCATGCACGACACAAAGTGGTCGGCAGAGGCTGACCCAAATCGCGACTGCGATAGACCAGGGTGTTGATGACTCCGTCTTGGCAGGCACAGACAAACCCTTCGGTCTCGGACATCAGTCCAGCTGACCGCAAGAAGGAAAAGGTCAGCTGGGTGGACAGCCCCTGTTCCTCGATGTGGTGAAAAAACACACCGTACATGGGTCTGTCCACATGCTGCCGAGTCAGGACAGTCTGCTCGGCAGCCCTGATTGCCCGCCGACGTCGGGACTTGGGTAACCGAGCGACGGAGTCTATTGGCAAGGCGCCACGCCGGCGCCGGCGGAACTCCAAGCCGACGGTCTCTGCCGCACGATCTGCCGCCTTATAGAGAAAAGCACCCGCCCCATGGAGCTCATGCTGGTGCACAATCTCCAGAAGCGGGTCCGAGCTCGTTATTACATCGCTTGCTATTCCGAGGACTATGCGGTCATGAAGACACTCCAATCCCGAGAGCCCGCGCCCGCCGCTCTGACGCAGCATATAAAGGCGCGGGGTGAAAGATCGAGGGTGCAGACTCCGCTGGATGTTCATTATCTTGCGTGTGCCGATGTCCAGCTGTTTAAGCTCGTCTCTACGCCATTTGACAACGCCAAAGGAGTAGAGCAGGACCGGGACAGCGAGCATATTGGTGGCAGTGATCTTGTTTTTCCCAGACGGATCTGATTTCCAGATCCGTCTGAGACGCCGCCTATACTCGCTGCGGAGGGCCTCCTTGACACCCTCAGCGTCCTGTACAGAGCGCTGATCGATGCCAAGGTACCGATAAGACCCTCCGGCGTCCAGGTGTTTGAAGACGCTCCCGTCCACCAGCCGAACATCAGCCGCGACACCCTCTGCTCTCCCTCTCCTGAGATGAAGAACAGCGCACTTGTCCAATCCGAATTCCATTCCCGCTGCCCGCGTGTACGTCGCTACGATGTTCAAGAGGAGCTTAAGCCCCCCCTCCCCGGGAGCGTATAGCTTGAGGTCATCCATATAAAATAAATGGGTGATCCCTCGCCCACGCTCCCCGGGGGCCCCCGCTTCGTACCCGCGTGCAGCCCGCAAGGCGATTGATAAGGGTAATAGTGAGATGCAAAACAGGAGGGGGCTAAGAGAATCTCCCTGGATAATCCCCCTCCTATACCCCTCCACTCCGGTCGACACGTTGCCTTCACTAGTCTTAACTGTGAAGCGTGTCTTCCAGAGCGGCATGAGCTGCCTAATGCATCTCATTATGTAAGGACTCACCGAAAGGCGCTCGAGTAGGTGTATAATCAGTTTGTGACTGACAGTGTCGAACGCCTTACGGTAGTCTATCCAAGCGACTGAGAGGTTACGCTTGTGTTGGACCGCGTCCTGCGTGATGCAGCGGTCCACCAGCAGGTTCTCCTTACAACCTCCCAGTCCCCTCTTGGATCCCCTTTGTTCGTGTATCTCCCGCCAAGCAGGCTCGATCTCGCGCAGAACACGCTCATAAAGAATCTTTGTGAAGATCTTACAGAGCGCATTCAGAGACGTTATCGGGCGGTAGTTCTCCGGACGAGACAAATCCCCTTTTTTGGGGAGTAGCACCGTCCTTCCCTCTGTCAGCCACGCAGGGATGGGCACCGTCCCATCGATGAACGACGAGAAGATGCGGGCCAGATGGGAATGGGTGCACTTGAATTTCTTCCACCAGAAGATGTTAATCCCATCCGGTCCGGGAGCGGCGTGGTTCCTCATGCTACTCACCGCCTTCTCCACCTCACCCCGCGTGACTGGAAAACAGTCGCCACGCTGACTCGGCTGTTGCCGACAAAACGTGTCGAACCGTCCCAGAGCTGGAGTGCCTTCATCAAAATGACCCGCCTCGCTATACAGCTTTCCCCAAAACCGCTCCACCTGAACAGCTGTTGGCGCTGTGTCGGGGGCAGGCGTAGGTGGTTGGAACCAGCGGCCTGGGTCAGAACGGAAGAGGGCGTTGTCTAACGCCCGACCCAGCCGCCTCTCTAGGGATTGCTTCGCAACCCCCAGGTTCCGCATCTTCTCCACGTAGCGGTCCTTCACAATAAGAAGGATAGCTTTGTTCAATGTGTGGTGACGGCATTTCAGTTCCGAGCTGATTTTTCGGATTTTAGGGGTAAACGCCCTCCCCGCCATAATGAAGTCTAATACACACTGAACACGGGATGCCTGCCTCCGAGCTTCATTGATCTTATTCTGGAGCTGTGTAACGCGCCGCCGAGTCTTAGCCACGAACGCCGCCTTATCATTGCGTGTCTGAGGCTTCGACTCAACAGCCGCGTGATACACAGCCCAGTTCAAGCTGAGGAGATCAGCGGTCTCAGGGATTGCTGCCGCGAGGGACTCATTTGCCGCTTCTAGGCAACCAGGCTGAAGAGAACATTTCCCAGTGATTCTCTCCCTCCTTGTTCCCCAGTCCTCTGTCAAATCGACGCGCCAACGGGGGGGTTCCGACTGCCGGGGGGGTCGATCTTGAAGCCGTCCGGTAGAGCTCCGCACGGAACGCGCGGAAGAGCGCCTGCCGGACAGCTCTGGTGGTAATAACAAGAGATCGTAGCCTTGCCGTCGCAAGCGGGCAGCTTGGTCTCGCAGATGTTGTTGCGAGAGGTGTGCAAGCTCTGGGTGCACTTGGCTCCACAGGGCCTGCAACCTGGCCATGTAGCCCCGCCGCGACGGCACGCTATCCCTCCAGCAGCGGATGAGGTCCTCCTTGAGTTCCTCCGTCCACTCGAGGCGCCGATTTCGAGCCGTGGTCGTTGCCGTGGATCCTATCCGGGTGCCCCTCCCAACTGATCCTTGGTCCCCATCCGAGAGGGACCGGTTGTGGGGGGCTTGACTAGGCGGTGTTCGAACCTAGTTTTCGGCGTGCCAGATGGTTGGCCTGGCACGTCGGTGGCTATTGCGGGGGACTTGTGCTCCCCCGGGCGATGGGCACGCCAGCTTCCCCACGCCAAATTATTTTTTCTTTTTTTTTTTTATAATAGACTTTATTGCTCCGGGCAACGCACTTCCTCAGTTTGCACTGGGAAACATTCACCTACCCCCGGGGGTTAGGCTCGGTCTTAACCTAGACCGGAACAATAACGCTGGGCGGCACTCGAGGGTTCCGACATCACCTCAGCTGCCGCCCAGTCAAAAAGTCGCGCGAGAATTCCATTATATCGCTCTGCGATAGCCGCTCCCTCAAGCCAGAGGGTTAGCGGCTACCGCAGTCCACAATCGTGTTGCCTCAGTAAACGGAGGGACCCAAGTATGACCGCCTTCTGCATCCGACCCGCTAGCAACCGGACACCGGGTTTGCAAACCGGTATGCCAGCGAGGCCCGATACAAAAGACTCTTTCATCCCCCCTAGCGCGCCGATGATGAGGACAACGAGAGTTACCCTGAATCCTCGGTGCAAACGACGTAGCTCGGCCAGGAGAGGCTGATACTTGAGCCGTTTCTCCTCTTCCTTTCGCGACACGTTCACTTCGGCCGGAGCCGAGAACTCAATGACGTATATCGTCTTGTCGTCGAAATCGAAGAGGACAACATCAGGCTTAGTCGCTTGAAGCGGCCCGATGGTCGCGAATGAGAAGTTCCAATAAATCTTGCACCTCTCGCCCACGACAACGGACTCAATATCTCCTGGTAAATAAGGCGGCACGGGCTCCCGGTCTATCCCATAAGAGTGCCGTAGATGGTAGTACAACACTCTTAGGGCCGGGTTATGGCGATAGATATAGCCGGAGACTGCATATACTGGGCAGGCCGACAGTAGATGCATTAGTGTCTCCGGCGATTGTTTGCATGCACGACACAAAGTGGTCGGCAGAGGCTGACCCAAAACGCGACTGCGATAGATCAGGGTGTTGATGACTCCGTCTTGGCAGGCACAGATAAACCCTTCGGTCTCGGACATCAGTCCAGCTGACCGCAAGAAGGAAAAGGTCAGCTGGGTGGACAGCCCCTGTTCCTCGATGTGGTGAAAAAACACACCGTGCATGGGTCTGTCCACGTGCTGCCGAGTCAGGACAGTCTGCTCGGCAGCCCTGATTGCCCGCCGACGTCGGGACTTGGGCAACCGAGCGACGGAGTCTACTGGCAAGGCGCCACGCCGGCGCCGGCGGAACTCCAAGCCGAGGGTCTCTGCCGCACGATCTGCCGCCTTATAGAGAAAAGCACCCGCCCCATGAAGCTCATGCTGGTGCACAATCTCCAGGAGCGGGTCCGAGCTCGTTATTACATCGGTTGCTATTCCGAGGACTATGCGGTCATGAAGACACTCCAATCCCGAGAGCCCGCGCCCGCCGCTCTGACGCAGCATATAAAGGCGCGGGGTGAAAGATCGAGGGTGCAGACTCCGCTGGATGTTCATTATCTTGCGTGTGCCGATGTCCAGCTGTTTAAGCTCGTCTCTACGCCATTTGACAACGCCAAAGGAGTAGAGCAGGACCGGGACAGCGAGCATATTGGTGGCAGTGATCTTGTTTTTCCCAGACGGATCTGATTTCCAGATCCGTCTGAGACGCCGCCTATACTCGCTGCGGAGGGCCTCCTTGACACCCTCAGCGTCCTGTACAGAGCGCTGATCGATGCCAAGGTACCGATAAGACCCTCCGGCGTCCAGGTGTTTGAAGACGCTCCCGTCCACCAGCCGAACATCAGCCGCGACACCCTCTGCTCTCCCTCTCCTGAGATGAAGAACAGCGCACTTGTCCAATCCGAATTCCATTCCCGCTGCCCGCGTGTACGTCGCTACGATGTTCAAGAGGAGCTTAAGCCCCCCCTCCCCGGGAGCGTATAGCTTGAGGTCATCCATATAAAATAAATGGGTGATCCCTCGCCCACGCTCCCCGGGGGCCCCCGCTTCGTACCCGCGTGCAGCCCGCAAAGCGATTGATAAGGGTAATAGTGAGATGCAAAACAGGAGGGGGCTAAGAGAATCTCCCTGGATAATCCCCCTCCTATACCCCTCCACTCCGGTCGACACGTTGCCTTCACTAGTCTTAACTGTGAAGCGTGTCTTCCAGAGCGGCATGAGCTGCCTAATGCATCTCATTATGTAAGGACTCACCGAAAGGCGTTCGAGTAGGTGTATAATCAGTTTGTGACTGACAGTGTCGAACGCCTTACGGTAGTCTATCCAAGCGACTGAGAGGTTACGCTTGTGTTGGACCGCGTCCTGCGTGATGCAGCGGTCCACCAGCAGGTTCTCCTTACAACCTCCCAGTCCCCTCTTGGATCCCCTTTGTTCGTGTATCTCCCGCCAAGCAGGCTCGATCTCGCGCAGAACACGCTCATAAAGAATCTTTGTGAAGATCTTACAGAGCGCATTCAGAGACGTTATCGGGCGGTAGTTCTCCGGACGAGACAAATCCCCTTTTTTGGGGAGTAGCACCGTCCTTCCCTCTGTCAGCCACGCAGGGATGGGCACCGTCCCATCGATGAACGACGAGAAGATGCGGGCCAGATGGGTATGGGTGCACTTGAATTTCTTCCACCAGAAGATGTTAATCCCATCCGGTCCGGGAGCGGCGTGGTTCCTCATGCTACTCACCGCCTTCTCCACCTCTCCCCGCGTGACTGGAAAACAGTCGCCACGCTGACTCGGCTGTTGCCGACAAAACGTGTCGAACCGTCCCAGAGCTGGAGTGCCTTCATCAAAATGACCCGCCTCGCTATACAGCTTTCCCCAAAACCGCTCCACCTGAACAGCTGTTGGCGCTGTGTCGGGGGCAGGCGTAGGTGGTTGGAACCAGCGGCCTGGGTCAGAACGGAAGAGGGCGTTGTCTAACGCCCGACCCAGCCGCCTCTCTAGGGATTGCTTCGCAACCCCCAGGTTCCGCACCTTCTCCACGTAGCGTTCCTTCACAATAAGAAGGATAGCTTTGTTCAATGTGTGGTGACGGCATTTCAGTTCCGAGCTGATTTTTCGGATTTCAGGGGTAAACGCCCTCCCCGCCGTAATGAAGTCTAACACACACTGAACACGGGATGCCTGCCTCCGAGCTTCATTGATCTTATTCTGGAGCTGTGCAACGCGCCGCCGAGTCTTAGCCACGAACGCCGCCTTATCATTGCGTGTCTGAGGCTTCGACTCAACAGCCGCGTGATGCACAGCCCAGTTCAAGCTGAGGAGATCAGCGGTCTCAGGGATTGCAGCCGCGAGGGACTTATTTGCCGCTTCTAGGCAACCAGGCTGAAGAGAAAATTTCCCAGTGATTCTGTCCCTCCTTGTTCCCCAGTCCTCTGTCAAATCGGCGCGCCAACGGGGGGGTTCCGACTGCCGGGGGGTTCGATCTTGAGGCCGTCCGGTAGAGCTCCGCACGGAACGCGCGGAAGAGCGCCTGCCGGACAGCTCTGGTGGTAATAACAAGAGATCGTAGCCTTGCCGTCGCAAGCGGGCAGCTTGGTCTCGCAGATGTTGTTGCGAGAGGTGTGCAAGCTCTGGGTGCACTTGGCTCCACAGGGCCTGCAACCTCGCCATGTAGCCCCGCCGCGACGGCACGCTATCCCTCCAGCAGCGGATGAGGTCCTCCTTGAGTTCCTCCGTCCACTCGAGGCACCGATTTCGAGCCGTGGTCGTTGCCGTGGATCCTATCGGGGTGCCCCTCCCAACTGATCCTTGGTCCCCATCCGAGAGGGACCGGTTGTGGGGGGCTTGACTAGGCGGTGTTCGAACCTAGTTTTCGGCGTGCCAGGTGGTTGGCCTGGCACATCGGTGGCTATTGCGGGGGAGTTGTGCTCCCCCGGGCGATGGGCACGCCAGCTTCCCCACGCCAGCTGGGGAAGCTGGCGTGGGGAAGCTGGCGTGCCCATCGCCCTTCCCTTCCCCATTATTATTATTATTATTATTTTTATTTTATTTTTTTTTTCATAATAGACTTTATTGCTCCGGGCAACGCACTTCCTCAGTTTGCACTGGGAAACATTCACCTACCCCCGGGGGTTAGGCTCGGTCTTAACCTAGACCGGAACAATAACGCTGGGCGGCACTCGAGGGTTCCGACATCACCTCGGCTGCCGCCCAGTCAAAAAGTCGCGCGAGAATTCCATTATATCGCTCTGCGATAGCCGCTCCCTCAATCCAGAGGGTTAGCGGCTACCGCAGTCCACAATCGTGTTGCCTGAGTAAACGGAGGGACCCAAGTATGACTGCCTTCTGCATCCGACCCGCTAGCAACCGGACACCGGGTTTGCAAACCGGTATGCCAGCGAGGCCCGATACAAAAGACTCTTTCATCCCCCCTAGCGCGCCGATGATGAGGACAACGAGAGTTACCCTGAATCCTCGGTGCAAACGACGTAGCTCGGCCAGGAGAGGCTGATACTTGAGCCGTTTCTCCTCTTCCTTTCGCGACACGTTCACTTCGGCCGGAGCCGAGAACTCAATGACGTATATCGTCTTGTCGTCGAAATCGAAGAGGACAACATCAGGCTTAGTCGCTTGAAGCGGCCCGATGGTCGCGAATGAGAAGTTCCAATAAATCTTGCACCTCTCGCCCACGACAACGGACTCAATATCTCTTGGTAAATAAGGCGGCACGGGCTCCCGGTCTATCCCATAAGAGTGCCGTAGATGGTAGTGCAACACTCTTAGGGCCGGGTTATGGCGATAGATATAGCCGGCGACTGCATATACTGGGCAGGCCGACAGTAGATGCATTAGTGTCTCCGGCGATTGTTTGCATGCACGACACAAAGTGGTCGGCAGAGGCTGACCCAAAACGCGACTGCGATAGATCAGGGTGTTGATGACTCCGTCTTGGCAGGCACAGATAAACCCTTCGGTCTCGGACATCAGTCCAGCTGACCGCAAGAAGGAAAAGGTCAGCTGGGTGGACAGCCCCTGTTCCTCGATGTGGTGAAAAAACACACCGTGCATGGGTCTGTCCACGTGCTGCCGAGTCAGGACAGTCTGCTCGGCAGCCCTGATTGCCCGCCGACGTCGGGACTTGGGCAACCGAGCGACGGAGTCTACTGGCAAGGCGCCACGCCGGCGCCGGCGGAACTCCAAGCCGAGGGTCTCTGCCGCACGATCTGCCGCCTTATAGAGAAAAGCACCCGCCCCATGAAGCTCATGCTGGTGCACAATCTCCAGGAGCGGGTCCGAGCTCGTTATTACATCGGTTGCTATTCCGAGGACTATGCGGTCATGAAGACACTCCAATCCCGAGAGCCCGCGCCCGCCGCTCTGACGCAGCATATAAAGGCGCGGGGTGAAAGATCGAGGGTGCAGACTCCGCTGGATGTTCATTATCTTGCGTGTGCCGATGTCCAGCTGTTTAAGCTCGTCTCTACGCCATTTGACAACGCCAAAGGAGTAGAGCAGGACCGGGACAGCGAGCATATTGGTGGCAGTGATCTTGTTTTTCCCAGACGGATCTGATTTCCAGATCCGTCTGAGACGCCGCCTATACTCGCTGCGGAGGGCCTCCTTGACACCCTCAGCGTCCTGTACAGAGCGCTGATCGATGCCAAGGTACCGATAAGACCCTCCGGCGTCCAGGTGTTTGAAGACGCTCCCGTCCACCAGCCGAACATCAGCCGCGACACCCTCTGCTCTCCCTCTCCTGAGATGAAGAACAGCGCACTTGTCCAATCCGAATTCCATTCCCGCTGCCCGCGTGTACGTCGCTACGATGTTCAAGAGGAGCTTAAGCCCCCCCTCCCCGGGAGCGTATAGCTTGAGGTCATCCATATAAAATAAATGGGTGATCCCTCGCCCACGCTCCCCGGGGGCCCCCGCTTCGTACCCGCGTGCAGCCCGCAAGGCGATTGATAAGGGTAATAGTGAGATGCAAAACAGGAGGGGGCTAAGAGAATCTCCCTGGATAATCCCCCTCCTATACCCCTCCACTCCGGTCGACACGTTGCCTTCACTAGTCTTAACTGTGAAGCGTGTCTTCCAGAGCGGCATGAGCTGCCTAATGCATCTCATTATGTAAGGACTCACCGAAAGGCGTTCGAGTAGGTGTATAATCAGTTTGTGACTGACAGTGTCGAACGCCTTACGGTAGTCTATCCAAGCGACTGAGAGGTTACGCTTGTGTTGGACCGCGTCCTGCGTGATGCAGCGGTCCACCAGCAGGTTCTCCTTACAACCTCCCAGTCCCCTCTTGGATCCCCTTTGTTCGTGTATCTCCCGCCAAGCAGGCTCGATCTCGCGCAGAACACGCTCATAAAGAATCTTTGTGAAGATCTTACAGAGCGCATTCAGAGACGTTATCGGGCGGTAGTTCTCCGGACGAGACAAATCCCCTTTTTTGGGGAGTAGCACCGTCCTTCCCTCTGTCAGCCACGCAGGGATGGGCACCGTCCCATCGATGAACGACGAGAAGATGCGGGCCAGATGGGTATGGGTGCACTTGAATTTCTTCCACCAGAAGATGTTAATCCCATCCGGTCCGGGAGCGGCGTGGTTCCTCATGCTACTCACCGCCTTCTCCACCTCTCCCCGCGTGACTGGAAAACAGTCGCCACGCTGACTCGGCTGTTGCCGACAAAACGTGTCGAACCGTCCCAGAGCTGGAGTGCCTTCATCAAAATGACCCGCCTCGCTATACAGCTTTCCCCAAAACCGCTCCACCTGAACAGCTGTTGGCGCTGTGTCGGGGGCAGGCGTAGGTGGTTGGAACCAGCGGCCTGGGTCAGAACGGAAGAGGGCGTTGTCTAACGCCCGACCCAGCCGCCTCTCTAGGGATTGCTTCGCAACCCCCAGGTTCCGCACCTTCTCCACGTAGCGGTCCTTCACAATAAGAAGGATAGCTTTGTTCAATGTGTGGTGACGGCATTTCAGTTCCGACCTGATTTTTCGGATTTTAGGGGTAAACGCCCTCCCCGCCATAATGAAGTCTAATACACACTGAACACGGGATGCCTGCCTCCGAGCTTCATTGATCTTATTCTGGAGCTGTGTAACGCGCCGCCGAGTCTTAGCCACGAACGCCGCCTTATCATTGCGTGTCTGAGGCTTCGACTCAACAGCCGCGTGATACACAGCCCAGTTCAAGCTGAGGAGATCAGCGGTCTCAGGGATTGCTGCCGCGAGGGACTCATTTGCCGCTTCTAGGCAACCAGGCTGAAGAGAACATTTCCCAGTGATTCTCTCCCTCCTTGTTCCCCAGTCCTCTGTCAAATCGACGCGCCAACGGGGGGGTTCCGACTGCCGGGGGGGTCGATCTTGAGGCCGTCCGGTAGAGCTCCGCACGGAACGCGCGGAAGAGCGCCTGCCGGACAGCTCTGGTGGTAATAACAAGAGATCGTAGCCTTGCCGTCGCAAGCGGGCAGCTAGGTCTCGCAGATGTTGCGAGAGGTGTGCAAGCTCTGGGTCCACTTGGCTCCACAGGGCCTGCAACCCCGCCATGTAGCCCCGCCGCGACGGCACGCTATCCCTCCAGCAGCGGATGAGGTCCTCCTTGAGTTCCTCCGTCCACTCGAGGCGCCGATTTCGAGCCGTGGTCGTTGCCGTGGATCCTATCCGGGTGCCCCTCCCAACTGATCCTTGGTCCCCATCCGAGAGGGACCGGTTGTGGGGTGCTTGACTAGGCGGTGTTCGAACCTAGTTTTCGGCGTGCCAGATGGTTGGCCTGGCACGTCGGTGGCTATTGCGTGGGACTTGTGCTCCCCCGGGCGATGGGCACGCCAGCTTCCCCACGCCAAATTATTTTTTCTTTTTTTTTTTATAATAGACTTTATTGCTCCGGGCAACGCACTTCCTCAGTTTGCACTGGGAAACATTCACCTACCCCCGGGGGTTAGGCTCGGTCTTAACCTAGACCGGAACAATAACGCTGGGCGGCACTCGAGGGTTCCGACATCACCTCAGCTGCCGCCCAGTCAAAAAGTCGCGCGAGAATTCCATTATATCGCTCTGCGATAGCCGCTCCCTCAAGCCAGAGGGTTAGCGGCTACCGCAGTCCACAATCGTGTTGCCTGAGTAAACGGAGGGACCCAAGTATGACCGCCTTCTGCATCCGACCCGCTAGCAACCGGACACCGGGTTTGCAAACCGGTATGCCAGCGAGGCCCGATACAAAAGACTCTTTCATCCCCCCTAGCGCGCCGATGATGAGGACAACGAGAGTTACCCTGAATCCTCGGTGCAAACGACGTAGCTCGGCCAGGAGAGGCTGATACTTGAGCCGTTTCTCCTCTTCCTTTCGCGACACGTTCACTTCGGCCGGAGCCGAGAACTCAATGACGTATATCGTCTTGTCGTCGAAATCGAAGAGGACAACATCAGGCTTAGTCGCTTGAAGCGGCCCGATGGTCGCGAATGAGAAGTTCCAATAAATCTTGCACCTCTCGCCCACAACAACGGACTCAATATCTCCTGGTAAATAAGGCGGCACGGGCTCCCGGTCTATCCCATAAGAGTGCCGTAGATGGTAGTACAACAGTCTTAGGGCCGGGTTATGGCGATAGATATAGCCGGAGACTGCATATACTGGGCAGGCCGACAGTAGATGCATTAGTGTCTCCGGCGATTGTTTGCATGCACGACACAAAGTGGTCGGCAGAGGCTGACCCAAAACGCGACTGCGATAGATCAGGGTGTTGATGACTCCGTCTTGGCAGGCACAGATAAACCCTTCGGTCTCGGACATCAGTCCAGCTGACCGCAAGAAGGAAAAGGTCAGCTGGGTGGACAGCCCCTGTTCCTCGATGTGGTGAAAAAACACACCGTGCATGGGTCTGTCCACGTGCTGCCGAGTCAGGACAGTCTGCTCGGCAGCCCTGATTGCCCGCCGACGTCGGGACTTGGGCAACCGAGCGACGGAGTCTACTGGCAAGGCGCCACGCCGGCGCCGGCGGAACTCCAAGCCGAGGGTCTCTGCCGCACGATCTGCCGCCTTATAGAGAAAAGCACCCGCCCCATGAAGCTCATGCTGGTGCACAATCTCCAGGAGCGGGTCCGAGCTCGTTATTACATCGGTTGCTATTCCGAGGACTATGCGGTCATGAAGACACTCCAATCCCGAGAGCCCGCGCCCGCCGCTCTGACGCAGCATATAAAGGCGCGAGGTGGAAGATCGAGGGTGCAGACTCCGCTGGATGTTCATTATCTTGCGTGTGCCGATGTCCAGCTGTTTAAGCTCGTCTCTACGCCATTTGACGACGCCAAAGGAGTAGAGCAGGACCGGGACAGCGAGCATATTGGTGGCAGTGATCTTGTTTTTCCCAGACAGATCTGATTTCCAGATCCGTCTGAGACGCCGCCTATACTCGCTGCGGAGGGCCTCCTTGACACCCTCAGCGTCCTGTACAGAGCGCTGATCGATGCCAAGATACCGATAAGACCCTCCGGCGTCCAGGTGTTTGAAGACGCTCCCGTCCACCAGCCGAACATCAGTCGCGACACCCTCTGCTCTCCCTCTCCTGAGATGAAGAACAGCGCACTTGTCCAATCCGAATTCCATTTCCGCCGCCCGCGTGTACGTCGCTACGATGTTCAAGAGGATCTTAAGCCCCCCCTCCCCGGGAGCGTATAGCTTGAGGTCATCCATATAAAATAAATGGGTGATCCCTCGCCCACGCTCCCCGGGGGCCCCCGCTTCGTACCCGCGTGCAGCCCGCAAGGCGATTGATAAGGGTAATAGTGAGATGCAAAACAGGAGGGGGCTAAGAGAAACTCCCTGGATAATCCCCCTCCTATACCCCACCACTCCGGTCGACACGTTGCCTTCACTAGTCTTAACTGTGAAGCGTATCTTCCAGAGCGGCATGAGCTGCCTAATGCATCTCACTATGTGAGGACTCACCGAAAGGCGCTCGAGTAGGTGTATAATCAGTTTGTGACTGACAGTGTCGAACGCCTTACGGTAGTCTATCCAAGCGACTGAGAGGTTACGCTTGTGTTGGACCGCGTCCTGCGTGATGCAGCGGTCCACCAGCAGGTTCTCTTTACAACCTCCCAGTCCCCTCTTGGATCCCCTTTGTTCGTGTATTTCCCGCCATGCAGGCTCGATCTCGCGCAGAACACGCTCATAAAGAATCTTTGTGAAGATCTTACAGAGCGCATTCAGACACGTTATCGGGCGGTAGTTCTCCGGACGAGACAAATCCCCTTTTTGGGGAGTAGCACCGTCCTTCCCTCTGTCAGCCACGCAGGGATGGGCACCGTCCCATCGATGAACGACGAGAAGATGCGGGCCAGATGGGAATGGGTGCACTTGAATTTCTTCCACCAGAAGATGTTAATCCCATCCGGTCCGGGAGCGGCGTGGTTCCTCATGCTACTCACCGCCTTCTCCACCTCACCCCGCGTGACTGGAAAACAGCCGCCACGCTGACTCGGCTGTTGCCGACAAAACGTGTCGAACCGTCCCAGAGCTGGAGTGCCTTCATCAAAATGACCCGCCTCGCTATACAGCTTTCCCCAAAACCGCTCCACCTGAACAGCTGTTGGCGCTGTGTCGGGGGCAGGCGTAGGTGGTTGGAACCAGCGGCCTGGGTCAGAACGGAAGAGGGCGTTGTCTAACGCCCGACCCAGCCGCCTCTCTAGGGATTGCTTCGCAACCCCCAGGTTCCGCACCTTCTCCACGTAGCGTTCCTTCACAATAAGAAGGATAGCTTTGTTCAATGTGTGGTGACGGCATTTCAGTTCCGAGCTGATTTTTCGGATTTCAGTGGTAAACGCCCTCCCCGCCGTAATGAAGTCTAACACACACTGAACACGGGATGCCTGCCTCCGAGCTTCATTGATCTTATTCTGGAGCTGTGCAACGCGCCGCCGAGTCTTAGCCACGAACGCCGCCTTATCATTGCGTGTCTGAGGCTTCGACTCAACAGCCGCGTGATACACAGCCCAGTTCAAGCTGAGGAGATCAGCGGTCTCAGGGATTGCAGCCGCGAGGGACTTATTTGCCGCTTCTAGGCAACCAGGCTGAAGAGAAAATTTCCCAGTGATTCTGTCCCTCCTTGTTCCCCAGTCCTCTGTCAAATCGGCGCGCCAACGGGGGGGTTCCGACTGCCGGGGGGTTCGATCTTGAGGCCGTCCGGTAGAGCTCCGCACGGAACGCGCGGAAGAGCGCCTGCCGGACAGCTCTGGTGGTAATAACAAGAGATCGTAGCCTTGCCGTCGCAAGCGGGCAGCTAGGTCTCGCAGATGTTGCGAGAGGTGTGCAAGCTCTGGGTCCACTTGGCTCCACAGGGCCTGCAACCCCGCCATGTAGCCCCGCCGCGACGGCACGCTATCCCTCCAGCAGCGGATGAGGTCCTCCTTGAGTTCCTCCGTCCACTCGAGGCGCCGATTTCGAGCCGTGGTCGTTGCCGTGGATCCTATCCGGGTGCCCCTCCCAACTGATCCTTGGTCCCCATCCGAGAGGGACCGGTTGTGGGGTGCTTGACTAGGCGGTGTTCGAACCTAGTTTTCGGCTGTGCCAGGTGGTTGGCCTGGCACATCGGTGGCTATTGCGGGGGAGTTGTGCTCCCCCGGGCGATGGGCACGCCAGCTTCCCCACGCCAGCTTGGGAAGCTGGCGTGGGGAAGCTGGCGTGCCCATCGCCCTTCCCTTCCCATTATTATTATTATTATTTTTTTTTTTTTTATTTTTTTTTTCATAATAGACTTTATTGCTCCGGGCAACGCACTTCCTCAGTTTGCACTGGGAAACATTCACCTACCCCCGGGGGTTAGGCTCGGTCTTAACCTAGACCGGAACAATAACGCTGGGCGGCACTCGAGGGTTCCGACATCACCTCGGCTGCCGCCCAGTCAAAAAGTCGCGCGAGAATTCCATTATATCGCTCTGCGATAGCCGCTCCCTCAATCCAGAGGGGTAGCGGCTACCGCAAGTCCACAATCGTGTTGCCTGAGTAAACGGAGGGACCCAAGTATGACTGCCTTCTGCATCCGACCCGCTAGCAACCGGACACCGGATTTGCAAACCGGTATGCCAGCGAGGCCCGATACAAAAGACTCTTTCATCCCCCCTAGCGCGCCGATTGATGAGGACAACGAGAGTTACCCTGAATCCTCGGTGCAAACGACGTAGCTCGGCCAGGAGAGGCTGATACTTGAGCCGTTTCTCCTCTTCCTTTCGCGACACGTTCACTTCGGCCGGAGCCGAGAACTCAATGACGTATATCGTCTTGTCGTCGAAATCGAAGAGGACAACATCAGGCTTAGTCGCTTGAAGCGGCCCGATGGTCGCGAATGAGAAGTTCCAATAAATCTTGCACCTCTCACCCACGACAACGGACTCAATATCTCCTGGTAAATAAGGCGGCACGGGCTCCCGGTCTATCCCATAAGAGTGCCGTAAATGGTAGTACAACACTCTTAGGGCCGCGTTATGGCGATAGATATAGCCGGAGACTGCATATAACTGGGCAGGCCGACAGTAGATGCATTAGTGTCTCCGGCGATTGTTTGCATGCACGACACAAAGTGGTCGGCAGAGGCTGACCCAAAACGCGACTGCGATAGACCAGGGTGTTGATGACTCCGTCTTGGCAGGCGCAGATAAACCCTTCGGTCTCGGACATCAGTCCAGCTGACCGCAAGAAGGAAAAGGTCAGCTGGTGTGGACAGCCCCTGTTCCTCGATGTGGTGAAAAAACACACCGTGCATGGGTCTGTCCACGTGCTGCCGAGTCAGGACAGTCTGCTCGGCAGCCCTGATTGCCCGCCGACGTCGGGACTTGGGCAACCGAGCGACGGAGTCTACTGCAAGGCGCCACGCCTGCGCCGGCGGAACTCCAAGCCGAGGGTCTCTGCCGCACGATCTGCCGCCTTATAGAGAAAAGCACCCGCCCTATGAAGCTCATGCTGGTGCACAATCTCCAGGAGCGTGTCCGAGCTCGTTATTACATCGCTTGCTATTCCGAGGACCATGCGGTCATGAAGAGACTCCAATCCCGAGAGCCCGCGCCCGCCGCTCTGACGCAGCATATAAAGGCGCGGAGTGGAAGATCGAGGATACATCTGCTGGTGGACCGCTGCATCACGCAGGACGCGGTCCAACACAAGCGTAACCTCTCAGTCGCTTGGATAGACTACTATAAGGCGTTCGACACTGTCAGTCACAAACTGATTATACACCTACTCGAACGCCTTTCGGTGAGTCCTTACATAGTGAGATGCATTAGGCAGCTCATGCCGCTCTGGAAGACACGCTTCACAGTTAAGACTAGTAAAGGCAACGTGTCGACCGGAGTGGTGGGGTATAGGAGGGGGATTATCAAGGGAGATTCTCTTAGCCCCCTCCTGTTTTGCATCTCACTATTACCCTCATCAATCGCCTTGCGCGCTGCACGCGGGGTACGAAGCGGCGGCCCCCGGGGAGCCGTGGGCGAGGCATTCACCCATTTATTTTATAGGGATGACCTCAAGCTATACGCTCTCGGGGAGGGGGGGGCTTAAGCTCCTCTTGAACATCGTAGCGACGTACACGCGGGCGGCGGGAATGGA
>OY723393.1:11057836-11173855 GCA_963210295.1 Ophion ellenae
CCCGTTGGCGACGCCTCTGGCTACCATTGCGAGAAAACCATTGTAAATTTCGTCCGTTTTCACCGAGCTATTTTTCTACAGCCACCTCGACAACCACCGCGAATTAATTACCTTGCTCATTTTGCTCTGTTTGTTGCGAATGTGATTGGCGTTATCGATCATGAGGGGATAACGCCGCTTCACTGGCAAGCCACCGGATCTCGTCGGCTGTACCAGCGTAACGAGGAAATGTATGAGTTTATTTACAATCTCCTGTTGTTTCAGATGCTTTCGCCTAAGCATGGCCAATTCTCTCCACAAGGCCTCATTCTCACGTTTCATAGCACCCAATCGGGAATCTAAATGTTCCTGACGGCCTCTCATGGTTCGCACTTCCGATAAAACTTTGTTCATCATTTCCGATTTCATTGGCTGATGCGAGGTGTCGTGAGTCTTCCCTGACGCGATCTGTCAACATTACAACGGAAAATTGGAAAACCTTGCTTCCCACAACATTTTGATAAAAAATGGTCAGAACATTTTTCCTTATTCTCTAATTCGGATAAAAGAAATGTATACCTTTCGCTTTATGTGTTCTAGTAGGTATGGATGTCCTTTGATGAAATATTGATGCGCAAATTCCATTTCGTCTCTGTCGCACTTCAGACCACCCAAATCAACGGAGACCTTCTTGTGAAAACCGTCTGAAAAAATTTATAACGCAAAATTAATCAGGCGTTGCGCAATAAATCATTGTAATTATGTATGACACAACTGTCTCTGCGAATGTACTTACACATGTTCAACTGTCGTACGAAACTGGCCATGTTGTTGTGTTTGTAATAATGCGGCAACAATTCGCGGGCGAACTGTGCCTGATTTCTAATGAAGAAGCTCCGTCCATTCTGCAAAAAAAATAATGCATACATACTGTATGCTAGATAATTCGCGAATTTCTAATTAACATACTTGAAATAACTCTGACTGTAATAATGCTAGAAGCTAACACCATTGAGGCAATTTTTATAAAGATTCTGATACCTGCATCTGAATCTAAGTAACTGGATGAATATATGCTAAGAAGGAACATGACTTATGTGTCCGTATTCGAATTTTTAAAAATTCATATATGTGATAAAGTAGTAAAAACTATTAGCCCATATTTTTTTTATCGGCTGAAAAGCGCTTTGAATGAGGAAAACCACCCGTCAAAGGAAGCCATATTACCTCTTAATTCAACTTTTGTCAATACTTCTAGAGGGTTTTTCATCGCTTTACATTGGAAGAATTTTAGTTTTTGTTTCATTCCGATCTGAGGACTGCTTGTGGGTGACACTGCACAATCATCCCTCGACATGCCTTTCTCTGAGGGATAACTTTCCACCTTAAAACAGTTTTTCCGCTGATAAAAAAAATACCTGTCTAATAGTTTTCAATGCTTTATTATTTGTACGAGTTTAAACTAAATCGAAGGCGGATGCTTAAGCGATGTGCGTTGTAAGATACATGGATAAGATTCCTGAATCAAGTATCTAAATAGAGATTTTGTAAGATACTTTGATGAAGTAAGCACACTCCTTGGAATGCATTTCTTAAGAATTTTTCAAGTCCTGCACAGCATTGCTACTCTGCAAAACTTCTCAAGCTGTATAGCGGTAAATGTACCCATAGAAAGTAATTATGTCAGAATATTGATGTTTCATCATTCTTTCAATGTAACCTCAACAATAGTCACAGTAGCGTAATTGCGACGACCAATGGGTCTACTGCGTATACGGAATAGGCATGGGTTCCATACACCCCTCACTTTCCGTAGGAAATTCCCATTTGATTGTCTTTCGATTGCTTGTAAATATTGAAATCATCCATAATATTCAATAATACCTACAAATATCCTATCCATTGATGTTTTGACCCAACATTCCGTTAATGTAATTTGCAAATGAAACGAAGTATCCTTTATCGTATGAGTTTGAGAGAACTGACAATAGAGGAAAGAGTGCAAAAAGGTTTGTTATCCATAACAAACCTACCTAGGTCACGATTATGTAATAAGCTACGCATCGTCACCCTGACAAATGCATTTGTGAAACCGGTCAACGATTACTCGAGATCGTAAAACAACGAAACACCAATATTCGCGAGTCCTCAAACTTATCAGTTACTGTCACTTTCAAGCAGATTCAAATATTTTCTGATTTTTTATTTGTCTCATACAACAAAACTTCGTTTATATAGAATTTGTGGATAATCGTTCACAATTCTCTGGGTCCTAAATACATCACAGAGAAGGAGAGTGAAAAGAGAGGGGGATACGTATTTGTTTTTTTGCCCCTCCCTCTCTATCTCGCTCTCTCAAATGGCCCTTTCTGACAAACTACGTTGCGCGACGTATACCGATGATTCATTAAAAAATCGAGGCATCACAAATTTTCCACGACCCTGGTTAATGTTTGAGATGGCCGAACATTTCCGTGCACACTTTCGTTAAGCTCTTAACGAGATCGCAAAGGGCAATTGAACATTCGAACGATCGCGTAAATGGTCGCGCATTTGAAAAACATCCATGTACATACGTATACGGTGAGCTTTTTATATATAGAATCGGTGTTGACATCGCGGTGGCAAAAGATACATTTTCTTTATTTTCGTATACGATGAGTCAATCGGGATAACGATGAGATAAGTAAAATTGGGTTTTAATAGCTCGGAGGAATACTCACGGGTGCCCAACAAATAAGGTCGTCAGTCTCTGGATCCTCGACAAGTTTCCACAGCTTACCAAGGAAAGCCGGTACACTCGTTTCCAATTCTGCCACTGGGTGCATCTTCCTGCCTGTCACTCGACTTTTGTTACGCTTTTTCGTTTTTATCTTTGCAACTTGCGCGATTATTCTTTTTCTTCAATTTACCACTCGTGCGTAAAACGTTTGATAACGTCTGACTGTTACATCTCAGCACATTCAACTGTAATGGCTGTGCGCTGACGATGTTATTCCGCTACGGTATGGTGATATACTTGGAGCACGACGATGGGTGATGGGGGATGCGCAGGGAAAGGTGGACCGGAAAAATGTGGTCCAAGAACAGGCTTGCCAATATGTGATTACGAAAAGACACTAGATGGCCGACGTCATGGTGTGGAGCGAAAAATTTGAACAACGCCGATGGCGCATCATTAACACCTAATGCTGATTAAAAAATACTTTGATGGGTGTGTTATTAACGTAGAGTTTTGGTTTCTAAAAGAACGATGATATCTCGTACTCTGCGTACCAATTGCATCGGGGACTTTGGGAGGAAATATTTTTGTGCTGGACGGCCACACGAGCGAACATCGCTATAAGACATTAATTACATTAAAGTCATGAGTTTGTAAGGATACTTAACAGTTATGCTGTAATAGTTCATGCGTAATTGCCCACGGGAATTAAATACTTTAAGAAAACATTTGACGCATATGGACGATAATAGACATATTATCGTTCATTTCTTCTTATATTGAAATATTTCCTTATATGTACTGACATTTTTGCCTTAAATATTTCATTCGGATTGTATTTTTTTAACCCTCAATCCGAGAACCGGGTCGTTTTCATCCTGCCCAAAATCATTTTCTTCGCAGGTTGCTTAATATTTAATGAAAGAATAATTAAAAATAAGAAAAAACCCTCATTTCCCTCAAGATGGACCATGATTTTTTTTCAGATTTTTTTCATTGACAATTGTTCGTTTGATAGTACAAAAGCGAAAACGACCCAGGTTCACAGGATTATCATAGGTGCCTTAAATACCTTCACGGATTGAGGGTTAATAATTAACGTGAACCGCATCATGCTTATTCATATAATGAAAAAATAAACAATTCCAACGTAAATAATCGAGTAACCTTGAGTATTTCATTTTCGCAAACAATAGCAAAAATGTGCAATAGAACCTCCATATAACATTTTACTCTGATAAACTACTCTAAATAAATTTTGATAATCACGAAATGACCCAGAAACAATGTCCAAGGTAAACTTTTTATATGTTCATGTCATGGAGGCTAGAGTGGAAGGAGGCCGATCTGTGCATTTTGAAGTGGCTACAAAAATGTGGTCAAACAGGGATGGCGCCACTATCTCTAAGACCTCGAGAAGTAAGCTGAGTATCGATGTCGTGTAAGAGAGATGGAAGAGGATCGAATACGCATCCCAGCCACGGTCTTACACACAGGTCTTGAAACTCTGGTGGTGGGGGTATGTCCTCGGATTGAAGCCCCGGCCGTTTCGCCTAGTGACCACGAGTGTCACTGCGATAGAGTGATGCAGGCTGTGCGAGAGAGATGGAAATCGATTGTTGACTCATAGAAACCTAACCCAGCTATACAATTGGCTGCTGTAGGCAAATTATGATATTCAATGTCAAAAATGCATGATGGACCTAAATACAATTAAAAGTCACTTTATCGTAAACCTGAAAAAAACCAAAAGACTATAGTTATCCAAGTGAGTACAATGAATATGAATGTTTTTCATATAGGTGTCAATGTGAGCTCGTGTTGGTCGAGCGGTTCGGTGCAAGCCTCGTAATACTGCTTTCAGGGGTTCGATCCCTGTGCGCTCGGTTTTTCAAAAACATGTTTTAGCTTTTATAAAACAAAATAGGCTCTACGCGTTGTTTTAATTGACCGGAAAATAAGTGGCAACTATTCCAGACCGAAGTGGAATCCAGACCGAAACACTTGCAGGATGTATTTCTTGAAAATGAAATAAATACTTAAGAAACAGTGCTTCTTTTGCAATTTTTTATTTCCTCTTCGAAAAATTTTAATGCATATCCCAAGAAACATTTTCAATAATCTCTACTTTGCACTTTCCGAAACGGTTTGCGTTGGTAAATTAAAAAAAAAACACCTCTTTTCCGACCTTTAAGCGAAGGACTCTCGAGTAGGATAAATGAAAATAATTCACTAACTTTGTTTTATGTTTTCCAGCCTGGAAAGTATTTATTGTACTGATCCCAATAATTTTTCTTTTTTTTTCAGGTTTCCGACTCCAACGCCTTTTTCGCCCATTCTCGACGAATATATATTGCGGTTCGAAATGATTTTCGCACACAACGTGTCTCGGCTCTAATTTCCCAACTCCCGGTATTGCGGCCTCCCATTTTTTAATTGCGTCAAGTCTCTCGGCACCCGAAACACTGAGCGTTTCGATTTTTCACTCCGAGAGCCTGTTTTACACGTTGGCACAATATACCACTTAGTCATTTTTCAATATCACCGTTTTTACAAGTTTACAAGTAGAGCAAGTGTGGTCGCGTGAATCAGCGATTATGTTTGGGTTTTTTTTTACTTTTGAAATTTATTTCCGTCTCTCACAGCCTGCATCACTCTATAGCAGCGATCCTCGTGGTCACGAGTTGAAACAGTCGGTGCTTCAATAAGAGGCCATCCCCCACCACAGAAATTTTGAGCGAGTTTCAAGACCTGTATTTAAGACCGTGATGTAATCCTTCTGAAACAGAGAATGAAGTATTGTAATTTTCCGCAATAGGGACATTTCATAGAATTATTTGATCGAAAATGTTGGCCGCCTTTAAAAAACAAAGATGGCCGTCTGGTGGCGAGCTTTGCGTATACGACGAACTTTACAGAATCGACTCGAACGTATTCCCGAGTTATTTAATTTCCGCGTCGAATTCTAATGCAATAATAAATATGCAATCATGCGTACGAGGAATCCGTTGTTCCTTTTCGAAGTATTGAAAAATAAAAAAATATATAGTACGTTTCTACCCAGTATTCGCGATCTATGAATGAGGGGTTTGGCGTAGGGGGTTTGCAATACACGTCAAGCATCGCATGATCTATTGCTCTCGTACGACTAGATGTAAATAATTCGACATATTCATGTTTGTTATTTTGCGAGGGAAATGAATTTTTTTTCTCTTTTATGACAGTAGTGCATTTTCGATACGAATCCTCGTGTACATAGATATATATTTATATGGGTACCAAAGCTTGGGGTTGGACAGGCGAAATAGTTCGGGACCGTTTAAGGATAAGCGGTGCCGTCCGTGGTTCGCCGTAAAAATTTTGACACGTTCGTCACTTCGTAGTTGTGCGTCACAAAACTCCTTCAAGGAAGAGAGGGAGCCCGTTGGACTTTTATCATGATGGGAATACTGTACGAGAAGCGGCCTCTGAAGAGGCCGAGGATTGGCCCGCCGGACGTTTATCCTCAGGAGCCCAAGCAGAAAGAGGACGAGCTTACATCGATAAATGTCAAACATGGCTTTGCCACTATGCCTCAACTCTCCGATGAATTTGGCACGGCCAGACACTGCAACGTTACTGCTGCCAAAGTCGGAGCTTACTTCAATGCAATATTGGCCAAAAAGGAGGAATTGGCGACTATGCCGGACACGGGTCGAAAGCGACAACAGATCAATCCCAAGGATAACTTTTGGCCGGTAACAGCACGCACGAAAAACGGCATTGAGGCATGGTTCAAAGATCTCTCTGGCTGCAAACCACTGGTTACGCTGGCCAAAAGAGCACCCAATTTTAATAAGAAGGAAGAAATATTTATGCTGCTTTGCGAGTATCAGGTACCGATGCTCAGAGCCGCTTGGTTCATTAAATTAAGTTCAGCCTATACGGTCGCCGTTTCGGAAGCTAAGATTAAGAAAAGACAGTTGCCGGATCCTACTACAGGTAAAGAAAATTCGTGTCACCCATTAGTTCTTACATAATTTCAGGCTGGCAGTTGCAAAGTTTTCTGACTAAAACGTATATCTCCTTGAATGTTATCTGTGATCTTGATAACGCTTGCATTACGCGTTTCTCCGTTATTCCCATCTTTCTACTACAAACAGTCCTTGCGACATAACATTGCAGGGTCAAACCCTGGTTTGTGTTGGGATCCATTATTTTTCCGTCTATGGAATTGAACTTATGAGATTGACGTTTGCATCGTTGAAATGCAATGAAAATGATTATTTTTCAATTGCTCGAATTTCTCAGGTCAAATCTTCATTAGGAAAATCCATCAATCATTTTTTATATAGCTCATGTATGAATGTAAAATTTGAATATGAAATAATAATGCTGAGGAAATTAAAAAACAACCAAAGACTTAACGTTGCGTTCCAATGATGTATACTTCGACCCCATTTGAAGTTTGTATCATCGGAATGCAACAAAAGTTTTATAGGTAAAATATTTTTTGGTAAATTGGGGTTAGGAAAATCAATCAAACGTTTTTCAGGATCTTTATCATGGATCTAGGTCTAAATTTGCAAGGAAAATTTTCGAATAATAATGAAAATTACCAAATGAAAGTTCAGCATCATTGCTCTCTCTCTCACATATGACACTGGTGAAAATAAACTGACAGCGGACAGCAGCATTCATTCCTGTTTATTCTATAATTTTTTCATCCGCAGAATGGACAGGCACTCTGATAAAGTTCCTAAAAGATCAGCTATCTAAAATCCAAGAGTACTATCACTCGAGCAATACAAGCAGTAGTTCATCAAGCAACACCAGTAATGGTACATGCACAACACCTACGAACAGCAGCACCAACAGCAGTAGTAGCAGTAGCAACGGCAACCCTAATGTTCAGCCTTTGACGCCAAACTCGAATTCTCAGACGACACCTACCGGTACTTCGACGCCGGCGGCCACCAACGACGAATCCAAATTGGCACTGAAGCAAGCTCTGAAACAGTGGCATTACTGCATCCAATTGGCGAAATACATGTTTGAGGAGGGTCTCTTGGATCGTCAGGAGCTGTTACAGTGGATTCTCGAATTACTGGACAAGATGCGTTCGGCGCCGTCCGAAGATGGGATCCTCAAGCTTCTGTTGCCTCTCGCCCTTCAATACCTCGAAGAGTTCGTACAGTCGGAGCTCTTGGCGAGACGACTGGCTTATCTGTGCTGTAGAAAACTCGCTCACATGTGCAGCAACGTAGACCCGAGTCTCGTAGCTCCCCAGAGTCCGTCAGTCTCGACACCAATAAAAACGGAAACCCTCAATGGCAAAGAGACCGCGGCTGTCCTACCCGCACAACCGAATCCACTCACAATGGCGTTTAACGATTACTTGAGTTGCTCGCACCATAGAGACGTTATATACGCTCTGTCCACAATAATACAGGTAGGTGAATAAGATCGAACGACGATGAACTACGAATAGTTTTCATCACAGAGCTTCTTCTATTAGCATCAAATTGACACTTCATCGAGCTTATGATTATGTCGGATTAGATGTCACCTTTTTAGAATCACTTTTCAAATTTAGTCGACCGTTAGACATTGGTATTTTATCGCCACAACTTGAACCAACTTTGTAACTTGGTGAAGGGAGTCTTGTCTTGATGAATTTTTCGGGATTGCAATCCAAATGTGTTCCAAATGTTCCAAGATGGTGACAAATTACATTTATGAAACATCGCCAGAAAGTAGATGTGAGTACGGATTTTCTATTGCGCGCTCTAACTTCAATATTTTTTTTATTTACCTATTGACAATATCATTGGATATGTTGAATTTGGCTAGAATCGGCGGAAAGATTTAAATTTTACAGAATTTGGATTTCGTTGAGAAAATTCAGAGAACACTTACAACTAAACATTCAGACAACTTCCTCCGATCGTCAGATATGAGAATCATATGTTTTATACACGAGGGGTGGTTTTCTACATCGTTGGTGTTGGACGGTAGGAATTAGCTTATGAGAATCGGGAGAAAGGTTCAATGTTATACATTTTTTTATTTTTACATTCCAAAAATTTAGCAGCCGCTTCAGTTCACCCGAGTTCCGAAATATTCGGCTGATTTTTTTTTTACGCGAATAAAACACCATTGGTGGCCGGTTGATATTGTATGTAGCCTCAATGCTTTTCGGGGTTCGAATTTTGAAGAACTCTGTCTGTAGGTATGGAAAATGTAAACGTGGTACTTTTTTAAATGTCGAGATATAGAACGATTTTTTGTGTATAAATGGAGTATTGGGAATGGATAGTTTGGCAAAATAATCTGTAAATTAGAAACGTGGACATTGCTTCCGTATTGAATTTTTGTCTCGAGGCTTTTTCTGCAAACTAGCCACGGTCGAAAGAAGGACTTGCTCTTGAGGAAAATCTGTGAGCAGAGTCAATTATGAGAAATAAATGTGCAAGAAAAAACCAGTATTGAATTGTGTAAATTTGCAGGTAATAACGTTGGAGTGCCCAACGGCTTTGGTCTGGAACAGCGTCGGCGAGGGCAAAGCGCCCTCTGTCTTGAACGGTTCGCCTCTCGATTATTTGTTGTGTCCTCCGGCTGCGTTGCCCTGTCCGCCGGCGAGCGCGTCAAATCCAACGATGAAGCAATTGAAGGGTGCACAGGAAAATATACGTTTGCGATCCCAGGCTGCTGAGGGGCGATGGTCATGCGACAAATGGCAACAGAGTAGCGCCGGTATGACGACAACCAAGGTCTTGGCAGCTCTTGACGCCCTCGATCGTCACAGCTTCGATCGAATGGACGTGATGAATTCCCTCGATACTCTCTACATAAAAATATTCACGGCATCGCCACGAGAGACGAACACGACCTCGACGGTGAACTCGCCGAACACCGAGCGCGAAAATCCAAAAACCGAGTACAATCCGCAACAGGATTCGGCAGTCGTTGATATACTGTGCGAATGGGCGGTCAGCGCCGAGAGATGGGGTGAACATCGAGCAATGGCGGTCGCGAAACTTTTGGAGAAGCGACAGAGCGAAGCGACCGGTGAGAATAACGACAACGACGACAAAGACAGTGTTTGCAGTAACGGCATTCCACCGGGTTTGCCGATCTTCCAACCGTTGCTCATGCGGTTTCTCGACGTTGATGCCCCCGTTCAGGACAACTCGTCTCCACAGAGTAAAGCACAATTTACCAATCTCGTACATCTGTTTTCCGAGCTTATCCGACACGATGTCTTCTCTCACGATGCCTACATGTGCACCCTTATTTCAAGAGGGGATCTTATACAAGGTAATTGTCAGCCATTATCATTACCGTAGAGCGACATCGTCGGAATGAAAAACTGATAGTTAAAAGCTTTGAAAAAATAGCAAAAAGAGTGAGGGGTCTGAGGCTCGGGCTCTCATGCAACGGGTCTCGAGATCAAATTCCGTCGGCGCCGGTGCAATAAAAATCTGTTTTTTCTTATCTTAAGTTTCTCGACTACATTCCCGATGGTTTGGACTCCACCTTCATAAATCCATGCCCGAAAATGTCATTATAATGTGCGAGCGGTCGCTTTTCGGCCTCGAGATGTTTGTCCCGTAGTTCTTATTGCACCGTCGCTGGTTAGCTCGTTGAATCACAACTGAGAAGGTGTCTGAGTTAAGCGCCTCTGGTAATTGTGCTAGAGTTAACTTTCGTTGCTATCGAGTGGACTTGCGCCAAGCTCCATCAACGCTAGGTTTTCTGTAGTTTCTGTTCCCCCTCGACGAATGTGATCCAGTTAGGCAAGTCGGTTGCAGCCGCATGAGAAAAGCGTATAAGATATATTTAAAACAGTGGGGTATGTTAAAGGGGAAGGAGCTCGTACAATCGAGGAACACACAATAGATAAAAGATGCACCCATGCGGAACGTATAGATTTCTTATGACGATAAGACGATCGTGAGGTTGCTCCAATAGATTGCAACAAAACAAGAAGGTCGCAATAAATTGCAACAAAACTCTTGTCTGGGAAGAGAATAGTCGTTAATATTATTTTTATGTTCCAAGGTCCTGCAGCGAGTAAACCAGGAACTCCGAACAATCGAGATCTCATTGACGAGGACAGTTTGTTCCCGGGCATCGACCTCAAGCCCCCGAAACTTGAGGTGCCCGATCACGGGAGAGCGATGGATTACGATGATAGTAAGATCGACGACGATCTGGACAAGCTGTTGCAGCATATTAAGGAGGATCAGCAAAATAGCATGGACGCGCCCGACAGTCCGAAGGACGACGCGCTCGGGGGCCACGGAGCGCACGAAGGGCTCGACTCCAAGACGCCTTCGAGTCCGAGTCGGCATTTGCTCTACACAACGCACTTTCCGCTGCCCCAGGTAAATTGCATCCCTTCGGTCCTTGTTTGCGGGCAAGAACGTAGAATCCTTTTGCTTTATGACTCGACGACTCTTTAGGACGAGACTTGCAGTCAGCACGATTGCAATCAGCGTCACGTATTGCTGTACGGTGTAGGACGCGTACGCGACGAGGCTCGCCACGTGGTGAAAAAGATGACCAAAGAGATTTGCAAGCTGTTTGGCAAGAAATTCAGCATCGACGTTGCCGAGGGCGGCAAAGTGAAGAAACACTCTAGGAGCGAATTCAATTTCGAGGCTATAACGCAAAAATTTCAGAGTCTCAGTTATTTCGATCAGCACGTTGTGACGTGGCAATGCGCGACCCAGATAATCGAGATGCTGAATACTTTTGCTCTCGCTGGCTCGTCGTATCTTCCGGTGCAGGAACACGTTGCTTTTCTCTTTGATCTGATGGAGCTTGCCTTGAATATTTACGGCTTGATAGACGTGTGCATACAGATACTCAAAGAATTGCCCGAAGTCGAGTCACAGCTTGGTGTACGTAATAGCCAACTGGTGAGAAGTTACACAACTACTTTGAGCCTCTACGTTGTCGGTGTTCTCAGAAGATATCACTGCTGTCTTTTGCGTGAGTGCTTGCACCGAATTTCCTTAAAAAGTCCTCATCAAATGTGTCGTTTATTCGCCCAATGAACTTTTAGAAAAATTGCATTATCTATATTTTCAGTATCCCCGGAACAGACGACCGCGGTTTTCGATCTACTCTGCAAAGTCGTCAAGCACGTGTCGAATCCGAGCGATTGCAGTTCCGCGGAACGTTGCGTACTCGCTCATCTATACGATCTCTACTCGTCGTGTTCGTTGTTGAAAACTAAGCCCCACGGGGTCGAGCCTTTCAGCAATGCTTATCCGAAGATTCGTACCGCCCTTTACAGCGCTATTCAACCAACGCCTTCAAATCACGTATACAACTCGCAATTCATGCTCGAAGTGTTCAACAGTCCGAGACGCGGTGGTAAAATCGAGCCTCAGTGGCCGCGACAACTCAACGAAACGCCGGCGAACCGTTACAGTTTCGTGTGCAATGCCATTGTCGCCGTTTGCAGCGAAACTGACAACGATAAGTTGAACGACATAGCGATAACTTGCGCTGAATTGACGGCTTGTTGCAATCCACTGAGCGCCGAATGGCTCGGGGTTCTCATGGCTCTCTGTTGCTCCTCGAACAGTTCGGCGTTCTATATCGACGTTCTCAATCAAGTGGACGTCCAAGATTTGAGTATTCACAATTCATTGGCAGTATTCACTTCCATATTAATTGGTAAGCACTCGCGGACCCTCTCGTGTAAACTTTTGTATGGTCGCAATCTATCACGTAGAAAAGGCAACAATCGGAAATTTCCATTGGTTTTTTTTCCCTTTCGTGTTCGCAGCGCGTCACTGTTTTTCTCTCGAAGACTTCGTCGTGCACATTGCCCTGCCGTCTTTGGTAAAAGCTTGCAACGAGGGTCGGGGTGATGCGGACACCGAAGCCGAGGCGCGCGGACGTTTGACCTGTCATTTGCTTCTTCGTCTGTTCAAGACGGTCGAGTGCCCGCAACCAGCGCTCTATTCCGTTAGTACTAGTCCACATCCGCTGCCTAGCGGAAATCCACGCGGTTACAGCATAAAGCTCAGTTGCGATCGTCATTTGCTCGCTGCGGCTCACAATAATATTCGCGTTGGACCCGTGCTCGCCGTTCTCAAAGCTATCCTCGTGGTTGGCGACGCCACCGCGGGTAAACAACCGCCGAAGAAGCCCGACTTGCCAATGGTACACTCGGGGCAGACCAGTGGACCGGCGAGCGTCGGAGGTTCGGCCTCCGGACCCGGTGAATTGTCGATAAGCCACATACTCGGGACTAGCGATATTCTAGGAGGTGGCGATGACTTGGGCCTCGAATTGGCGATGTCCTCGTCAAGCAGCAGCGCCGGTATTGCCACTGAGAACGTCAAAGGACTCTCGGACTTTGCCCAGCACGTGTTACGACAGATATGCAGTCAGGAATGGGTGCTGGAGAGGTGTTTACAAAATCCTGAGGAACTGTGTCATCCGGATATGCTGCTTGACAATATGCTGACGCCCCGGCAAGCGCAGCGCCTTCTGCACATGATCTGTTATCCGGAAACGTCGTTGGACGCCTTTCACGACCAACGAACACACATAACCAGTATTCTTGAGAATCTCGAACAGTGGAGCCTTCGTATGTCCTGGCTGGATCTTCAACTCATGTACAAACAATTTCCACCGTCTTCGAACGATCTGTCGCAGTGGCTCGACACCGTTGCTAAAGCGGCGATCGACGTCTTCCAATTGAACACTCCTCTCTCGGGCAAAACGGACAAGCGTTCCGATTCCATCTGGCTGGTTGCGCCATTGGTCTCGAAATTACCGTCGGCGGTACAGGGTCGAGTGTTGAAAGTCGCGGGACAGGTTCTTGAGTCGGGGAATTGGTCGAAGACCGCCGGACGCGAACGAGGCCGACTCAAGTCTCCCTCACTCTTCAATCATCAACCTTTCCTCTCGTTGGTTCTGACCTGCCTAAAGGGCCAGGACGATCAGCGCGAGGGTCTTCTAACTTCGCTCCATTCGCAGCTTTCGCAATTTCTTACTACGAGCAAGGAAGAGAAAAACGCCGGCTCGGAAGATCCAAAAGGTCGCGAAGTAGTTCAGGACGCTCTGCAGCTTCGGTTTAGCCTCGTAGGCGGTGTTTTCGACACGATACAGAGGAACACGACTGTCACTACGGATTGGGCGATATTGCTTGTACAACTCGTAAGCTACGGTGTCATCGATCTCAACAACAATTCGGAACTTTTTACTACCGTTGTCGATATGCTCGCCACACTCATACATTCCACTCTTGTCTCGGACTCCCAATCCGAAAAGGACGAGAACAAAAAGCACTACCAGAATTTAATGAAGAAATTAAAGAAGGAATTGGGCGATAGAAATTCACAGAGCATACAGTTCGTCAGGCAATTGTTGCCCCTGCCGAAACTCACAATGGAGGTTATTGCTTGTGAACCGGTTGGATCCTTGACAGACACGAAGGGGAATAAGATCGCCGGTTTCGACAGCATCGACAAAAAACAGGTGAGAAATCATAATAGTCGGTTTTTCGTTCAGACCCCTAAGGATACGGCGTTTTCTTATTTTTTTTTCTTTTTTTTTCGAAATTTTCTCTTCCAGGGTTTACAAGTCTGTGATTCTCAGAGGGTTTCCGCGTGGGAGTTGCTGGAGGGTCACAAAAATCCGGCTCCTCTGTCCTGGGCCTGGTTTCGAGCAGTGAGAATCGAGCGCAAGCCTCTGACGTATCAGAGCGCCCACAAACTTCTGCGGTATCACACACACAGTCAAATAAGACCGGCGAATCATTACCTCGATCCTCCGCCCCTGCCTCCCGAAGATCTCGAGCCTGACAAGAAGGAATCGGAACCTGGGAAAGCGGACACACCGATGAGCGTTGATTCGCCGAGTCGTAGCGCCGGTGGGAGTGTTACCGGCACCACAGGAACGACGACTACTGGCAAGGGTAAAGCTATGAAGCCTCGAAGACACAGAAAGAACAAGAACGCTGCAGCTCCAACCGTCCCTGTGCCGCAGCCGATTCCGGTACGTACGCTATTACGAAAATGTACCGATCGAGATTCTCTAGTCGTGTTGGGGCCTCAATTTTTTTCGTTTCTATTTGTTGTTCCCTAGCAACAGGCCCCCGCTCCCATGCAACAACTCACATACGGCACTCCGCAGCAGCAGCAGCAGCAGCAGCAGCAGCAGCAGCAGCAACAACAACAGCAGCAGCAACAACCTCAGCCCCAACAAATTCCACAGCAAGCACCACAGCAACAAACGCAACAGCAGCAGCCCCAGGCACAGGTCGTCCAACAAGCCGGCATGTTTTCCGGTCAACCTCCGCAGCCTCAGCCACAGTGGTATCCGAATCAGCAGGGGCACACGCCTCCTCAGCAATACAGTTACGGTCAACAGTTGCCACCAACGCCGGTCAGTGGTCCGCGTTACGAGCGCCCAGGCATGAACAATCAATCCAAGCAGGCTCTCTCGAACATGCTGCGCATGAGATTGCCGACCAATCAATTTATCGGCAATCAGCAGCAGCCGAACGCTCCACCAGTCGCGGCACCCGGAGCTTTTCCGGGAATGCAAAGGCAATTTATACGTCAGCAATTGAGAGCTCAGGCACACGGTGCACCGGGTATAAGTCCGACCCAGGGAATGTTTCCACCGCAGCAACAACAACAGACCATGTATCCGAGTATGCAACAAGGCATGAATCAAAATTACGCGGGTTACGGTGGTCAACAGATGATACCGCAACAGCAGCAGACTTCCCAACAACAACAAGTCCAGCAGCAACAACAGCAACAGCAGCAACAACAACAACAGCAGCAACAACAGCAACAGGTTCAACAGCAGCAGCAACAGAGTCAGCAGCAAGTACAAGCAGCTCAGCAGCAACAAATCTTGCAGCAACAACAACAGCAGCAGCAACAACAACAGCAACAGCAGGCCCAGGCTGCTCAACAGCAACAGGCCAGCATGATGACGCCCCAACAACAGAGCCTGATGTTCCAGAATCAGCAGCAATTATTGGGCACACAAAGAGGACAGGAGTACATGCAACAGCAGAGGATGCAACCAGGCGCCACCAGGCCGCCTTACCTTCAAGCACCAAATGGCACGATGAGCACCATGGGACCCATGGGCGCGGGTGTTCAGAACCAACCGGCACCACCTTACAGGCAAACTGGCGGAAAACCCGGCGCTGTTGGTGTCGGCAATGTCGGTGCCACCACCGTTGGATTACAGTCCAATCAACAGTTTCAACAAGTACGTCGACAAGCTTTACCTCCGGTTTAGCTGTTACCCAGTTATTGCGGGTATCCGTTGCTTGAGAACGAATACGCTTGGTCGATCGTCTTGGGGAAACGCCGGCGATCCTGCTTTCAATTCTTCGCGAAATTCACTCTTACGACAGCAATTTCTTTTTTATTTCAGCAAGCGATAAATCAACAACGCATGCGACAACAAATGCTCGCTATGCAACAACAGGCGCAGCAGCAACAACAGGTTCAGCAACAGGCGCAACAACAGCAACAGGGGGCTACTGGCGGTCAGCAACCCACGCCACAACTCGTCGCTCATCTTCAGAGACATCTGAGTCAACCACCACAGCATCCCTATCAGCATCAACCGCCACCATATCAGTGAAAATTCCGGAGCCAGATGGACTATCGTAAATGTATTGATTCGAGAATTTTTTGTTGTAAAGGCCGAGAAGTTTCCTCGTCGCTAGGCGTGATCACGACAATTGTGTAACACGTAACTTCGTTTGGAATTGTAAATATATTTCTACTCGGACGAACATCGCGAAATGTCGAGTCCATTGTGTGAAGAATATTCGAGGGTTGATCGCGCGAAAACAACGAAAAGACTATTGCGATTCGGCGACTACACCATTACCAATATTATAATGTTAACATTAGAAGCCCATAATAGCATGATGAGCAGTATATACACATACGCATATAACGAGAGGTATTTGTATCTTTTTCTTCCCAGTACGGCGAGGATTACTATCGCTGAACAGTGAACTCTTTCGATTTCATCGAATTCACGTTGTTTTATTTAAATGACATACATTGGAAGCCAAGCGAATACGTGAAGTACAGAAGCATAGACCAATTTAATATTTTTACAAAGTGTATGATTGCGTGTGTGCGCGTGGTTGAATGCAAGTGTAGATACGGTAGCTTTGGGACCAAATTGTACGAATATAATTCCCGAAGTTACACCACATTTCAGCCCGCATCCGTGCCCTCAACCTATTCTTACGAGTTGTAAATATGTGCTGCCACTCTTGGGTAATCAATTATTGCATTTTAGTAAAAACAAAAAATCAAACTCGGCAATGGAATCATGAATTGACTTTTGATAATGAATTATCGGACGAACGCGGACGGTACGATAAAGAGTAACATGATCAGCTGAAAACTGGTGCAGGAATTTTGAAATCGATTGAAAGAAAAATATTGTACTTTATGAAAAATTTACAATTGGTACCATCAAATATATAGAAAAATAAAGAGTACAAAAGTTGTACTGGGATTTTTTCAAAGCACGAAATGCACAGTAGCAGTCTATCCGAAGGAATCTTTTTCACAAAAGCTCTCTGTAGTGGATTGTTTTCAATTTTTTTTATAGAATCTCGACCAAAATACCAAGGCATTTCTTTATGTAGAAATACAATGTTGGCAGACTACCAAAGTTTTTTTTGCGTAATGTTGAAAAATCCTTGTAAAATGAAGATTTGTATAATTTTTTTCGAAAGGTATGCGTAATTTCTTCAAATTCAATATTTTCTTGAAATGCTAGCTCGTACTCTAGAGTTTTATATCTACAGTAAGAAATGCTTTCGTATTTTGGTTCAGATTCAATTTTTTTAATTGACAAAAAGTTGGACGCAAAGATTTTTAGCGAAAAAGATGGCGTCGGACAGACGATGCAGGTGCCGCTATTTTGTATGAAAAACGTTCCCAAAAGAAAATCAATTTTCAATCAAGTTAATTAATTCTTTGGAAATCGATTTCCGTCTTCATATCAGTTTTCAGCCAACGGTGGTATTATCCCTTAAACGAAAATGAAACAATGATACATTTTAGATATGGGCGCGCGACTAATTATTCCGGGACCTTTGTACATTTCCATACAAACTAAGTTAATTATGATTCATTAGAATTATCTATGTGAAAAGTTGTGAGCGACCTTGACACTAGGTGCATTTTGTAAACAGTTTTCAATTGGTAAATAATCATTAATTATAACGTTTATTTATGAAGTCACAGCGCATCGTACAAACATATCTTGTTTTTAAATAACACTTTTCGTTAAATCACGCAAAAAGTGCTCGGCTCGTCGACGTTCTGACAGATGTGAAGCCGCAATTCTTACTTCTATTCATATCGGACCATGGAGTTTTCCAATTCCCTACTGTTCATAGGTAAGGAATGTAACTTCACAACCTAAAATCATACATAAGAATCAGGTAAATTTTCTGTAACAGTCAGACATTTGATAATTATCGTATTGTTATCATTTTTTTGTCAATTTAATTCCCAGAAACAACAATAAACACATGTAAATAAATGAATAAATCTCTGTGCGTACACGACTTTTTTAACGTGGTTTCTTTTATCAACTCACATATTTATATGTAAATACGTTTTTAATTCTACATATTTACTGTAAACTCACCTTCCGTTTTTTCTTTTCATTATTCCCGCCATTTCAAAAAGAGAAACGCCAGAGTGTTCTCACCGGCGGCAGCCTCAGTGAAACGTGACGATTCTAAAGAACCGCCATAGATGTTGGCTGCTGTGGGCAAAAAAAGGGTTTACTCGTGCTAATGAAACCGAAATTTATGGGCTGGCATAATTTGTTTATTTATCGTAGCCTCATGTTCGATTTGAAATCATAGTGCTTGCCAAACTTGCCAACGAAAACTCATGGAGGTTGCACAAATCATTTTTAATATGTCAGCAATCCTAGAAGAGAATTGCCTAAATAGTGTATGCTCCGCAGACACGAAAACCGTTACTCCAAGTATTCCGTTTTTATCTTTGCAAGCTCCTTTTTGATGTATCGCAGGAAATAAGTTTGCCTGCTAACTTCAATGGCAAACCTGAGAAGGACGAACAAGAATAAAGGCCACGTCCATTGAGCTTTAAAGGCACATTCGGTAGCAAGCCTCAAACCTTTTACTGAATAATCATTGGCTAGTTTTTGGATAAGCAAAAATGTGCATAGGGCTCTAAAAAAACATTTGCCAGTAGTTTCTGATTTGTAACTCCTCGTTAGCCTGCCTGAAATTTTGATTGGTGGGAAAATTTTATGTAAAACACTGGAAATTGTACATACTAGCTTGGTCTGTGACCCTCTGGTGCATAAAGACACATCTATGCAACTGAGATCTATTGGGGGTTAGTGTTGCTCGCTCAGAGGCTAATTATTCCGTCCACGTCACAGTCTCTTGAGTAACACATTCCATAGCCTGTCTCCTATATTGCTTGTTAAAGCAAGACTTGCACCGTGATTCACTCTTCATGTTTCTTGTGCATATCGCCCTTTTAGCACCTACTGACTCTCTGCTTAAATGACCCCTTCCACACAGCAGGATATTGGATTTTAATAATTGAATGTATTATATCAAGATGTTGCCGTACATACACATATCTTTCTCTCTTTTTGTCTGTGGGCATGCGTGCATACAGGTCGGTATCTGTGTGTGTGATGTATTCAAAATACGATATACAAAATAAACTTTTCCAAAATGATTAAATATGAAAGATATAAGCTAATAAACTGTAATGGTGAAACTAATAAGCAGATATAGCATTGTATATTCACCGTCATTCGGTCCTTAATTTTGGGTATATTCTGTTATTGCGGTGTATACAGTTATGTATTCAATATCGAAAAAGCTTTTTGTTCACATTATTGTACGCAATAGAGATATTGCCTTATACATGGCATTTGAATGCGATAATTGCTTTTGGCCAATTTATCTGTTTTTTTAAAGCTAATGTGGCGATCGACATTTGCAATTTTATATCTAGCAGTCGTTTATAGTATAACTATTTTCAGATATCGCGATTAACAGTGATTAACATCTGCCAATTTGAAACATGCTACATTCGTGACTTGATCACACAATTATTATAGCAAAATTCATCAATGGCACACTGCACCAATACAAAGAGTGACATGTGCTGTTTTTTTCGTAAATGGAAATATTTCCGAAATGTTATTTCAATTTATTTATTATTCACACAGAACACATGTCTCCCTAATTCTCATTTTTTCGCTTGCTTGTTTGATTCATTTGTTCCCTTGTTCGTAATTGAAAATTCGAACATTTGCTTTGTTACTCTGCTTGTTTATTACGTAATTTTACTTTTATAATGTTTGTTGTGTACTGCAATTACCTTTGTAGCATAATGCCCAGTTCGTGTTGTTTTCTAGCCTCCATTCATAGTCTTACTATATGTCAAAATACATCAATCACTTTTCAGCGCTTCTGGAGACTTCGGAAGGAAAGAAGGTCTACTTACTTTTGTTGACTTATAAACTTGTTGGCCCGTTGGCGATTTTCAATTCCGAAATACCCGTCCATCTTTTCCAACTTCACAGGGTGTTGGCATCCTACAAAGGTTACATAGGTCGGAATTCAGAAAATATTAGTTGTACTCCGAAATAAAGAGACCATTTTTTCTCGTTTTTCATTCCGCTTATTTAATTGTCTGGTTAGTTGAACTTACGTTGCTCCAGGGAAATCATTTTTCGATGCAGTTCTCCACGAAAAGGTGTACAAAGGCGACGGCGTGGAGAGCAAATACAGGAGACCAAACTACAATGGGGAAAGAGTGAATAAAGTGTACCCAAAAATACGAATAACGGATAGCGCGTCGATCGAACAGACTCATATTATATCCATGGATGCTAGAGTGGGAGGAGTCTGACCCACGATCTTACATACAGGTCTGACAACGGCGGCAGTGGGGGTAGGCACCCTTAGCCGTTCTGTTTTTTATTCCGCTTTCTGCCGCTTGGTGCGTGACGGCAAGGGGAAGAAGTGGTGCGACGAAGAGAGAAATAGCTCTTTTGTCCTTTTCCCTCCTGAACGCAACGCATGCGCCGTTTACCCTAACTTAATATACTACTCGGACTGCATAATATACGAAACCAATAAAAAAAATGTGTTGATAAAAAGAAGATGACTACTTTCATCTTAGAAAAAAATGGAAACTTTTTGAATACATTAATTCATACCAGCACATATTACGACCATTTACATCCTTTTTTCTCCAATGTCTCACAATACATTGTTCTTCGAAATGTTTTTCGCACACGTACTGAGACACCGATGTGTTGGTCTAGTGGTTAGCGTGCTTGCCTCTGGAATCAACACATCGGGAGGTCGCGGTATCGAATCACCGTCTCGTAGTTTCGGAGAGAAATAAAAACACAGGCGTGACGTAGCTCCAGTTCTACACAGATGTCGCGCGCCCGGACCGGTACGTGTGTGTGTCCGGGTGTGTATGGCTGTAGCCTGTGAGCTATTTCTCGACGAAACGCGACTAGCTCCGAGGCTGGGAAGCGAACCCGTGACCGGCTGTATTGGTATAGGTTTTCCGCAGTTTCCCTATACCCATGACAGAAAATGTTATGGTGAATGCGATACAGAGGGGAAGTCGGCTGCGGCCGCAAGGTGGGGATCGATCAGGGATGTGGATCGGAGAAAATGGTGGGAAATGTAAAAAGGGAAAATCCCTGTACATGGAAGCTACAAATAGCGAAGCGTTCGCCGTAGCAGATATAATAATAAAAAATAAACGTACTGAGACTCTCTCAGTCCCGGAATAGCATTGAGCCATTTTTTGTGTCGTTCGACGTTTCTGGGCACGCGAAACACGAAGCATTTCTGCTTACAATTTTTGTACCCCGTTTTACAATTGCGAATCGCGCAACCCCTAGCCATTTCGCATTTTTTTTGCAAACACTACCAAAAAAAAATCACACGTATGCGTAAAAACTCGATGAAAAATGTATCACGGTAAATCGCGTAGAACCTTCTGGTGTATGGTCGAAAATAAAGGTTATTTCGACAATCGCGCCACGAAAACATACGTAAACACCTTGGTTCCATGCGCCGGTAAGAGGTAAGGGGGAAACTACTTCCCCTTGCTAGTAGCGGCGCCTAGTGAATCGAAGAGTGAAGCCGATAAGCGTGCCTACCCCCACCACGAAAATTTGGACCTGTATGCAAGACCTGTATGTAAGACCGTGGGTCTTACATACAGGTCTGACAACGGCGGTAGTGGGGGTAGGCACCCTTAGCGGCTCCGTTTTTTATTCCGATTTCTGACGCTTGGTGCGTGACGGCAAGGGGAAGTAGTGGTGCGACAAAGAGAGAAATGCTCTTCTGTCCGTTTCCCTTCTGACCTCAACGCATGCGCCGTTTTCCTTAACTTAATATACCGTACTGTCGTGTAAACTGCATAATATACGAAACCAATAAAAAGCGATAATACGATCATTTACATCCTTTTTTCTCCAATGTCTCACAAGGCATCGTTCTTCGAAATCAGAGATTAGTAGGGAGATGCACAACGCTCCCCTTTTTGGCGTGCCTCGTAAATGGCGCTAAATCGCGGCGGTGAGTTCGGGAGTATGTTTTCGTGATCATCGCCTCTGTCAAGGTTGCAGATTCCCTTGTACCCGCGCCAGTCCGTGATCGCCGCTCAAGTCGGTATCGCAGTCAGCGTGAACACGAATGGGTAGCTCGGTGGGGGAAAAGTCTCTGCTCCTCGCAAATCGCGCTCGCTCGACAGGCGAACGGAGCGAGGTTTTCCGTCCGATCGAGCTCGACACATATGTGTGGCCGTACTGCGGATTGGAATATGCATTAAATGAATTTCAAAGTGAAAAACATGTATCGAGATCATTGTTTTCTCTCGGTTGCCCGTTTATGCCGAAAATGCGGGTTAAAAGAATTAACGACGAACCGCGTTGAAAAATAAAACGCCGAAACGACCGTGGAAGGTTTAAAAAGAAATCTTGAGCCTTTGTCGCGATCGTTTTGGCATTTTTTTTCAACAGTAAACATTATGGATAAGGGTGTATCATAATTGTTTCTCTATCTGCAATGAGCGTCGTGGCTGAGTTGGCAGCGTGACAGATTAACGATGCTTACGATACGTACTTACTCTCGCTTTAGCTATTCTCACTTGTTCAGGCATTATTCATGATATTTAATGCGTATATGCTTAATAAAACAGTAAGACATCGCTATCGGGGATCGAACCCGCGTCGTCGACACTCAGAACCCGCACGCTGATATCTCAACCGCGAGGCTCTTGTGACTGCAAACCTGCCTTACGTATACAGTAGAACCTCTATTATCCGAACCAATTGGGACCGAGACTAGTTCGGATAATCAAAAGTTCGGATAAACGAAACGTGGGTTTTTTGGGACGAGATCATCAACAACACCTTTTTACATAAAAACAGTACCTAAATATATATTTAAATTTGACATACATATTGACGTTGAAACATATATATATATATATATATACAGGGTGGTCGGAACATTGACGTCCAAAAATAAAATTTAGGTCCCTTGTATCGTGGGGTATCCGAATAACCCCCATGTATGTCCCGCAACTTTTCATAGTTTTCGAGTTACGAATTTTAAAAAAATCTAAAAAAGTAGAAGACTGTCGAGATTTTTTTTGGCGACTGAAGATTTATGAGTAGTACTTTTATGCATAAAATAATGAGCTTCGTAACTGTGATGGAAGTTATGAAAATGTTGGTCTAAAGTGAAAAATTTACGTTCGGTAAATTATGACTTGAATTTTCAACTTTAAATTAAAAATCTAAACAGGTGACTTCATGGTTCCTAATTAGGCCCCAAGAATGCGCCAGACTCTCAGCTTTCATAATCATTAAAAAAAGTAGTACTTAATAGGGCTACTTTGGCTACAATTGACCTTCAAAGACAGCGAGGTAGAAAATGCTTAAAATTAGCCATCAGATTAAAAAAAAAATCTGCCCATTTTATCATTCCTAAGATTATTTAGTTTGTTAACTAACCAAAAATGACTGAAGCGAAAGCTAAGATTTAAACATGTGGACGTTTATTTTTTTTTAGTTTAATTTAAGTTTAATGAATTTTGCGCGATCCGTTCTCGTGGATCAGGTAAAAGAGTTGCACCCTCGTTTACGCGATCCGTTCTCATTACGAGAACGGATGGCGCAAAATTCATTAAACTTAAATTAAACTAAAAAAAATAAACCTTCAAATGTTTAAATCTTAGCTTTCCTGCAGTCATTTTTGGTTAGTTAACAAACTAAATAACCTTAGGAATGATGAAATGGGCAATTTTTTAACTTCAATTAGATGGCTAATTTTAAGAATTGTCCACCACGCTGTCTTTGAAGGTCAATTGTAGCCAAAGTAGCCCTATTAAGTACTGCTTTTTAAAATAATTATGAAAGCTGAGAGTCTGGCGCATTCTTGAGGCCGGATTAGGAACCATGAAGTCACCTGTTTAGATTTTTAATTTAAAGTTGAAAATTTAAGTCAATTTACCGAACGTACATTTTTCATTTTAGACCAACATTTTCATAACTTCCATCACAGTTACGAAGCTGATTATTTTATGCATAAAAGTACTGCTCATGAAGATTCAGTTGCAAAAAAAAATCTCGACAAAGTCTTCGACTTTTTTTTAGATTTTTTTTCAATTGGTCAGGTCGAAAATTCTCAAAAATTCAGAAAAAAATTCATAACTCGAAAACTATGAAAAGTCGGATACACATGGGCGTTATTCGGATACCCCACGATACAAGGGACCAAAATTTTATTTTTGGACGTCAATGTTCCGGCCACCCTGTATATGTGTGTGTGTGTGTGTGTTTTTTTTAACACCTGAAAAAAGTCGAATGCCTTTTTGAATATTTTAAAAATAAAATCGTCCATTTGTATTTGACGAACGGCTGTAACGCGTTTTTGAGCGTCTCAGTCTCGCAGCCGTTTGAGAAGGAGAAATTGCGTTGGGTTGCTCATTGTTGCTCACGATGGTGGCAACGAGCAACAATGTATCTTTCGCGCCAACGTTCGGATAATTGGGCGTTCGGATAAACTAAGTCATCGTTCGGATAATTGAGGGTTCAGATGATCGAAGTTCGGATAATCGAGGTTCTACTGTACACACTTATCCAACCTTTAGAAAAATCGCTGCAGGACCAATTGCATATTGTTTTTATGACCCCAAAGTATTTTTGAAGCCAAAAAAAAACGATTTTTCCAAACTCCTAGAATGGAGTTATCCCTTAAAGAAAAGAAATGGATTTTTTGATCGTTGTAAATGTATATCCCCTCTTAAAGACTTTAAAAGAATCTCGTGCGTCGTAGCGAAAATCGGCAGAAAATTATGAAGCAACTCGGCCACTTCTTTGATGTTCGCTATTTCGGTGTTCGCTATTTTGGACCATCGCTCGTTTGCCTATCTTAGATCAAAACTTTCGAAGTTTGTATCCTCGATATATAGCTTTTTGCTATAGATGGTATTACCAATATTAGATACTCACTTCTTTCTATTTCGGAGATGTGAATGTTATTGAAAATGTGTTTTGAAAAAATGCCGATCGAGAAAGATTCAAAGTTCTCTTTGAGCCTTTCTCGATCGTTTCGCAACTTTTCCTCAACAATTTTTTCAGTTAATTTTTTAAGGGGAAAAGTAAAAACTCATTTACGTTTTGGCGGAAACATTTATTTTTTTGTCATATTATCCAGGATTGTTTGGACCAAATTTTGGAACGCCCGCTCGTTTTGAGCAATTTCAACGTGCATCCGGCGGGGCGATCGACTGCGGGTTCGGTCGCGTCGACGTTGGATAAGTTGGAAAAAAGTGCCAGAACAATCGAGAAAGAGAAACTTTGAGAAAAAAAAACGTTCCGTTTTTCTTGATCGTTTCGGCATTTTTTTCAACACATTTCACATTGGATACGTGTCCAAGCCTAAGGCAGCTTTGCGGTCACAAGTGCCTCGTGGCTAAGATATCAGCGTCCGAGCTCTGAGTTACGGACGGCACGGGTTGATCCCCCCGTAGCAACATTTTTTTTGTCATACATATATGAATTAAATATAATAAATAATGCCTGGACAGGCGAAAGTAGCTAAAGCGAGAGTAAGTTCGAAATTTTCTGAATATAAAATGAAGGAAAAAAAATTGATTCACCGGGGATTGAACCCGGACCGTAAGCATCGTAATCCGTCACGCTGCCAACTCAGCCACGACGCTCATTGCAGATAGAGAAACATTTATGATACAACGTTATCCATAATTTTTAGTGTTAAAAAAAATGGCGAAACGATCGCGGCATAGGCTCAAGATTTATTTTTGAACCTTCCCTGGTGGTTTCGGCGTTTTATTTTTCACCGTGGTTCGTCGTTAATTTTTCTAACCCGCATTTTCGGCATAAACGGGCAATCGCGAGGAAACAATGATCTCGATACATGTTTTTCACTTTAAAATTCATTTAATGCATATCCAATCCGCAGTGGCCACACATACATGTCGAGCTCGATCGGACAGAAAACCCCGCTCCGTTCGCCAGTCAAGCGAGCGCGATTTGCGAGGAGCAGAGACTTTCCCCCGCCGAGCTACCAATTCGTGTTCTCGCTGGCTGCGATACCGACTGGAGCGGTGATCACGAACTCGCGCGGCTATAAGGGAATCTGCAACCTCGACAGAGGCGATGATCACGAAATCATACTCCCGAACTCGCCGCCGCGATTTAGCGCCATTTACGAGGCACGCCGAAAAGGGGAGCGTTGTGCATCTCCCTACTAATCTCTGTACATACAGGTCTTGCAACGAAGCTGAATTTTCGTGGTGGGGGTAGGCACGCTTATTGGCTCCACTTTTCGATTCACTAGGCGCCGCTACGCGTCGCTACTAACAAGGGGAAGTAGTTTCCCCCTTGCCTCTTACCGGCGAATGGGCCCAAGGTATTTACGTATGTTTTCGTGGCGCCATTGTCGTAATAACCTTTATTTGCGACCATATACCGGAAGGTTCTACGCGATTTACCGTGATACATTTTTATCGTGTTTTTACGCATAAGTGTGAATTTTTTTGGTAGTGTTTGCGAAAAAAATGCGAAATGGCTAAGCGTTGCGCGGTTCGCAATTGTAAAACGGGGTACAAAAATTGTAAGCCGAAATGCTCCGTGTTTCGCGTGCCCAGAAACGTCGAACGATACAAAAAATGGCTCGATGCTATTCCAGGACTGAAAGAATCTCAGTACGTGTGCGAAAAACATTTCGAAGAACGATGTATTGTGAAACATTGGAGAAAAAAGAATGTAAATGGTCGTAATATGTGCTGGTATGAACTAATGTATTCAAAAAGTTTTCAGTTTTTTTAGATGGAAGTAGTCATCTTTCTTTAAATCAAGACATTATTTTTTATTGGTTTCGTATATTATGCAGTTTACACGACAGTACGGTAAATTAAGTTAGGGCAAACGGCGCATGCGTTGCGTTCAGGACGGAAAAGACAGAAGAGCTATTTCTCTCTTCGTCGCGCCACTACTTCCCCTTGCCGTCACGCGCCGAGCGGCAGAAATCGGAATAAAAACAGAACCGCTAAGGGTGCCTACCCCCACTACCGCCGTTGTCAGACCTGTATGTAAGACCGTGCCTCTTATGGAGAAACTTGAAAAAAGTCGCTACAAATATGTGGTCAAGCAGGGATGGCGCCACTATGGGTACGTAACGTTTTGGCGCCGCCGCACAGTAGGAGAAAAGCCCAAAAACCTGGCCAAAACCTCAAATGACCTTTGACGGGAATGAAAATTGGCTTACAGGGGTTTTCAAGGTCGCTGATTACGAATCTGAAAGCCAAATTATCGTAAATAAAGTGGCCGATCCAATATGGCTGACATGAATGTTAAAAAGTTGCCAGATGTCGACAAAAATTGGTATTTACGGGTTTTCAAGGTCGCTGATTACGAATCCGCAAGCCAAATTATCGTAAAAAAAATGGCCGATCCAATATGGCCGACATGAACGTTAAAAAGTTACCAGATGTTGACAAAAATTGGTATATACGGGTTTTCAAGGTCGCTGATTACCAATCCGATATCTATTGTTTATAACTTGCAACAAAGAGCTTACAGCAAATTATTATAAACAAAATGGCCGAGTATCCTGCTAAATAGATAAATCAATATATTTAAAAAAAATCATCATAATAAAATAAACGTGAACAGTGTATTCTACGCAATTATTATTTTTATTTCCAAAATACATACGGAACGTTTCAAAAATAGAAAATTTTATTCTTAATCAAAATCGTAATCGGAGTCGGAGTCGGAGTCAGAATCATTATCCGAGTTTGTATCTATTACAACTCCCGGCACGGCTTCAATCTCGGCGCAAAATTCGTCTGCTGCAGCAGTCACTTTAGGAGCGATCAACATCGCTACAGCTTCCGGCGACAAACTCTTCAGCTTCTTCTGTGGTAGTCTTCTGACACTTGAAATGTACGGATCAGAAGTAAGTAAGAGCCGATGAAAAACATCTTCCATAGTTTTAACCCTGGAACTTTTTCGCGCAAAATCTTCTCAATATCGTTTGATGTCTTTGTTTCGAGCTTCCTGAGCATCTTCGGATAATTGGCCGATTGGTAATAGAGCATGAGTTATTATCACTGGACCATGAATTAATAGTTTGTGCACCGAAGTAGGCATGGAGTACCAAGGGTATAATGCAACGGTCTTTCTTGCCGTTTCAATAGCATACTGTTCAAATCTTTCACAGTTTATCTCGTGGCCACACGATATAACTTGTAAGATTACGTACAAGCGTTTAATAACTTCTTCGTTGACCCCCGTTATCGCAGCGGAAACCGTCGAATTTTCAAAGAATCGCCGAGCTGTGTTGCCATCATTGCTGCTGCCGTATCCAGGCTTTGGGCGATCGATATTTAGACCCAATTGCTTCTTGAATCCTTCTTGAATGGCCCTCTTGCGTTCCTGGGTAATTTTTTTTTCTTCGGCACTTCGAGCTTGCCATTTTTTAATGCCGAGTTTGTAAGACACGTGTAAGCAATACTCGAAGCACCGTATCCACGCATGCAGCGTCGACAATCCGAACTTCAAATTTGTTTAATTGATTTCCCTTTGCAATACAGTGTCGATGGCATTAAAATCTTTGCTGTTTGCTCCACACAAATAGCACCGTTGAGCAGATTTCGTCAATGATACAGCGTTGCAAACTTTACCATCTATCATGGTGAACAACAACTTGTACATTACGGAGATTTCTTTTCCATCTATTACACTTTCGAATGGACGAAGTGACTTTATTTGTTCTTCAACAATTTGGACTTCATTAAGTGTTGACTCTGTGTCTTCGCGTAGAAACAGTAGTCTAAGCGGTCTACAAAATCGTGGAGACGAGGGTCTGGGGTTCTTCCAAACAACTATTTCTTCCTTCGATTGTTGATCATAACACACGAGTTGTAATGGCACGACTGAAGTAAAGAATACATGCGCATCAGATTTGCTGTCATCACTGAACGTCTGCTTATATTCACTTTGCCCAGAACTTCCATCGCAACCCCACTTGCAAATCAAGTCCATTTTACGAACATTATCTGGAGTCAATCTTTGAATGAGTACATTTTGGACGAGTAAAATACGTTCAACTGTATGATCTAATAGTGCCTGTAGTTGGACTTCTGCACTACTCTCTGTAATCCTGATTGCATCACGTGGTGGATAACAACGCTTTTTTGCTTTCATCACTTTTTCGTAAGACGGATATAGCTTACAGTTATTTTCCTTCCCTAATCTTCTCATTCCCTGGTAAGTACTCTTGGAGAATTTATATTCAATCATAGCGGAAAGTGCAGCCTCTTCGGATAAAGTAATTTCATCCGTTGCTGAGTAAGCTTTACGATACTTGGAAGCTCTTAAAGGACTCGTCATTGTTACGTCCTTAATAACTTTTGCGGCGTCGGATTGTCCTGAAGAGCGAAGGCTCATCTGAGTAGCGTATGCTAACTCGACCGAGTTGAACGATGTACGAATATCTTGGGTCTTCCTTCGTTTAGATCTTTCACTGGACATTGTAAACTCAAGGGACGGGCGGCCGCCCGTATTACCCGGGCTTGTTACTACAGTGTCTGTAGGTGCGGCAAAACATACCTGCTTGCTAAGCCATTCACCGTTATTCTTGAAAAATACACAGGATTTTCTGTGAGCTTGTTGCCACCTCGTTCTCATTTGATTGAAGAGTATCGAAAAAGTCTGTTTCGAGTCCTCAGGCACTACAACTGTACGTCCGGTGTCCTTGGAAATTTTTTCTACCATAAATTCGATCAAGGAAGCGAATTTATCGGATAAATGCTCGCTGATTATCAGAAATACTTCTTTCCTTGTCAGCACCAATTCTTTGTAACCGGATCCTGTAATAAAGACATAAAATTGTAGAAAATTGGTGTTAAAGGAAAAGATAAAATTTTCAATTAATACAAAAACTTGAACAATGTACATTATTTTACCAAATAAATAACCGCAATAATTGAAATAATTTTAAGAAAATTAGACAGAAAATATTGACATGGATTTGGTTAAAAGAAAGCTTTGCTTACTATATAATATATATATATTCAAATATTTTATTCGAATGTTATAACATTTCATTCATATTTAAGAAATTTTTATGTGGTTGATTTTAATATGTATATATATATATGCATACGTATATATCATAATTAAATCACAGAAAATTTATATATATATATACACATACATATATATGAAAATAATTTATTTCAAGCGTATAACAGCCGTCTTGTCCGTTATGATGCTACTTCACCCATTCTCAGGTAGAGGCGCAGCGGCTGCTCAATAGTGCCGCGTGCACGCTCGGCTACCGCACGATGCGAAAAAAATCATAACGGACAAGACGCACGTTTTCCGCAGGTAACTCTTGTAAATTTCGAAAGCTTATACATTAAACTAAAGGCCGAGACTAGGAGCTTTGCAAAATGTGACAAAATATATAACTTTTCGGACCGTTGAAAATATAAGTTTTCAAAATTATTCAATTCTATTTATGCCGAAGGCTATACTACATTTCAATCATTTATACATAAACTTTCGATTCAACCGATGTAAAAACATGTTCTACATACCTCCAGAAGTCGTATCCATGTTGCAGAATTGAAATTAAACCCGTCACTTTAAAGTTATGGGTTTTTGAAGTCAGCGTTATTTTCGTCTGTTCAGCGCGTGACACGTACACTCTTCACGAACACTCACTGCCAACTGACGCTGCGGCGCAGGTATACACTTAAAGGGCTTTCCCTTCCACAATAGAATGCAGTTACTAGTCCTCTACCTGAATGACTACTCAACTGACCCTATTTCGAAAATTTATTTTTTGGGGTTTTGGCCAGGTTTTTGGGCTTTTCTCCTACTGTGCCCCGCCACTATTGCTAAGACCTCGAGAAGTGAGCTGCGTGTGACAGAAACGGAACAAACAAATCAAGGAGACTATAGGGAAGAAGTCCAATCTCCGCATTCTGGCGCGTCTGTAGAAGTGCAACAAATTAGGGTTCCGCATAAGCGGCGCTGGGAACGTTAGTCATTGTGTTCTCTATATACATGTATGTTTTGCGCATGCACTCTTATTACCTGTCCGTATTGTTATTAGCGGTCACATGAGCTGAAAATTTTTAATTTTCTTAACCTTAATTCATTTTATAATAAAATTTCGTGTAGCTGTAGTAGTGCCTTAAGATGTTTCTACATGCAAGTCGTGGTGCAATTACCCATCTAATTATGAAAAAATAACACCTAAAAAATGCCATAATAATTTATATCCGACGTAAATATAAATTCCATTCAAATGTGGTTATGTGGCCGACATTATAGTGTGTAAAGGACGTAGGAAATGTCTGCGACTGGAACATCCGAGAGTAAATTCCAACCTCACATACCACTGCGTCAAGTGTAGTGCTTCACACGAAAACGGAAAATGCACTTTCACTAACTCATCAGATAAACAGCTAGTGCACATCACCTAGTGCACTATAAGTGATACCTATACTACAAGGTCATATACAAACGCTCATAAAGTGAGATACATGAGACAACGACAACTCATAGAAAGAATTGAAGCGATATACCTGAAAGTCACATCGGAAATATCCTTTGCAAAAGCTATGGCACCACCCGCAGCGAGTGTATCAATACAGAGATTCGCTACGCAGTAGCGAGCATCATCCGCAGCATAATGAGATTCACCGCTAACATGAGCTGTCATTTTAGATTTTACATTTATTACAATAATATTAAGACTTAAAGATGCTGATAACAACAATCCAAAGTATACAATCTAATTATTACGAAGATGCGTTTGTTTGTTAAGTTTAATTTTACGCACAATATCAAAAAACTGTATGGCACCGCTCGAGGTTCTACTTTCGATTCTCTACTCGTAAAGTTTTTTTATAACTGAATTTTTTTGTTACGTCCTTTATTGGTAAATTAATTTTATTATTGATCAAATTAATGATGTTAGAAGAATCACAATAACGCAAATAAAAATAGTAATAATTCCTAAAAGCTATCAACGTCAATGTGTTTATTGATGGTTGATGTGCGACTGAAATAAAATTTCGACAATCTACACTTGTCATAAAGGCAAAAATATATTTTTCAATGTAATAATTAATTTGTTTGTCTTTAATAAAATTACGTCAACAAAAATAAATCATCGTGCGAAAAAATGATTTATGGTGGAACCTTTCTAATCAGCAGGAAAAAATGAAATGAAAACATTTTAGGAACATTCAAAGAATGTCCATATTTCTTCTCTCGTTGTATGCAGATTCTGGCCTCCAGGAACAAGTTGACCATGCACAGGTTGTGTTTGTTTGGGTAGGCCTCGCATGCTAAACGTAAAAAGAACATGTTTAAACATCTCACAAATATCACAGATATGTATACAGATAATAAAAAAAGTAATGTGCAAAATACTGTCCCTGATACAAAGTGTTGTGAAGAACAATGTTGTTTTCAGAACCCCGAGGATCTGAAACGCCAGACATCTTCGTTAAGGCTTAGGCCACAGTAACGGGTATAAAATCATGTGTATCTCATTTTTTTAACATCTGTGTCATACATAGTGTTTGATTATTATTATCAGCATTAGGTCTGATTAGATAAGCATTAGGATATTATTATCAGCAGGACGATAGGTGTTTTTTCGACGAGCGTCAACAATTTGCCGCCATAACAGTCAGTTTCACCCTGTACACTGGCTGTATTACTATATTTTTGATACACTAAAGATACGCACGACGCTCACGGGCCATATTTAACACCACGCTCTTGAATCAAATTTACGGACGTTTTTTATACCGATTCACCATATGAAGATTGGACTCCTTCCCTATGGCCAGGAGCCTAGATACCAGGAGGTTCAGTGGCAATGCAAAGGCGCTGAATAACGCGTCGCGGAAAATGTGTCGAAGTGATGGCGCTGGGGTGCAGCGGCACCTACATATATAGTAATATATTGGTCAACGAGGTGGAAGTGATCGGATGAGTTCCTAACCTCACGACAGACCGATCGTGACATCAAACGTCGAAATATCCGCCGATTCGTAATTTCCTCATGACGGTTCGGAAAAAAAACGCAAAAGCGAGAAAAGATCTCAAACGCAAACTCAAAATGGCGGCGATACAGCCCATCTAGAAAAACATGTTTTTTTTTACAAATAGCTTCACGGGAGAACGGGTTTCTCGTAAAATATAAGACCTGAAACAAAAACCAAAAAAATGACAATTTATATATTATTAGCTATGAGACTACCTAGAAATTAGCTTTCAAATTCTGAAAAAATAGCGCACTTTCAAGGAAATAAATCGATTTTTTGCCAAAAAAAAGCAGTAAATTGTTTATAGAAACAGTTTACATTTAATCAAAAAACGGCTACGTACTCCCATAAATAATGTAATTGTGAAGCTGCTATCAAAATTTCAAATCGATGCATGCAAAGGTGGTCGAGTAATCCGTCATCCGAGATTGAAAAAAGTGGTTTCGAGAAAAACGCGTTTAAAGTTGTACGAGCAACTGAGCGCGCGCTCCGAGGCGCTGCGGCCAAATCGATAATTGAACCTTTAAATTAAAAAATCGCTACAGGACCAATTGCATATTGTTTTTATGACACCAAAGTATATTCAGGCAAGAAAACGTCTTTCCAAAATCCTAGAGTGGTGTTATCCCTTAACACGAATGAGGGTTAGGTACATCATCTGTGATCTGTCTCAGATCGCACCCATGTTTAGCGTATATCTAAATACATATAGGTGCTGGAGCACCCCAGCGCTATCATTTCTCGTTCTCGTTTTGGGGACGAGTTGAAAGGCTTCGCTGAACCGCCTGGTATCTAGGCTCCATGCCCTATAGCACGGTCTTACATACAGGTCTTGAAACTCTGGCGGTGGGGGTATGTCCTCGGATTGAAGCATCGGCCGTTTCGCCTAGTGACCACGAGTGTCGCTGCAATAGAGTGATGCAGGCTGTGCGAGAGAGATGGAAATCGATTGTTGACTCATAGGAACCTAACCTAGCTGGAAAATTGGCTGGTGTAGGCAAATTATGATATTCAATGTCAAAAATGCATGGTGGACCTAAATACAATTAAAAGCAACTTTATCGTAAACCTGAAAAAAACCAAAAGACTATAATTATCCAAGTGGGTACAATGAATATGAATGTTTTTTTATATAGGTGTCAATTTGAGCTCGTGTTGGTGGAGGGATTCGGTGCAAGCTTCGTAATGCTGCTTTCAGGGGTTCGATCCGTGTGCGCTCGGTTTTTTAAAAACATGTTTTAGCTTTTATAAAAAATAGGCTTTACGCGTTGTTTTAATTGACCGGAAAATAAGTGGCAACTATTCCAGACCGAAGTGGAATCCAGACCGAAACACTAGCAGGATGTATTTCTTGCAAATGAAACAAATACTTAAGAAACAGTGCTTCTTTTGCAATTCTTTATTTCCTCTTCGAAAAATTTTAATGCATGTCCCAAAAAAGATTTTCAATAATCTCTACTTTGCAGTTTCCGAAACGGTTTGCGTTGGTAAATTTAAAAAAACACCTCTTTTCCGACCTTTAAGCGAAGGACTCTCGAGTCGGATAAATGAAAATAATTCACTAACTTTGTTTTATGTTTTCCAGCCTGGAAAGTATTTATTGTAATGATCCCAATAATTTTTCATTTTTTTTTCAGGTACCCAACGCCTGTTTCGCCCATTCTCGATGAATATATTTCGGTTCGAAATTATTTTCGCACACAACGTGTCACGGCTCTAATTTCCCACCTCCCGGTATCGCGGCCTCGCATTTTTTTAATTGCACTAAGTCTTTCGGCACCCGAAACACTGAGCGTTTCGATTTTTCACTCCGAGAGCCTGTTTTACACGTTGGCACAATACACGACTTAGTCATTTTTCAATATCACCGTTTTTACAAGTTTACAAGTAGAGCACGTCGCGTGTGGTCGCGTGAATCAGCGGTTATGTTTGGGTTTTGTTTACTTTTGAACTCATTTCCGTCTCTGTCACACAGCCTGCATCAATCTATAGCAGCGATCCTCGTGGTCACGAGTTGAAACAGTCGGTGCTTCAATAAGAGGCCATCCCCCACCACTGAAATTTTGAGCGAGTTTCAAGACCTGTATGTAAGACCGTGTCGTATAAGGTTTGTTCGCGCTAGCTACACTTTCTACACTTTTTTAGGGAGTGTACACTTTCGCGTTCGTTTTAACGGAAATGACGTCACGCGCCGCTGTTCGCGATACGAGTGTAGCTACACTTTCGTGCCACTAACCCTAGACTTTCTACACTCGATCTTGACGAGGTGTAAAAGTACACGAAAAGTGTAACAGTGATATTACTAGAATAACCCCATAAGCCCACCAGCGAAACTGTCAGTGAGTGTATACAGAGGTGAGTACGACATAACTTAAATATTTAAGGCAATCACAAACAAATTCTCATTTATCACGAAAAACAATAATAAAGGTTCAAAATAACAAACTATTATAATTATCAATCTCTATCGATCAAGGTGATTAAAAAATTGACATGACCTAAAATGTATAAGGCAATCACAAACAAATTCTCATTTATTATGAAAAACAATCAATAATAAAAGTTCAAAACAACAAAGTATTATAATTATCAATTTTGATTGATGAAGGTGATAAAAAAATTGACAAGATATAATGACAAATGTTTATTATAAATTCGCAGTATCACAATACGTTCCAATCTACTATCAACACAAACAGAAGCTAACATGGAACAGGAGCAAAAAATTAAGTCAGCAGTGCTGTCCGAGATTCAGAAGGCGGCTTAGTCGTTGATGCTGACAACAACGTGTGCATTTGTGAAAGTTTTGGATTTCTACAATCGTATCACTAACACTCCATTCTATGTAAAACTGTTATCAATACATCCATTCTGAGCGCAATTACAAGTACAAGTCATTTCAATAACACCGTCCATTGTAATCAGTTTACGAGATCAACAATCTTGAGGTTACACGGTATATCTCTTTAACGGTTAGATGAGACTCCGTAATCTCATGTGTTGTTTGAGGTTAAGGTGTGGTCCACTAGGTCGGCGCCATGTTTCCTGTGCACTATCGCGTTCGCGCTAGAGTTGCGTACCCGCGAGGAAATAAACTGCACTCCCTAGACACTGCCCTAGTTCCGTTTGCACTGCCGAGTGTAGAGTGCAGCTAGCGCGAACAAACCTATAGTCTCCTTGAAACAAATAATGAGAAGTGAGCCGTGTATGAGGCAAAATGATATTTGAGAAGTGATATACCAGAAAGATCTCCGTAAATGCGTAAAGATACAAGAATATTTTTTATATAGCAATGCCCAATAAACAATGAGCATTAGTTGCATAATTAACGGTGAAAATGTCGAAAATAACAATAATGCAATACGTAGTAATAGAAAAACATTTGTATTATAACAGTGTTTAATTGTACAACAAACGGTAAAAAATGTCTTAAATTATACTGATGCTTTTTTTTCTTGAATCAATTTTTATTGTCTTAGGTAAATACAACGGTAAATTAATCCCTGCTGTCAAAGAACGATGCTTTGCGATCTGTTTATATTAAAACTCGCAAACAGCGATCGTCAACTGAATAATACTTACGATAACGATATTGAACCCATGACTTATTTTTTCAACCGTCAAACGCATGACTGGAGTGTATATGCACCCCGTGCTTTTATTTGTCATTAAACCGGTCCTACGGGCATAAATGGACGTTATCATACCTCAATTTCTTCGTATTTTCATACGAAAGTAAATAGTGTGCGAGCTATCTGATTTAATTAACATTCCATTAGTGAACAATCCATTTAAAGACTGAAAAACGGCAAAAATCGGCAAAACCTCATTTTTTGCATAAAAATAGGGGTGCGACCGGACCCCAGTCATGAGTTTTAGGGTTGAATAAAAATTAAAAGATAATCATATACAAAAAATTGCAATTACTCATTGCCGTAAGGAATTATAAAAATTGTCCTGTATTGTTTTCTTGTATAACGAACGGTGGGAAACGTCTTAAATAATATTTTTTTAATTCTCGAATACATTTTTGGTAGATATTCGGAAGTGGGGCTCCTGCTAGAATCAGGCTAATTTGTTTTCTTATTTCTTTTAATGGTCATAGCAGATGATACGAAGTAATATTATGACGGCGCACGAAATTTTTTTCTTCAAAAAAATTATTTAAAAATATTGGACTTGCAGCGCAGATGCAAGCAGGGATCCTGATTGAAAATGAATGGCGTACTATTCCATGGGTGCATGGAATCGTGGGGTGCGTAGAACACTGGGATGGGCGGGGGGCAGCTTGGATGGGTGCGTAAAATCGTGGGGTGCGTAGAACACTGGGGTGGGTACTTTACTGCATATGGTAAAGTACCCACCGAAAAGCATATGATTATTTTTTTCCGGAAACATGCGCCGTTTCAATAATGATGAGAATAATGTTTGTTAACCATATTAAACCATTTATACAAAAATTGACCTGATTCTAGCAGGAGCCCCACTTCTGAATATTTACCCATTTTTTACTCAGGTCAATATGATGGTCAATTATTCCTAGTCAAAGAACAATGCTTTGCGATCTGTTTTTTTTTTTTTTCATAAAAATTCGCAACCAGCGAATCGGTAACGCGATTATTCTGACGATAACAGATTTGAAGGAAAATGAAAAGAAAATCATACGAAAGAAATTGCAATTACACATTGAGGCAAAAAAATTAAAAACATTGTCCAGTTGTTACTTTTCAATTTGAGAAAAACACCGTAATAATAATATAAAGTCGAAGCGATATTGCTTGCTTCGATGTTTTTAAGATAAAAACATGCTTCAATGCTTTAAAGATGAAATATCTGTGTCCTCTTGTCAACATCAAGGCTGGTTTGTCTCGAAAATTCGATTAAAATTTTTTTCAAATTGTTCGCATATTGTGTGCATATTATCGTATTTGCTGGTACAGAAAAACCTCGTTTGTCCGACCTTCGATTAACCGACGTTCCTCATTATCTGAGTTACTCAACTCATCCGAGTCCTCCACATTATCCGAAGTGTATCCTCGGATAATACGCAGTATCTCGGATAATAGTCCTATATTGCTACTGTTTTCCGTATTATTCGAGATTTCACTTATCCGAGGTACCCTCTCCCCACATTACCTCTGATGAGCGAGGTTCTACTGTATTTGCCATGGAGGCTAGGATGCGTATTCGATCCTCTTCCACGACATCGATACTCAGCTTACTTCTTGAGGTCTTGGAGACAGTGGCGTCATCCCTGTTTGACGAACTTTTTGTAGCCACTTTGAAATGCACAGATCGGACTCCTCCCACTCTAGCCTCCGTGGCACGAAGGTTGTGACTCCTTCCCACGGTCTTACATTCAGGTCTGGAAACGAAGCCAGATTTCAATGGAGTCGTGAGGCAGCGTTACGAGCTTCACTTTTCATTCCGCTCGCCGCCACCGCCGTCGCTACTATCGGCGAGTACCTCCCACCCACGGTCTTTTGTGATCTCTCCCTTCACCCCTTGCCTTGTCTTAGACCATGCCCCGTACCATATATTACTCAACTTTTATTACAACGTTCTCGATAACCTCTGTTTGCGTCAACGAGCATTTGTAGTTTGAAAAATATTCATAAAGCTGGCGAAGGTGGACCGTTGTTTCAGGGCTTTCTAAACTGACGAACCAATAAAAGTATTTATATATTCAACATTCCATGTGATGCGTATTTTTTTTCCTTGCGTCATCGAAAGAAACTCGGAATAAAATTCGAATAAAAATCCATTTCACTCGAAAAAAGAAACACTTTTTATATTGGTCTTCTTCCAGCCATACAGGATCTTCCCCTTTTTACAAGCCCCACTTCTATTCTCTTCCACAATCCCCCGTCCTTATTCCACAATTCTTTCTCATCTACCTCTATTCCCCCTTCGCCCCCCACGAAAAAGGTAATGTGCATTTCGGATCATCGAGAAGAGTGAGAGAGACGGACGGAAGCTGTTCTGTCCTTGTCGCACATGTACACGCAGATAGCAATGCCACGTAGTGGCGAAAATTGGAAACAAACGTGGGTTCGTTAACAGTGCCTACCCCCACCACGGTCGTTTCCAGACCTGTATGTAACACCCTGCTCCTTCCCTATAATCTCCTTGCATGTATGTAAGACCGTGATCTCAACCATACGAATCGTCCCGTAAAGCATCGAATATTTCTCTACCCATCTTTCAAATAAAAACGTATGTTTATAAGCAGGGCACGTTTCGTACCAGAAACTGCGGTTGTTACGAGTTTCGTTTCAAAGTTATTGTTATGTCGTCGAGTGGGACCAAGTACGAAGATAAAGCGGTGTTGAGCTACCACGAGGTTTTGTTGCGAAACAGTGATGTTGATTTGTTGCGCGGACCTCACTGGCTCAACGACGCTATAATAGGATTTTACTTCGAGTATCTTGAGCACAAGCACGAAGATTCCGAAAATGGTAAACCGGAAGTTCTCTTTGTCAGTCCATCTATGACGCAGCTTCTCAAGCTCACCGACCCCGCGATACATCCGAGTTTGCTGGAACCTCTTGACGCTACCAAATTCAATTACATCCTATTTCCTCTGAACAATTGCGAAAGCAGAGATTCCGTGGGTGGTTCACACTGGAGCCTACTTGTGTTCTCCAAGAGGGAGAACGCGTGCTTTCATCTAGATTCTTGCAGGGGCACCAACAAACACATGGCTTTTCGATTCGCTGAGAATATAATGGAGTATCTTTCGGATTCGAAGGATACAATCAACGTAGAAGAGTCCAGTTGTCCGCAACAGGAGAACAGCTACGACTGTGGATTATTTGCTATTTGCCTGGCTGATATCATTCTGAAGAACATAGCAAAAGTCCCGGAAATAAAGGAATGCAAGTTCAACGGCGTTGGAAGCTCTGTCAGAACGAAGAGAGAAGGATTGTTGCATTTGATAGACGAGCTCAAGGATATGCAGCAGAAATGAATTCGTCGTCAAATCTTGAACGAGGGACAATTCCATTTTTTGCATCTGAAGAATTGCTTGTATTTGTCCTGAGAATTAATTGTATCATTCCAAACTGCATTGAATTATCTTCATTGTACTGGCTATATTTTCATATATGGTCAGATAATTCAATTACAAACTAACAAGTGTGGAATCTGTACATTGAATATTTAATTTTTCAGTAAGAATAGTCCAGTGTGGATTCAATGTTCTTTCCGTTAACTGCACACTCTTCCAAAAGTAAGTCTCGTGCCAAAAGTGGTCAAGTGCATGTCTCTTAGTTGAAATGAAACTGTTGTTTGCTGAGCAGCACGATTTTGCAAACACGGACAATCAATATTTACAGGTGAAAAATCTTAGTATCCAAATTTAGTACATAGAACCTTGACAAATTAAAGGTATTGCATATTCCGAAAGTAATTGTTTTACAAATGCAATAATTTGTCAATGTTTATATGAATGGTTATGCAGGAGCGTTACCACATTACATATGGTGTTAAGACTGGAGCGCTACAGAGGAATAGGCCTTGGAGCTATAGGATTATATTATTATTATGAATCCAAATCTATGTGGCCTTTGAGCTTTAGCTCATTGCCACTTAGCCATAGGATTATAGGAAGAACAGGGTAAAAAGAAAATAATAAGGGTTCCTTTTAATCAAAGCTCCTAAATACTCTCAAAAGGGAGCCCAGAATCAATGACCAAACGGTTGCAACTAAATATGTGCATTTCTTTTTATTCATTCATTTTGAAATAATTGAAATGACCAACGTAAACTCCAAATTCGTCCCAGTATATCTATATGTAGATGAGAATTCAGAACAAATTCAGTTATATTTCCCGCGTCGATATCGAAGTTTTCTGCAGCTACCATCGTATGGATACGAGCTTCGCGACTCTTTGACCGCACCATTCGCCAGATCTCGCTAGTATTCGCTCGTTCCAACAGAAAAACATCACGAGACTTTGACTTCGGAAGCGTAACGAAGCCTTGCACATAGCGCTCTTTCTATACGTATGTGTTTCTCTCTTGGCAGTATACCGCTCGCCCCGCGCTGACTGGTTGTAAACGTTGTGCGGTGCTCGCGTTTTCGTGCCTTTCCCACGATGTCTTGCTGACGTGCTCAGAGCGTTGAGATCGCGGCGTTCCAATTTTGTCTCATTTTTTCACGTATGTTTCCGCGTCAATCGCGCTGCGAACGTATCTCCGCGCGCGAAGTGTCGAGTACGAAAAGGGATTCCGCGAAGGAGGCACAATTAAAAAATCGAACATGATTGTTGTTTGATGAGTAGTGCCGGAATTCAACGTCACGTGCTTTCCTAGGTAAGTCAGTACCGAAAGCCCTTCTAAATCCTTTTGCACAAGCTTACGAAACTTAGCTATATATAAATTGTATATTCCTGTTTGCGTATGTGCATGCATACATGAACCTTGTAAAAGTTTGTTTCTATTCAAGCGCGACAGATGCCGCGTGGCATAATAACGCTTGACAGCCAAACGGCTGTTTTGTTTTTTTACGATTTTTTCGACTTTTATCCAGACTTTTTGTTTACCCTCATCGTGTATACGTGTACACGATGACTCTGCGGAAGATATGTAGTCCGAGAGACGGTGTTGTTATTGATTCAGAAAAAAAATGAAAATCTGTAGATTTATTATCCAATTGTTTACTGAATAGTTTTATTAGTTTTCGTAGCAGTGGCTTTATGTCGTCTTCGACGTAGGTATAAGATAAGTATATCGGAATGGTCTGTCGAGATTTCGTTGTATCACCGCTTTGCTTTTTCGTACAGTAATATTTCTGATAGCAATGGCGGGGGGGGGGGGGGGCAAGCAGTCGCTGCGGCGGGGTCTCGTGAAGTATATTGTATGCACTTGTTCACACGCAGAGCCTGTTCCTCATTGATTCACAAGTCACAAAGGGGAGAAGGCGAATCATTCTGAAATGTTTACAGCGCGGTCGAGCCGTCTATTGTAGGATTATGAAAACGTTGAACATATTTCTTCTGATGTTTCAATAAAAGTTAAAGCGCTTCTGAAAAGAGCATGTCGATTGGCAGACACGCTCTGGCTTAGACTGAAAGCACTAAAAACATGATGTTAGAAGAAATACGTAAGCAAAGTTTTCTAACGTTCGATTTCAAACAATCCAGCTGAAATGAAGTAAGAATGATGGACGGGAAAAAAGACGAAGTTCAAAACTCAGTTTAGAGAAATCGAAGTTAAATAAAGATACATTTTTTGAGGACGATCATTCTCAAATATGTCGTCGTGGCAGAGATGTACGAGGTATATGTAAAAAACACGTCCTTGTAAGGGGGTTGCAGTTCTGTAAATAGAACACGGATAATATTACCCGATCGATTTTCCTTCTATTCTGGATAGGATCTCTCTCTCTCTCTCTCTCTCTCTCTCTCTCTCTCTCTCGCTTGCCCTGTCTGGGCTGGGATAATGCTGCTACACCGTGAAAAAGGGCGGTGAACGTTTTAATTGGATTTTCTAAGATTACGCGCAGAACACTCGATTGCAACAATTCGAATTCCCGTTCTCTGATTGTTATGCTAATGTATATTCGCTTGAGAGAGAAAAAATGAACTTTCACTCTCGGTTGCTTATCTGGGAATACCACATCGAAACAATGCAGATAAAAATATTATTGGTACGATACTCACGATTTTCGAGATACTTGACAACTCTCCGTGCCCCTGTACGTTCTCAACAAAGTAACAAAAACTCGCAAGAACGTAGCAAGAAAAACAAAAAATACAGGAAAGTATACTTTGTAGAAGAAAAAAAGTTGTCATACGTAATTTGAAACAGCTTAATAATATTGTTCATTAGTCATTAATTGTTTTATATTGTTGGTAATTAGTTCAAACTTTGCATTTATTATCTCAGTATAAACTTTTATTATAAAAGGTAGTGTATGAATTGATCAATAAGGTAAATTTCAATAAATGAATTGTCAATAAGGTGAATACGTACTCCATTTACTAGTATTAATACTAATACACAAAGAAAAATCAACGTATTTGTCAATTACCAATGGCAATAACAATAAGTCCACAGAAAGTACAGTAAATATTTTCTATATTATGTCTTACTAACATTTATTGGTATAAATGAGTAAAAAGCATGAATGTTTTACTTAGGATTTTTTTTTTTCGTTTTGAACTTCGTGTTGAATTTGTGTTTTGCCTATACATGAATGTCTGCACTTATAAAATGCGATAAGAATGATGAGCGTAATAGTATCGGTGCTGTGTTCCGTGGAAGCAACTCCGTTACTCACTCAACGTTTTTCCTCCCGCGCCTGTTAATGTCATTTTTATGGATTGTTTTCGACGTAAAACAAGAAGGTGTAGGAAACTGCAGCGCAGTAGAAAGATGTTTTTTACCCTCTAAGCGGAAAGAATGCAAACTCATTGATCGGCTGTGTTCACTTTTTCAGACATCGGCACAAGAGTTGCCTGCAAATAACGATCGGAAAACTGACCTAGGCTCGACTATGTGCGCACTCTGTGCCAATCATTTTATAGTGCCCATGTATGCATCGTTGGATTGTTACGAAGTCTTCTTCATATTTCTTACTTCCTTTTTTTATCAGAGTTTTTTTTCCACATTTAGATCGTAGATCACTAAGTAAGCCTTTTGAAAAATATTCTAAAAGAAATTTGAGAAATAGAAAAGAAAAATAAATTTCTCTTGCATTCCAACGATGAAAACTTCAATCTCAAATCGTTTCACGCCTTCGACTTTTTGCGAATCCTTTGGGTAGTAAAATTCCGAGAATCTCAGCAAAGAAGAGAGGGAACAGCAAGTGAAAGAATACAAATTGTTTTTCTATTCCAATTTTGAAACACCATTTCTGATTCGTATATATATATCTGATATATATATACGATAAGGATAATTCGAATTTTAGCCTCAATATCGAAACGGAAAGCTGGTCCTACAATCGTCAGCAGTGAAAATAGCAAATAATGAGCAGCTTAATGCGTACTTAAAATAGCACGGAAAATTAGTCTTGAGAATAGTATTTAAATCAACCGACGGAGATGGGCGCGTGGTCGGTGTGCGGGCTCGGTGGTCACTGAAGTTAAGCAGCATTGGAGGCTGCCAATACTTGGAGCGGGGACCGCTTGCCCGGGCACTGGTTTGCGCGGTAATACAACCGAAACTCAGCCAAATATAACCGCCTGATCGGCCCAGGTTTTCCGCAGTTTCCCTGGGCCCTCGTGCAAATGCGATACGGTAGTGCATTAGGAAAGAGTGGCTGCGGTCAACACTCTGAGAAGGAACTCTGGAAGGAATGTAGAGAACTCTGAAAGGATGTGAATGTCGGAAGGAATAAAGGAGGGGATGGTAAAAGGGGAGGACTCCGTACCTCTGAGGAATACATATATAAAAAAATAAAAATAAAATATCGTATTTAAATGCATATGCAGTACCTATATTGCATAGCTCAATGAAAAGCACATTAAGGGGGGATTGTCTTTTTTTTTCGCAAAATTTACCGCTTTTTGGGAATTTTTTTGTGAAGAAAGTATACAACGGAAAACTTGTGAAACTTGGCATATAGTTTTATTGATCTGTTTACTACATACAAAAAATTTTTTAAACAATTTCATCAAAAAATCCGCCTCCCACCCCCCCTTGACGCGCGATGGTCCTTTTTTGATGGTGTGCACGATTACAGCCTTCACGTTCATCCTGCAACAAAAAACCAAAAAATATTTTACTTTAGACACATATAGCTATCGTTCGATGAAGGGAAAAAAAAATTGATGATTTGGTGACGTTTTGAACTTGAAGTATCGATTTTTCGAAAAAAATTGATCGATTTTTTGTTATAAATAAAAAACTATTAAACGTATTGCTTTTTTGCTTCATCAAACGATAAAAGGATGTTAGCTGAGCATTCTGTCCAAATTTAAAGGCAATGGGTTGAATAGTTTTTGAGAAATCGTGCACACCATCAAAAAAGGACCATCGCGCGTCGAGGGGGGTGGGAGGCGGATTTTTTGATGAAATTGTTTAAACATTTTTTTGTATGTAGTAAACAGATCAATAAAACTATATGCCAAGTTTCACAAGTTTTCCGTTGTATACTTTCTTCACAAAAAAATTTCCAAGAAGCGGTAAATTTTGCGAAAAAAAAGACAATCCCCCCTTAACTCAATGGGCCGATGATGTTGAAGATTGCATTGAATATGATGAATGGAAAGTTTCTTTGTTTATCCATTTTTTTTCGATCAAGCGTGCAACATCTGTCAAACGCTTTTTAGACTTCTTATGAGAAATTTACAACCGAAACTCGTCAAAAAAATACCGCATAATACATTGGAGGAAATAAAAAAATAACAAATCATTGATGCGTACCTCAACATCATTGTGGCTTACCAATGGTGAATTATTTTGTTTATTCCAAAACAGGCTCGTCCAAACAAAATTAGACGTCATTATTTTCTTCTTAATTGCAAATGATCTTGGGATCTTGATCTATTCTTGCGAGGCTCAGTATAAAATAACCTCTGTTTTCCCACTGAGTGCAAAAAGTTAGCATTTCATATAATCGATGCTAATGCTTTGCTGGAAATTTCAAGCTAAATCTTAATCTTTTAGAAATTATCCCAAGATTAATTTCTCGCCCAACTTTCTGTAGATTTTAGGTACCGTTATATATTTCAAATTATTAGCAAAGTACATAGACAATTTTGAATTTATTTTAAACAGAGGTTGTTTTGATTTCAGAATAAACAAACAGAAAGAAAATAAGTATTCCATTCGATGAGGAGAAAAGTCAAGCGTGGATTGGAGTGAGAGATAAACGCTAAAAACCAAACGAAAATCGTTGGGCATACACAAAGGTAGAATTATTTTGAGTGCCTCTTATCTAAGCGTTATCGAGTGATATCGATCTCACACTGTATCAATCGATATTCTCGGACAAGAGAATTGTTTTATTCGCGTTGCAATGAGGCATGAAATTAAGCACATATGAGATTATGAGAAATATCTATTATATGTTAGATAAGAAAATAAAGCGAACATTAATTGTCAAAAAGTATGTCGATGAATAACTATGAAATGCATGCATAGTAGAGTAGTCCTTAATGGGGGTGTTGGCGAATTTCGACGAGTGCGCCCCCCAGATAGGTTCGAAATAAATTTAAAAAAATGTGTGCGAAACCCCAGCGCTGTAGTCCAATGAGAAGACGGGCCTGTAAGCTCGTTTCGTTTCGCATTTGAATATCATGGGTTTTGCAGACTAATTCAGTCATTATTTTTTGGAAGTGCTCCTAAGCATTGAAAGAAAAAAATTATTCATATAAATCTATTCTTAATTGATATAGTTACGTGTAAAATTTTTTACAAGGCGTTATAACAACCCTTACACTCCCCACCCCCATCATATTATACACGACGGCAAATTGATCAACTTGACTACCTGTTTTCAGCCGCTTGGTGCTTTACAGCATTTCACTCATTGAAAGGCAGTCTTATTTGCGTCATAAGTTTGCAAAAATAATAATTGTACATGTAGGAAAAAATCTCTATTTCAATTAGCGTATTTCAAAACACGTCTATTACACTTTATACTTTTTTTTAAATCATAATTAAAATCAAAATATTTTCATCACCGTCTGTTTTTTTGGATCGGAAAAGCTTTGACGATATTCCGAGACTACCTGAAGAATATACTGCTTCTGATCTTCGTCCCGTGTAAGAATATTATTGTATTCTTCCATTAAATGAACTGTCGTCTATAATATGAGGGGGTGTAAGGATTGTGATGACGCCTAGTAAAAATTTTACGCATAGATATACCAATTAAGAATAGATTTATATGAATAATATTTTTTTCAATGCTTAGGAGCACTTCCAAAAAATAATGACTGAATTAGTCTGAAAACCCCATGTTATTCAAATGGGAAACAAACCGAGCTTACAGGCACGTCTTCTCATTGGACTACAGCGCTGGGGTTTCGCACACATTTTTATTTATTTATTTCGAACCTATCTGGGCGGCGCACTCGTCGAAATTCGTCAACACCCCCAGTAAGGACCACCCTAATGTATAGGTTTCATGGTTACTGTTCAATTTAGCCATAATTAAACAAAATAGAAAGGCACCATAGTTATTCCAAAACTTATCAAAATTTCACGAAAAAAAAACAGAATTTGTCATGAATTGAAGCACCGTTTTTTAAAAATAAACATTGCCAATGGGAGCGCACATATGCGTAGATTTTTTAACGATACAATTTCATATGCGCTATAACGGGACGCACGTTTGTTTCCGTTATATCTCGACCATTATCCAGAAAAACGGAAGTTGAGGAACGTTTGCCAAGAGCAACGAACCGGTGTTACTATTATACACGTGTGAGCCACGCCTCTATATCTATACAGAATTTACAGTTGAACGTACATATATTGTACATGGTATCAAGACGAAGGCATGCCACAGCGTAAATTTCTCCACGTTCTAAGAGGTTACATCTTGTGTAATATTACAGGACACGATCGTATACACGAAGTATGCGTTCGTACCCATTTTTGAGAAGTTTAATAACGCACGATAAAAATTAAGTAATATTTATCAATAGTTAACGAAAACTTATTTACTCGTGTAATTTCACACGTTTATTGTTTCTTCATATCAATTTGCTTTTCAGTCAATTCAATTTTAAGGTAATTTAATGCTACGCGAATTTCTTATTTCCAGTTAAGGAGGTACACTAGCTTCAGCAAAATGGTGATAGATCAATAAAATTTGGTGAATATATTCTTTAGTATTATTCATGTAGATACAAATTTCTTCAGATTTTTTGGTTGTGCCGTTTTCTTACAAATAATTCACAAGCGTTTATTCTTATACCCGGAATATATACCTATATCTATAAAAACGCTATGCTTATACACGTGAACTTCAATGTTCAATTACTCGATAACGGCACAATGAAAAAATCTGAAAAAAATTGTATTGACATATATAATACTAAAGAGTATATTCACCAAATTTTATTGATCTATCACCATTTTGAAATTTTACCATGGCATTTTAGCATGGCAACATTGTATGAAGCTGGTGTACCTCCTTAATTTAATCCCAAGTTAATTTTGATTTGATTTGAGTTGCACAGTTACAATATAGTCACAATATTGTTGTCACGTAGCTACAATGTATTTACCTTTTTCTTCTCGAACTAGAGTACAGAAAGTTCCAAAAGTTCCCGAGTGTTTTTTTGTCTATTTTCAATACGCAGTACATTTGTCGGATTGCGAGAATCGTATAAATTATATTTTTTTATGAGAAAACCTTTAAAGCGAGTGGCGCTTAATGCCTCTGGGGATATAAATAGACCATGGACGAGATTAACGCGTGTTCCAATTGATGTTCCGCGACTTTAGGAGTGTCTGAGCCAGTTGACATATTGAAGTCCCGTACTGGCAATGGAACGTATTTCACTCCGTTGTAACATTCAGCTCGCAACTTTAAATTGGTCGATTGTCTGGACGCGACTGGTTACCGGATTCGAGTGCGGTTATGCAACTGCTTCAAATTATGGCAATGTGGCAAAATACCTTTTTCGCTCTACGCTCAAATACGCGACTTGAGTTGCTCGCCGCGTTATTTCGCATCATTTCCAGATTAATAGTGTTTGCGAGACGGAAAAGTCTTTGTAGTCACGTTATTGCTCCAGTATTTTTTACGGTCCAGAAATCGAATTTATGGTTAGACAATTTCACGATTATTTGTTTTCAATCTAACCATGTTGTTTTCGTACATTGATAAACGAATCAATTTATTGATATATGAATAAGAAAAACGAATGAATAATTATTCACAAAAAAACGGAAAAATATAAGAAAAATAGTAAAAACCAAACGTAAGATGAATCATGAAGAATCCACGCATTGAAAGAATAAGGAAAATGACGTAAGAGAGGCAAAGACGAAAATAGTGACAAACATGCTATAAAGACAAAATAATCCCAAACGCATATATAGAAATAATAGCATAAGACAAGAAAATATATTTTTTTAAATCTCGGTGTTGGAAAAAATCGTATGAATTTTTGTCAAGTGACTACTGGTGAGACCTATGCCAACCTACATGTCAAGTTACTACACAGGATTTTCAAATTAATTAAAATGTCATAGTGAGGGTCGTTAGCAGTTGATTTGAGTAACGTTTTTTGCTTTAACAAAAATTATTTGCTGTTATCAATTAATTCGGTAATATGTCGACGGCAGCAAAGCGAAGACGAGCTTATGCGAACTACCCTACACATTATATGCAGAGAGTATATTATTAAAAAATGTAGAAGAACGATTACAGAATTCGCGGAAAGTGCTTTTCTCTTCTTATTCCGAGATAGAAATAAAGAATCAAGATAAATTCGCCGGAAATCTTTGCTCGTTCAGTGAAGAGCAATGAGAACGCTTCCACCAAGACACAAAAGTCGTGGAAAATTGGTATCAGGGAGAATGGGACACAGATCCACATGATGGCTGATTTCGTTTGAAGTTTGATGCGTGACTGCCCCGACAACTCTCACTCAAGAAAATCACGAAAAAGCTCCCTCAATGTGAACATATTTTATAAAACTAAAATTGTCCAATCAAATTCGATTGAAAAAAAAAATTATATATGTCCGTATTCTTACATAGAATATCAATATTAAGTGCTGAAATGGGATCAGTATAGAGATAACGTTTAGAATAAAAATATACAGATTTGCGACATCAAATCGGCTGTTGCGCTGTGTAATTGTTATTTCTATTTGTGCAACTGAAACACTAACCGAAATGCAAAATGATAACTTTAACTGTGATAGCTCTGACAAACGAAATGGAAAATAATAACTCTAACTGTGATAGCTCAAACAAAGTCCAAAGAAAAATATTTTTTCGTATATTATCCGTACTAACTGTGTCTGTATCGACTTAATCAGATTCGAGTAATGAACTGGACGAATCGCATGGCGCGTCACGGAAGCGAGAGAAACCTTCAGTCATTGTCGACTATGCATTCGGGGACGAGAGCACCCGCAACTTCGCCAACGAGCGTCGCATCCCCGAGAACGTTCACGGGTACGCCGCACCGAGTAGTCTCGCCGACTTCGAATGAAAACAATGTCAGCAGCAGCGCGTCGAGCATAGCCACGTCGATGATGGGGCTAACTTCGCCGGCGGGAGATTCGCGCATACCTAGGCCATCACCAACGTCCCTGCGTCGTTCGGCGAGCATGCGCGTACGTGGTGAACGGTCCGCGCTACCGAATTTACGCCACAGCTCCGGATCCTCGATCCTGTACCAGCATCACCAACAACAACAACGGCACGGCCACCAATTCAAGCAGCACTATCATCAACAGCTATCCAATAATCATCAACAGATTGCCGAAGAATTTTCGGTCATCACGGAGAATGGGAACGACTCCCATCGTCATCGTTCCTTCGTAAGTCACGAATTTTCCATCGCTTCTAAGCCAGCTAAGCCGCGAACGTCTTTTCACGTTAATTCACTTGCTCTTATTCTTGTACAACTTCTCAATTTTTTTCTTCCAAAATTGAGCTAGCCGCACGGTTGTTTTGGCATGCTGGAGAAGGAGACTGGAAAAAGCTTACGATATTGAAGTTTGCATCGTTGAAATGCACTAAACACTGCGTCTTTTGTTCGGCCAATGTTTTTCGGCAAATTTAGGCTACGAATGTTACACGAACATTTGTGCAGATCATTATTAGTTCTAGTCCCTGAATAAGCCAAAAATATTTCGACCAAGAATAAAATGAAATAAACAAGTTTTCCGGACGTTCAAAAAAATATTAATTGAATAAGAAAAATGACATTTGGATTTTTGTATTGTTTCGCTTCACGTTGTCTCATCATTGTTTGGCTTTAACTTGTCTCTACATTAATTAAATTTTTTATTCGAATCTTTGGAAAATGTTTTGGAATCATCAATGGACATCGCGCCGAAAGCTCCAAAGTAAACTGCATTGCTTGGAAGATTCTCAAGACGTGATGATACATCGACCGGGCTGTCAGTGTGATATAGACAGCATTTTTTCTACCGAATTTCTCTCTCTAACGGCTGATACACCGATACAACAATACACAGGCTGGGCAATGTCAAGATTTGTCTTATCAAAGCTTGAATTTATTTTCGTATTGCTGAAAAATGAACCGTCTTCGAGAAAAATTCGATTGAGGCTTATACCGACTGAACATGTGTCGTCAGACTTTAGTTGTGTAGACTAGTCGTAATTTTCTTCCACGCTACAATCGGTCGGAGCATAGAGAAAAAAAGTAAAAGATTGATAAAACTAAACAGCAGATCATTATTCATCGGAAAGGAATTTTACATGCAATACGTTATACTGATTAAAAGAGTATGAAATAGTGCGGCAAACTAAGGACAGCGAATGCAAACAAATTAGTACTAAATGGCATACATGTTTTATCGTGAAGATTCAATTGCATTGAAATATATATTTTATGAGGAACCGACATGGTCGAGCAGTTTTAGCCTAGCCAATACTAAGATCGGTGGCTGCTTAGCCATTACTGGAACACGCGCTGACTACAGGGTGGGAGACAGTTTTACTGTTTCCTATGGCGAGCACAACTGAATTTCGCTGAAGGTGTAGCTGCCTGTATCGGCACTGAGTTCCCGGAGTGTGCCTGTGTCTACGTGTAAATGCGATACAGTAGTACTTTAGGAAAGAGTGCTGCGTGATCTCTCAGTGACTGGAAACAGAGAAGTGACAAGTGTGGGGTAAAACTAAGAAGGATGGCCCTGTCATAGCACGCAAGGGCATACGCTCTGTGCGTGTGTGTGTAAATATATATACTTTATTACGCAGCGCTAAATAAATTTGATAAGAAAGTTGAATACATATCCTATTGATTAAAAGCACACATGTATTCTTCTTTCTAAAGAACGTTAAACGTAAAATTATTTTCTTTTTCCGCGATAATATATTCGTCGACACGTGTCCGACTCTGAAACGATAAAAAATAATTCGTGATATGTCTATATCGGTAAACCCTGCGTTATCTTGAAAATTTAACGTGACATACACGAAGAGGGATCGTCATTCCGGCGCGGAGCTCTTTGCAAGCTGTAATTATGATTAGTTTTATGTGTGAGGGTCAGAGTCGTTGTGTCTCGGGGAGCGCGCATTGCGTGACGAGTAACTGTAAACGACGAGACCCTGGGGAATGAAGTATGGAAGAAATAACTATTTCACATATTGTCTTATGTTGGCGCACGGAAGAACCCTCCCCCCCCAATCCCACGCAAAGAACAACGATCGATAAGGACTGTAGGAATGACCTGTTGCGAATAAAGGGCCTTAAAATTCAGGAAAAGAAAGTATCGTGAATGAACCATGCAAAGTTAAAAGTATTACGATTAGTGTAATTTGCATTTGGATTTTTTTATACGCTGTGATTACTTTTATCGAAACCCGTCTTGACTCAATCGGTTATATAATATCTTCACTTACGCAAAATTGTGCGTGTCGTCCCATACGGAAAAAATCTTTGACAAGGAGACAACATTTTTATATATTGCCCAATATTTTGAGGATTGCCCACGGTAAAATATGTAAACAATACTGCGAATTAATATAGTATTAAAACAATGGAAATTAGCAAAATTTTCTCAAGAAAATAAAGTGAAGTATTTTCTGCTTTTTTCCCTGGATGTACGTGGACGTCAATCCTTCATGATAGGATCTTAAAGATAGATGTTCAATGTGAAGTTTTTTTTTTCTTCAAGTGCGAACCCGTTCGAATCAGGAAATTGTCTCGCTTGATCAAAGTAACGGTTTGCTCCAATTTTGCTTGTGAGTTTTCCGCCGGCTCAACTCAACCAGGAAAAATACACCAAAGAGAGGGAAAGAGAGAGAGAGAGAGAGAGAGAGAGAGAGAGAGAGAGAGAGAGAGGCACTATATTATTCGAGGGTCGTACAAGAGGAAAGCGAGTAAAGGGGAGTCGTGGGTGAGCAAAGGGAGGGAAAGGGAGGATCGCGAGCTCCCTGACCTTTCACAAAACTGGTGCCTTCGCGTCGGCGCAGATTCATTTCTCCCGTCCGATGCTCGGCGTTCCATAACTTCTCTTCCCCGAGCTCCCACTCCAACTCACTCTCTCCCTACCTCTTCCTGTCTTCTCTCGTGGTCTCTTTATCGGTCTCTGTCTCGCTCCGTTCGCATATCCCTCTCCACTGAGAGAGGGGTGCATCAAACCATTTTTCAACTATCAACTATCCAAGTTGTCCTACTACTAGGATTCCTCTCAGTGTTTACGCAAGTTTTGTAGCCTACGGTTCCCAAAAATGATCCGTCCTCGTTCCGTCTACATGCAGAAAAAATCGTAGAGCAAGAAAAGCAAACGCTTGAAAATTGTCTAACAATTTTCCTTATCGTTGGGACGAAGAAAAGAAGAACATCGCAACCCTTTAAATCGTAAAGAGCTAATCTCGTCTTCATGGAATTCGCTTTAACGATACCTGCCCCTTTAAATGTCGAGTCCACGCCGTTGCGTCATTCCACAAGGCGAAAGAAATTCGCGCAGTTGTCCGTCGGTGAGTTTGACCATTTTTTCTCACACGGTGTGCGAGATGGAACTTGATCGCGAAGTTTCACCGAAGCGCCAGTTACCGTGGTCCGTTCGGAATCTTCGGCCTTAGTGAAGGTCATCATAGTCAGTCTTCGTAGATAATCGAAGAGGAAGCCTGCGTCATGCGGACTTTACAGGCTCTTGGTAGTTTCAGTCGTCTAGGTTTCTCTAGTACGCATTAGTTCGACTCCAAAAACCGTGGTGACCCAAGGATACCCCTTTCCTTTTCACAGCGCAAGTCGAAATAAAAACTTAATAAAGCATTGTGACGAAATCCAAAGTTACAATGGAACGTTGGAGAGTTGAAGTTGAATAAATTATTCGTTTTTCGTATCGTTCCGTGCTTCGCAACTTATGTATCACGTCCAACGAGTTTGCTTCTCGATTTATGTCATTTGGCTGCATCAATGAAGCGTGGAATACTGAAAATGTTGATAGCATGACGTTTGACAGTGCTTCAAAATAGCTACAATGAGTTATCCGTTGAGTTTGCATTTTTACGGCCAACAAACGTTTTCATTTCGAATGTTCATTTTGATTTCGACAAGAATGGAACCTTTCACTTTGAAAATCACGATTATAAAATCCTGAACCTTATGTGCTTTAAATAAATGGTTCAGTTGATTCCGTTTGAATAATAATTTAGTCATTTCGAATTTGTAGAACTGGAATTTCCCAGTCGGTCGTTTTTACGTTGGTTTATTTCTCTACCTAATTTTCTAAATACTTTTTTTTGTCTTTTTATGTTTCTGTCACTGGAATTTTGTGCTTACATCAGTGAATGTTTATGCTGTTAATTAAAACGCTATTTTGTATTAATACGCGGAAGTAGGTAATAGGAATTAATACGAAGAGTACTTATTGAAACGAGACTGAATGTCCCTATCCATTAAAGATGCATGACGTGAGGTAGTTACGATGGATTGTCCGACTTCGTCGGTCTTCCCTAACAGTCGCAGTTGCACTATATATAGCTATACACTTGAGACATTTTATAGGTACGAAAGCTCTTTAAACGTGATCCGCCTGTCTCGCCTTGTGTATGCACTCCCTTAATTGAATTTGATGTGATTTTATTTTATTTTCTTCCAGAGTTTATCACTGACTCCGGCGAGGCCGCGTTCAGGACACGCGGCCTCAGGCACGAATTACTCGGACTCGATGCAGCAGGTGGACGACAGTGATGTCGAGAGTGTCAAAAGTTACGGGAGCGCGTGCAGCACAGCGAGTGCGTGCGATCACGCGCACTTTGCCCTCAACGGTACAACATGGTCCGGAAGATCGCGCAAATACGTCGTGCATTGCTCGAATCAGAACGGCGACAGCGAACAGTATTTGACACCGACTCAGAGAGCAGCTAGGCAAATTAGAAAATTCCAGGTAAACAAAATTTTTCGAGAAAAACTCACACTTTACGAAATCGTTTTTTCCCGCGTAAAAGCGGTAGATACACGTTGTGGAAAGTTCTTACGCCCGTTTTTAGAGAAAATGTACACAATTGACAAGTATACACATATGCAAGTACGCAAGTAGCTAATGAACAATTATACGAGAGTATGAATAAGAAACCCAAGTAAACATAAAACATATAAGTATACAAATGTACACATTTTTAAGTACACAAATATATATATATATATATATATATATATATATATATATATATATATATATGCGCGCGTGTGTGTGTGTGTGTGTGTGTGGGTAAATAAACAAAAATATTCAAACGCACATGTACAAACCTCTCGGCTCTTTAATAGTATAAATTCGTATAGGACGTAAAGCAGTGGTACTCAGCGAGGCTCAAACAAATTCACGACTTACTCTATCATTCCGTAGAATCTGTTGAGCGAAGCACAAAAGAAGATTGAAGAGAAGGATCGCGAGATATTCAGACTGACGAAAGAAGTTGTCGAACTGAGGCTGTACAAAGCCTCGTTGAACAGCCCGGACGATCGCACCGACAGTAGCGACGCGTTGACCGTTCGCGAGGCGAATCCATTTTCACCTGATTCACCGATCAAGGATTTTCCCGAGGAAAGCGGTATCGAGTCGTCGAACGTGCCGAGTCCGGCGACCCCAGAGAAACGCGTAACCGGAGAATTGCCGGGTTCCCTGGCGGATTCGGGTCACTTCGACGATGATTCCGTACATTCGAAAGATTCCATCGGTTTGCCCGTGAACGAGAGCATCTCGGTGGATGGAGTTGAACGCGTTTTGTCGACGAGTAACAAAACATTGTCCGAAAACGTAACACCGACGCAGACGGCGGATCGTTCAACCTCGTGCGACGAGATCGGGGGGGACGCCATAGTCGATCGTCGTAGACTCGTCGATCTTTACGAGCGACGTATCGTCGAGATGCAGAGTCTACACGTAAACGAGATACAAGAATTGAAGGAGAAGCACAACGACAAAGTCGAGAGTTTGCTCAAACAATTGACCGAATTGAATACACGTTATTGCGAAATACGTCCGTCCATGGATGCAGCCGAGGCGAAGGCTCGTGATCTCGAGATCGAGCTCGAGGGCACAAAGAGCGAGTTGGCCGAGCAAAAAGCAATTTTCGACGAACAGGAGGAAAGAAACAAGCAAATGTATCTAAAGATGTATACCAAGGGCCAGGAGGCGGCGCGAATCGAGCAAGCTGACAAGGTGAGATTTTTCTCTTTCCTTCTCCTACGAACAATGTAAATCTTTTCAAACATAGGTGCCCACTTTTCCCTACTTGAACTCTCTTTTGTTTTATCTTAAGAGGGAAAAAAACCCTCATTCCTCGACACATCGATCCTTATTACCTCTCATTCTCTTTTCTCGCGACGTGCCTCCAAAGATCTACGAGCAAGCCAATCAAACGCCTCCGAGAGTCACGATGGCAGAGGTACTCCAGCAACTCAACGTGACCCAAGCGGAATTGGAAAATGTTAAAGTGAGTTTTTAAAATCTGTACCTAATATTACCCGAGATTTCATTACGGACTGATTTCTTTTTTCTTCTTCATTTTTCTTACTTACTAGGTTTTCTTTGAATAGGTAAATTACATTACGGCTATTTCTGATCCGTTCCGCTAAACAAAGAGCATTATGTTTCCTCGTTTTGCTACGGGCAATTGAAACTCGCACTTACACACGCAGCGCGAGTATTAAAAAAACCTCACTCGCTAGAGTGCATCCGGTCGTTACCATTGTTGATTCGCTTTTTTCCACTTCACACGAATCTCATCCCCACATCATCGTCTCCACCTCCCCTTGTGTTTTTATCCCTGCTTTGGAATATCATCACTCACTTCATCTGGCATTTCATCCCTCTCGAATAACTCCGGGAATACTCGCGTTGTCCATACTCTTTCCTACCAATCTCTCACCGTTTTATCCATCCGATACTAACAATGTACCACTTTTTTCTTTCTTTTTTTTTCGTCGTCGCTTCAATTACAGGGTACAAGCTACTTGTCCGAACTTCACATTTCAGCCGATCGTAGCCAATGTTTATTAAGCGCTCAGGAGGCTGTTTCTCTCTGGGTCCTTGCTACACGTAAGGTCTGTATTTCCTCCTCAAGATGGCATCGCGAAAACTTATATAATCGTGCTCGCCTTTCGTCGTTGTATTTGCATTTTTTTCTTCCTCCTCTATCTTCCACATGGCAATAACAGTACTACGAAGTCGTTTCACGAGTTTTGTTGTATGACGAAGTTATATTTTCACAACCTTTTATCGGTTATCGCTGGTTATGGGTTCCTATTGCAACTCATGGTATAGGCGAAATAATTTTCGAATCGGAAATAAAGTAATAAACCGATTTATATGCTCTTTCAGAAATTAGTTCATTAGTTCGGTAAGACATTATAATAAATGATTTAAAAAGCTTGTGATATGCCCCGTATTACCAGTTGGTCGTGTATCACTGTCGATAAACCGATAAAGCCCCATAAAAATGGATCATTATATAATATATGTATATAAATTGTCAACTCATTTGACTATGACTTCTAGTGCAGTAGGTGCCGAAATATGTATCCCCTTCCTTTATGCAACTTGCTCTTTTCTTCCTTGTATATCCACATCGCCGTACATGCAACGACTTCCTCTCGCATCATTAGAATACACGTTTTGCTGCACGAATAGAACTAATTCTCCAATCTTTCACTATCGGTTCCTCGTGTTCCATGATTCCCTTTCACCCCCGAAAAAGAGGTTCACCCCAGCACGTGTCTCTTTTCGTCGATTGAAAACATGTTTATCTTTGCGCTTACCTATGTATATCGTTTCAACAGCTAAGCGCGTCTCATCAACAAGAACCATCGCATGCCTCTCGATATTTCATGATTATATTCCCACGCGCACAAAATATTCCTTTACGGTTGTAATTTTGATCGTACATTATATGCCGTGCCGTTGTTACACTCTTAGACGGGCCTTTGTCCGGAGCACACTTGGAAGAAACAGCCTCTTTGTTCATTTGGTCTGTGAGTCCTGGTTACACTGCACGAGCTTTTACTGCGGACCGACGAGCACACAGTGCCCATTCTTTTCGTTATACAACAATGTATAGGTTTAATGATAAAATATTTCTTACTTTTTCTCTTTCATCCCAGTTCAACGAATAAATGTACATAAAACGCGAACTTGATCATAGTGAGAGGCACGGTTTTTTTCGTTGTATTTAATGTTAGCGCAAAAGTGTGACGACGCGTGAATTATTTGATCGGAATATGTATTTTTGTGTAAATTAATGTTTCCGCATATTTTTTTCTGTTCGTTGACATGACACAGGCTATGTACCGAAGGATCGTGGAATCTCGCAATCGGCAAGGTGCTCTCGACCCCGAGATAACTCTGCAATTCCTCAAATCCGCGATTTACTATTTTCTCACGGACAAGGAAAATCATCATGGTCATTTGAGTGCGATAGAAAGTATCCTCGGTTTTACCGACAACGAGAAGCTCAACATTGACAAAATCTACGGATCTGTTAGAAAATAATTGAAAGTCCATCAAGGCCTGAAAAGAAAAAAAATCCTTATTTATCGCAGCGATGTTGTCTTGTCTCTTTTTTGTCGAGTGGTTGGGTGCTGAGTTCAGAAAAACAGGTCTATGGGCAGACTTTTATTCGTCAGAGCAATCTGTGGTAAAAATAACAACAATAACATTCGTTTTTCCACATGTAGCCCCCAGTAATATTTATTGTTTCATACGAAAAAAACTGTTTTCTATTTCTAATTTTTTAAATACATTCATAAACTATTAAGCAGTTATGTGCGACGAGGCCCTTGGAGTAAATTCACAAGCGAAGGAAACACGGGATCAGGCTCCGCACCCCCCCCCCCCCCTGATTGAGCTGAAATTCGGCACAAACCTTCCTTCTTATATTTCACGACAACCCCTAAAGGGAATGTTGGCGACTCGGAATAGTTTTCGAGATATTGAATTTTAAAGTTTTTTTTAAGGTAAGGTTCCGACCCCCCCCCCCCCCAAACAAATACCCAAACAAACAAATCGAAAAAACACAAGCAAACCCAAACCCAAAAATTATTGCGCGTCGATAAAAATGCCTTTAGAAGTTGTCTTAAAATATTAAAAGGAAGGTTTGTTCCAAATTTCAGCTCGATCGGAGGAGGGGGAGGGGGTTTTTGGAACCTTACCCAAAACACGTACTAGCTGGTACAACAAATAATTTAACATTTACGATTGACTGACAAATATTATTGCGCCCATTCTGATCGTTTTCAATGAATCACTTGTTTATACACACACTGACTGAGACGGTTTTTTCTAAGCTGTCCAATGTAACTTCTTCTACAAATACACACTTTATATTCTGCTTACTGGGCGTAGCTATTTCTGTACTAGGTTTACAAACCGTTAATATTTCGAATTGGTTTGTTTATGAAAAAAGAATATGCGCATTATTGAAAGTTGATAAATTTATGGATTGTTCACTGACCCCCGAGCACTTTGTTGATGATTGTTCCAAAAGGCTAAATTGCGTTCGTAATGTACCAATAATGGGAGATAAAAGTAGCATTCGGAACCCAAATGAATAATGCAATTCAAAAGTGAAGAATTTTTTGATTTGCCTATATTCTACACATTCTCGTTTCCACTTTCATTTTAGGGCGAAAACTCAGCACCGCGCGACAACATTCGTAACATTGTCCTGCCTCTACCGGCTAGTTGGCAGATTTATCAATATCATTAAATACAAAGGTTAATTTTAAGAGAATATGCACGATTTATCGAAAAGAGGTTCTAGGATGCATCCGCGTTCACTGAACGGGAGATGTATCCGTGTGCAGAAAAAATCAGTTCGTCGAAGTCTTTTTCTCACGAACAACCCCCCCTAGTCCCGTTTGATTGAACGCTTTGTTCATCCGCGTCGCCGCTTTAGTTCCTATTAAATAGTACGATGAAGAAGATCGGCAAGAGACGTTGGTTACTCATGAGTATCAAGCGACAAGATAATTCGGAGAGTGGTACACCTTTTATTGCTTCAACGGAGAGTTAAAGGTCATTGGATGGCCCTTGAGCACCTCGGAATCCCCGTCGCAGACTTATATATTATTTATATATTGTACATGGTTATATATACACTGATGGGATTCGCAGCGTTTGTGAGCCTTACCGAAGCCTGTGGGAGATGAGTGGCGTCCAGATAGAGTATAAAAATGTAAAAAAATCAAGCAGACACTAAGGAGACTGACGGAAATATCTTGCCTTTCAAAGAAATATTTACGATCCATTGAGTCTTGTGTAGTCAGCCGTTTTTGTTTTCTGGCTTTTCCTTTGTGGATCATAGGAGAGAATGAAACGCTATTTTACGGTTCGCTCTACGACAGCCATTTGCTCCTGCACTAAAACGTTGCGAAAGGGATTAAAAAAGACTAAACTTTTGGCAAACTGCGCACCTTCCCACGTATGATCGAATACGCGGCTGACACGCATGATTTTCGGTCCAACGTGCAATTTGTAGAATACATACCGTTTTTTTTTCTGTAAATAAAGTTCCTTGACCTGACATATCGCATTTTGAGGGCAAAAAATTACCTATGCAGTCACATCGGGCGATTATCTTTGACAGAAAAATATAATCTTCAACGAGTTGTTTTACTTTATACTTAGTTGGTGCCAATATTCGGCCACTTTACAAAATAGTCGACACTTTGTAAACTCATTTCGTTATTATCTTTCTATAGTGTATTAATTCTGTGCAATTTTTTCGAAAGATAATATGTTAACGAAGTTTTACGTCAATGAACTTATCTTTCTACGCATTCTCGGCCATAAAATTGTTGGATTTAATTTCTATATGCGATAAATCCTCGAGCTCCGGCGGCACATTCAGGTCAGTTTCGAAGTGAAGAGCGAATATCCATTCCTACTTAAGGTTGCTAAAATGGTTGTTTACCTTAGTAAATTTGGCAGTATTTATACCGGAAAAACCACCCTATAATCCAATTTTTTGTTGTAACGTATAAGGCATTTTTTTATGGTACATTTTTGGAGGTGTACATTAATCCAATGAAAATCTGTCAATGCCTCGAAGGTGGTCATTAACTTCTCGTTAAAGAAAAAGTTCACTTGATGAACAAAGTTTAACCGCCAGCTTTATGTTTGAAGAATAGTTGTGTAAAATTTCAACAATGATTTGTCAGATTAGTTCATAAATTACAATTACTAGTAAAGTTTAGAGAATCTCTTGCCAAATGGATAAAATTCCCATTATCGTAATTTAAAAAAATATATATTTGGAAGCATTCGCGCGAGAATGTGCCTTTTGAATTTTTCGCATGAGATGCATTGTTTTTCCTTATTCTGCGAATACACGATTCTGCATTAGCTCTTTTCAAGCTAAGCCCGATTTCAGTAACGATAAATCGTTAAAAAAAATGAAAAAAGCAAGGGGCATGCGGTAAGATTCGATGTGATCGAAGCACGGACACTTCGAATTCGTTCATTCTGCTCGATGTAGTGAACGGAGAGTACATTTCGGCCTCCACACATTCAAGTAGTATATTCGAAACTCTCGGAGCTTTTTATAAAATAATATATATCATGACTTATCCTTTATGTACCCGCTGCGGCCGGTACCTTCGTAACTATTGTAGCACCATTGTAAATCTTGTGAAATAAAGTGATATCACAGAAATTTTTTAAGTACATAATTGTTTGAGATTTTTTTGTGTTTATTTTGTAATGTCAATAGTAAAATACAGAATAAGTAGTTTACTTCTTGCCGGCGAGGATGATACCATCGTATTTCTGCTGAAACCACTTCATTGCATCTTCTTTCGTGAGCCTGTGCTGAAAGCCGACCTTGCCAGTTTTTCTCCTTCTATGGGCTACGTTGAAGCCTAGCGAGAAGAAACGAAATGAGAGTTAATCGAGTGAACCACCTCTTTCCTGCCTTTGCATTGGTTTTTTAGTTGTTAATTGTCGCTTCCATTAAGTAACACACCCAGTAAAAGGAAGTGGGCAAGAGTTGCAAATAAGAAGCTTTTTATTTGGCACATGGTTTCGAATCGAAACTCTAGGAATTGTCAATTGACGACAATCCCTATGATACCAGAGTATGTGCCATTGTTTGAATGGCTAGGTCTAGTCTTGTGTTTAAAATTTAGGTGAAACTCACCCGGTCGTCCAAGAACTACGTAGAAGTCGAGACCGTAGATACCGATGCTGGGATCGTATTTGATGCCCAAGTCGATGTGTTCCTGGATACCGAAGCCAAAGTTTCCTGTGCCGGAGAAGTTCTCCTTTCTTAACTCGTATTCACGAACCTGCAATGCAAACAAATATGATCAATATTCCGGATAACTGGTGATATGGAGGATCTGTGGAGCAATACGATGTATCGACTAAAACCCAAGAGAACGGCGAAAGATTAATGGAAATTACTTTTCATGTTTTCTGTCAAGCGACTGAAGCTTCGAAAAGAAAAGAACAACCTTGCCCTTTGACCAAAACCAATCGAGATCTTTGCACGTTTTCCGGAGTAGCTGTTATTTGTGAGAAAACTTAAAAACTAGAATCTTATTGATTGTGTGTGTTTCTCATTGTGTTAAGGGATAACAACCAAAATATCACCTTTCAATGAGCCTTGGAAGAGTATTTTTGGGTTTTCAACAGAAGGAAATCGTGTAGTTGAAAACATTCCCACATATCTATTCATATGAACAAGCCTAATCTCTGCATCTCTGCATTATCATGGTCATGCCAAGGTCACTTGAAAATTGGAGAACCCAAATAAATAAAAAATTCCTGTAGTGAGATTCTGTAACTCAGTAGCAACAGTTGTCGTTATTCCTAGCTAGCGACAGTCAGTGAGAGATGCCCTTTCATCTGCGTTTGGCCATTGCTAGCTAGCGATAATAAAAACCATTGCCGCCGTATTACAGAATCTTGCTACTGATTTACTATTAGCGCATCATAAAAGCACATTTGAAATAAAATGTCTATTTGTCATAGTACTGTGCAAACAGAATGAATTATCAGAAAACTGTGAAGACACTTAAGGTAAAGTAAGACTGGTTTTTTATTGTATAGACAGATTTCTTACTTTAAGGCCTCGTTCAAGGATCTCCTCGGCTTTGGCACCACGGACAGTGCAATGCACAGCAATTTTTTCGTTACGCCTAATGCCGAAGGAACGCACAGTGTAACGAGCTTTGGAGAAGACAGGTTGTTGGCCAGTCAATTGTTCCAAAACTTTGGCTGCTCTGGTCAGTCTATCACCGGATTCTCCGACGCAAATGTTTAGACACAATTTCCGAATGCGGACTTCACGCATAACATTTTTGGACGCATCCTTCGGCTCTCTTCTGATTTTCTTCTCGGGTTTTTTTCCGGGTTTCGCCACGGGTGCCGGCTTAGCGTCCTGCAAAACAACAATTCTTTCGTATAAAATAATACAAACGTTTTGAGAGCCGGACGACGCTTCGATTTCCGGTTACGAAACGAAGGTTATAATCGAGAAAGGATCGTCCACGTTGAGGTCGACAAGCGAGCATGTTACACCTGTCATATAGCGAGACAAATTCCAACAGTACGTCGCGTCGAAGTTTTCAACGACCGTTATGATAAAATCGCGAATAAACTCCTCTTTAATGAAGCTACGTTAAATTTATAGGTGTCCATAGGATTGTTGAGATATCGGCGGATTTGGTTAACAATCTTTAGAACAACAGACGTACACTCACCGCCATCATGGAAGGAAAAGGGAAAATTCACGCGCGCCACGCTGCGGAATTAACCAGAACCGCTGATGAAAAAAATGGCGGCGTTTGTGCTTCGAGATAATAACAATGATACTGTTATACTTTCGTAAAGTACAAACGGTCTAAGAGAGAGGGCCTTGGGATACATTATCCGATCAAGTCGTTCAACACACTTGATGGTCTCAACCTTACCGACTGATGAAAAGATCCCTAGCTTCACAACTGATTACTCAAGATAGATATCTCGCAATTGAGCGTATGCATTTGTGTCGCTAGTTTGGTCAGTATAAATCCTGGGGCTAAGTTTTCCCTAGGCGGATGACATTTCCGGCGAATGAAGAAGTAAGCGTGGTTCGTTTCTTGAGAGAGCGGAAGGAGTTTATTGTCGCTTTTCAGAAATATTGGCAGTCTACAAGAACACTCAAATCTGCAAATCAGCTAACTCTGTCGTACACATAGCCACGCGGTCAGTGCGACAATTCGCCTTAATTTTATATTCCGTCATAGTTATAGTAATTTAAGGGAGACTGCGTGTTTAGATCCCGGAAAAAGATGAATTACAACCATTTTTATGGATATACAGTTGATGAAATGAACATTCTGTTAAGTGGCCTTCATTTTGCATACCTCCAAGTATCTTAATCAATTTTTCACAAAAAATTGTATTAAAAGCCGGCGCTTAAGGGGCGTACACAAATTACGTAACGCAAAATTTCCCAATTTTCGAGACAGAAAAAGGTGAGATTGCTTCGACTAGCTTCAGCGCCGCTATTTTGTTACAAAACGTTGTGAACAAATTTTTAAAGATACTCGAAGAAATGTAGTATAAAGGCTATTAACCAGAATTTTTATTGTATCGACGAGGAGTCCGTGAACAAAGGTCGAAATTCACCTTTCTTCCGGGCGCTAGACTAGTCTCCCCATGTCTCCCTTGGGAACATGGCTCACACATTCGGTCGTCAAAAATCCTTCGGCCATGTTTTCTTCTAGACGAATTACATTTCGGGAAAATGAAGAGATAGACATTATTCCTGGTTTACCAGAGCGGAAGGTTTTTTTTCCGAAAAAACAACCGTTTCGGAAAACACTGGCAATCTGCCAATCAGCTTTCTCTCTTGCACTCACAGCCGCTTGGTCGGTGTGACACTTTGCCTTAAACTGAGTCCAATGCCGACGCAGACCGAACGAAGTATTCCGATTTTAATATTATTGACATTGTAAATCGGGCGATGAGTATGATCAACTATGATCAAAAAGAAAGAAAGAAGAAGAAGCAAAATAAAAGGAGTATTAATTTAATCCCGGCTCCCATAATTAATGATAAGCCGAATATCTTTCCGTTCACAGCCGGTTACTTAAGGCGGGATATACATTTACAACGATCAAAAAATCGATTTCTTTCTTTTCTTCTTTAAACGATAGAACTATATACGTAGAATATTTTCCCAAAGTTTCAAAGCGAAATTCGAAAAACCTCAAACGTTACAGCCCGTCAACGCTGTGCCTCACCGCTCGTATTCGGAGCGAGCGTGAACTTCAAACACGTTTTTCTCAAAACCGCATTATCTGCGCATTAACCGCAAAAAAAACGACTTTTGTAATCCACATTTTACAGAAATGTTGCGTAAAATGTTAATTTTTTGTTGTTGTAACAATGCGTGCCATTTTCTTAAATTTGCATTTTCTTCACTTGAATTACCGTCACATAGAAACTATACATGTTCTAACTGGAAAAATGTTTGAACTTTTTTGCAAATCAAATTCTACGGGAAGCTAGACTGCACGCCGATTCGCAACTCCCGCGGCGACCTTGCTGTAGCACTCTGCCACAGCTCCGCCATTTTGATGACGCATTAATTTAAAAAAATTGTTTTGTATACTTAAATATATTATTAGGGTATACCTAAAGTTTGATAATTGTAGAATAATTATTTCTTGGTTTAAAAAATCCCTCAATGTCCCGTGCGGAAATTGAACTAGGGCTTTGGTCGGGCCCATATACAATTTCCCTAACTTTAATAGGGCCCTAATTGGGTAGCCTCACATGGGCCCTTAGTGGCCGGTCACACTTTGCTACTGAGGGCCATTAAAGGCAGAATAATGAGGGCCTTCACCTTGAAGGCCCTCATTATTCTGCCTGGCTTACATGAGGCGTCGATCAGGCATCCTATGCCTGATCGACGCCTCATGTAAGCCATGGTGTGCCCATAAGTTATCCCTGTCAATGGATATGCCCACGTGTATGTAAATGTATGTGTTTCTGCGTATATGTGTCCGTTTATATAAGGTCACGATACACTGCCAAATTTTTTAAATTTATTTAAATAGGATCTATTTAAATGAGATAGGTTTTTTCCTCGTCTCACTGCCTACTACGATCTTATTTGTACCAAAGATATTTTTTTATTCGTTTCAGCTATTCTTTTTAAATATCAAATATATTCAAATCAAATAAATAAAGATTCGATTCAAATAAATCTTTATTTGCTGTAAATCTAAGTCCCAGGTAGGGAATCAAAAGGCTGACGATGGAAACAAACTTGTGTGAGCCTTGTTTCACCGAGCCTGAGTGAGACAGACCTGGGCCAGGATTCATTGCATCGTTGAGAGCAAACTGGAACCAAGACTGGCTGCTTAGCCTAAACTCAGGGTTATTTCAAGCTTTATTCAGCCAGTGAATTTTAAGGCTAAAAAATCAAGGCTGGATGCAGGCTTGTTTCAGGTTGTGATAAAATAAAATAAATTTTAAATAATATTTTTTCTGTACTTTTATGAAAAAAAAAATTAGCAATAAATTTGTCGGGTGCGAAGGCACGAAAAACGAAAGCGAAGGAGGCAGCTCAGAACATTTAAACATATTCTCTTTACGATATTTATGAGGTACACAAAAAAGTTTTTTTCTCGTCACATACACATTTCGGATATACTCACTCTCTGGGGTTTGCGTACACTCTGTGTATTACGTGTCCCATAAACAATAAATAAAATAAAGTATTGTGTTTAAAAATGTTCATATATATTTTATAACAAATAATATAATGAATAATAAATATATATAATAAATAAAATGAATTCTCTACAAATTTATTAAATTTACCCCAATGTAGAATATAGAAAACTAAAAACAGGCCTCATATAGCCTCGAGAAGAGTTTGGGATAAGCTTGGTCATAAATGCTCGTGAAGGCTTCATTAAGGCGCGTTTTGAACCTTGTTGTTTCGTCGTTTCAGGCTTAGTACAGGCTTTCCTACCAGCCTTTGGTCAAGCCTGTGAGCAACAGCCTGAAACCGCGTTATCATTCAGGGGTTCAGCTAGGCCTGAAATCAGGCTGGTGCTCAGCCTGAATAAAAAAATGTGAGCCTTGTTTCAGAGCTTGGCGAGCCCTTTTTTCATCGTCAATTCCTACCTGGGGTGTACTATGTGCATAAAATATTTCATAAATCCAAAATGAAATTAAGCACTTAATTGAGAGTTTACCACAACGACAGCCTGAATAAAAAAATGTGAGCCTTGTTTCAGAGCTTGGCGAGCCCTTTTTTCATCGTCACACAGTAGGAGAAAAGCCCAAAAACCTGGCCAATACCTCAAATGACCTTTGACGGGAATGAAAATTGGCTTACAGGGGTTTTCAAGGTCGCTGATTACGAATCTGAAAGCCAAATTATCGTAAACAAAATGGCCGATCCAATATGGCTGACATGAATGTTAAAAAGTTGCCAGATGTCGACAAAAATTGGTATTTACGGGTTTTCAAGGTCGCTGATTACGAATCCGCAAGCCAAATTATCGTAAAAGAAATGGCCGATCCAATATGGCCGACATGAACGTTAAAAAGTTACCAGATGTTGACAAAAATTGGTATATACGGGTTTTCAAGGTCGCTGATTACCAATCCGATATCTATTGTTTATAACTTGCAACAAAGAGCTTACAGCAAATTGTTATAAACAAAATGGCCGAGTATCCTGCTAAATAGATAAATTAATATATTTAAAAAAATCATCATAATAAAATAAACGTGAACAGTGTATTCTACGCAATTATTATTTTTATTTCCAAAATACATACGGAACGTTTCAAAAATAGAAAATTTTATTCTTAATCAAAATCGTAATCGGAGTCGGAGTCGGAGTCAAAATCATTATCCGAGTTTGTATCTATTACAACTCCCGGCACGGCTTCAATCTCGGCGCAAAATTCGTCTGCTGCAGCAGTCACTTTAGGAGCGATCAACATCGCTACAGCTTCCGGCGACAAACTCTTCAGCTTCTTCTGTGGTAGTCTTCTGACACTTGAAATGTACGGATCAGAAGTAACTAAGAGCCGATGAAAAACATCTTCCATAGTTTTAACCCTGGAACTTTTTCGCGCAAAATCTTCTCGATATCGTTTGATGTCTTTGTTTCGAGCTTCCTGAGCATCTTCGGATAATTGGCCGATTGGTAATAGAGCATGAGTTATTATCACTGGACCATGAATTAATAGTTTGTGCACCGAAGTAGGCATGGAGTACCAAGGGTATAATGCAACGGTCTTTCTTGCCGTTTCAATAGCATACTGTTCAAATCTTTCACAGTTGATCTCGTGGCCACACGATATAACTTGTAGGATTACGTACAAGCGTTTAATAACTTCTTCGTTGACCCCCGTTATCGCAGCGGAAACCGTCGAATTTTCAAAGAATCGCCGAGCTGTGTTGCCATCATTGCTGCTGCCGTATCCAGGCTTTGGGCGATCGATATTTAGACCCAATTGCTTCTTGAATCCTTCTTGAATGGCCCTCTTGCGTTCCTGGGTAATTTTTTTTTCTTCGGCACTTCGAGCTTGCCATTTTTTAATGCCGAGTTTGTAAGACACGTGTAAGCAATACTCGAAGCACCGTATCCACGCATGCAGCGTCGACAATCCGAACTTCAAATTTGTTTAATTGATTTCCCTTTGCAATACAGTGTCGATGGCATTAAAATCTTTGCTGGTTGCTCCACACAAATAGCACCGTTGAGCAGATTTCGTCAATGATACAGCGTTGCAAACTTTACCATCTATCATGGTGAACAACAACTTGTACATTACGGAGATTTCTTTTCCATCTATTACACTTTCGAATGGACGAAGTGACTTTATTTGTTCTTCAACAATTTGGACTTCATTAAGTGTTGACTCTGTGTCTTCGCGTAGAAACAGTAGTCTAAGCGGTCTACAAAATCGTGGAGACGAGGGTCTGGGGTTCTTCCAAACAACTATTTCTTCCTTCGATTGTTGATCATAACACACGAGTTGTAATGGCACGACTGAAGTAAAGAATACATGCGCATCAGATTTGCTGTCATCACTGAACGTCTGCTTATATTCACTTTGCCCAGAACTTCCATCGCAACCCCACTTGCAAATCAAGTCCATTTTACGAACATTATCTGGAGTCAATCTTTGAATGAGTACATTTTGGACGAGTAAAATACGTTCAACTGTATGATCTAATAGTGCCTGTAGTTGGACTTCTGCACTACTCTCTGTAATCCTGATTGCATCACGTGGTGGATAACAACGCTTTTTTGCTTTCATCACTTTTTCGTAAGACGGATATAGCTTACAGTTATTTTCCTTCCCTAATCTTCTCATTCCCTGGTAAGTACTCTTGGAGAATTTATATTCAATCATAGAGGAAAGTGCAGCCTCTTCGGATAAAGTAATTTCATCCGTTGCTGAGTAAGCTTTACGATACTTGGAAGCTCTTAAAGGACTCGTCATTGTTACGTCCTTAATAACTTTTGCGGCGTCGGATTGTCCTGAAGAGCGAAGGCTCATCTGAGTAGCGTATGCTAACTCGACCGAGTTGAACGATGTACGAATATCTTGGGTCTTCCTTCGTTTAGATCTTTCACTGGACATTGTAAACTCAAGGGACGGGCGGCCGCCCGTATTACCCGGGCTTGTTACTACAGTGTCTGTAGGTGCGGCAAAACATACCTGCTTGCTAAGCCATTCACCGTTATTCTTGAAAAATACACAGGATTTTCTGTGAGCTTGTTGCCACCTCGTTCTCATTTGATTGAAGAGTATCGAAAAAGTCTGTTTCGAGTCCTCAGGCACTACAACTGTACGTCCGGTGTCCTTGGAAATTTTTTCTACCATAAATTCGATCAAGGAAGCGAATTTATCGGATAAATGCTCGCTGATTATCAGAAATACTTCTTTCCTTGTCAGCACCAATTCTTTGTAACCGGATCCTGTAATAAAGACATAAAATTGTAGAAAATTGGTGTTAAAGGAAAAGATAAAATTTTCAATTAATACAAAAACTTGAACAATGTACATTATTTTACCAAATAAATAACCGCAATAATTGAAATAATTTTAAGAAAATTAGACAGAAAATATTGACATGGATTTGGTTAAAAGAAAGCTTTGCTTACTATATAATATATATATATTCAAATATTTTATTCGAATGTTATAACATTTCATTCATATTTAAGAAATTTTTATGTGGTTGATTTTAATATGTATATATATATATGCATACGTATATATCATAATTAAATCACAGAAAATTTATATATATATATACACATACATATATATGAAAATAATTTATTTCAAGCGTATAACAGCCGTCTTGTCCGTTATGATGCTACTTCACCCATTCTCAGGTAGAGGCGCAGCGGCTGCTCAATAGTGCCGCGTGCACGCTCGGCTACCGCACGATGCGAAAAAAATCATAACGGACAAGACGCACGTTTTCCGCAGGTAACTCTTGTAAATTTCGAAAGCTTATACATTAAACTAAAGGCCGAGACTAGGAGCTTTGCAAAATGTGACAAAATATATAACTTTTCGGACCGTTGAAAATATAAGTTTTCAAAATTATTCAATTTTATTTATGCCGAAGGCTATACTACATTTCAATCATTTATACATAAACTTTCGATTCAACCGATGTAAAAACATGTTCTACATACCTCCAGAAGTCGTATCCATGTTGCAGAATTGAAATTAAACCCGTCACTTTAAAGTTATGGGTTTTTGAAGTCAGCGTTATTTTCGTCTGTTCAGCGCGTGACACGTACACTCTTCACGAACACTCACTGCCAACTGACGCTGCGGCGCAGGTATACACTTAAAGGGCTTTCCCTTCCACAATAGAATGCAGTTACTAGTCCTCTACCTGAATGACTACTCAACTGACCCTATTTCGAAAATTTATTTTTTGGGGTTTTGGCCAGGTTTTTGGGCTTTTCTCCTACTGTGCGTCAATTCCTACCTGGGGTGTACTATGTGCATAAAATATTTCATAAATCCAAAATGAAATTAAGCACTTAATTGAGAGTTTACCACAACGATTTTCTATCGTAATTCGTCATGCCCTGGCCTTTCGGAATGATTTTTTTCGTAGAATATATTTCACCTCTATCGGTATATATAGGTACTAGGTTCACCTAGTACCTACCTACTCATGGCTACGCACGCTTCCCCTATACTACCGAGTGCTTGTAACATCGTCGTCGCAGATATGGCCTAAGAGACCAAATTAATTCCTATAATTATTTGCTGTATCACATAAACAATATCAATTAGTTAATATCATTGTGATATTAACTATCGCAACGCGAAATAATTTTTCATACGGAAAGTTTTCGGCGAAAATAGTCACTATAAAAATGTAAAAAAAAAAACCGAATGGGATTGTTCAAACATACGCGCTGGCATCACTCCATAAATGAATAAGGCAATAAGAATAATATGTAATTTTTTGAAAGATTTGTAAATGTAATATATAATAATTTTTAATGCCCTCACGTTTTTATCCTATTTTTACCAATTATTGAATAATTGAGTGTAGTAATTAAAATGCCACAAACGATTTAGTCCAAGCTACGTATACTGGTCCGTTTTCTATAATGTCCACACCTGGTCCTCTTGTGGCAATCCCTGTCGGGAGTGCCATAATAGGACCCGCAAAGGCCCTTATTATGCCAACCCCTGTCGGGATTGCCATATAAGGGCCTTCAAGGGCTCATTTGAGGCTTCCCTGATAGGGAAAGCCTCAAATAAGCCCTTAAAGGCCGTTTTTTATGAGGGATGCCCTATCAATTTTCCGCACGGGATTGCTTATGTTTTTCCTGTCTAAATTTATATCCCGCCCTAACGTGGTTGTCAATTAAAGTATGAAAATGTGTTTCGCGGAAGCAATTATAGTGAGCTCTAAATTGAGAATATCGTTCTATCTGACTTAATTTACATAATTTACTAGCTTGCCAGCGTGAATCTTAGCATCGTATTGAGAAAGGCGATAAACAAATGCAGAAAAAATTAAGAATGAAACAAAGAAGGTAGAGTGTCATATTTCTCAAGCACGTCGTAGACTGACTGACTGAGATAAGTTTTGGCTTAGTTGTCCCAAAGTTAAGGGGCCAGTCCACTTTGGAGCCACGAAAAAAGGCTATTTTCGCGATTTTTTTTAGGATTTTATAAAAGATGTGAATATAAAAGTTGTTGGGCTTGATAAATAAAGTCTTGAAATACATAAAAAAAATTTAATTCGTTTTTAAGTACAAAAACTATAGTTTAACGTAACGTCTCAAAAATAGGTGGGCTAGATAGTTCCATCACAAGTCGGCAACGGCTTGTCTGAAACAAAAAAATCCACGTCCATTAGATTCAGTATGACACCAGCTACGAAATGACCCTCGGATATAAAGTTTTATCAAAAAAGAAAAAAATGGCAGATGAAAAACGGAAAAAGTAAAAAAAAACGCATTTTTTTTCGCAAAAAGAAAAGTAAAAATCACAATTTTAAAACCATCGAGGGTCATCTTGTTGCGAATCATGTTTACAATATGTGGTTCAAATTTCAAGAGAATCGGTTTATTAGTTTTAGAGATACGATGGAGCTAGATTTTGAAAACGTTGTTTCGAGAAAAACGTGTTTAAAGTTTGTACTATGAAAAACTCTTACCTAAACTCAATCGGCAATTCCTGTACCGTACAAAATCCCTTCTGATTGCTCATCATCATCTATTTCTTCAAGTCTTGCTTGCTTTCGATTTTTTGAAATTTTCAAAGTGGAGTGGGCCTTTAAGTTTTTTGCCCTCGATACTCCTCAACAGCCCATATAAGGTGACTTTTATAAGGTGGCCATGTGTTTTTTAAAGGGAGGGTAGGGGTTTCAGCGTGAATAAAACACTTCTATGCGAATTTTTTTCATCTATATGGATAGAGTAAATTTATTGAAACCTTTTGTACATTATTAAGTGCCATTTCGAGAACATTCCGTGAAATTTGTACACGAAAATATCCACAAACAAGCCGGTGACAAAGCTTTTCCAAGAACGCCTTTGGACAAACACGATTTGCGGTGTTCATTGTATCTCAGCTAAAAATTATCTGAAATCAAGTACCATTGAAATTTAGTCAAAGTATCATCAAATTCCCCTCTCCAACGGTCTTTAATAATTTTTTTTTTCATTTCTAAATTTTTGGTGGTCATGTAAAGTGAAAACTGCTATTTTGCACGAAAAATTCCGCCATTTTGGGGGTGGAAAACCTCTTCAATGTAAAAAAAAAACTCAAACTTACCGTTGGGGGGAGGTATTTTATATGTAGAAAGTGTGTACCAAGTTTGAAATAAATCGGTCATGTAGTTTTCAAATGGCAGTGAACACAGACTCTGAAAAAGTGGTTTCGAGAAAAACGCGGCACCGGCTTGTTTGTGGATATTTTCGCGTACAAATTTCACGGAATGTTCTTGAAATGACACTTAACAATGTACAAAAGGTTTCAATAAATTTACTCTATCCATATAGATGAAAAAAATTCGCGGAAAAGTGATTTTTTTCACGCTGAAACCTCTACCCTCCCCTTAAGGGGCTGGCGCGGTGATTTCGCGACTGAAAAAATATGGGTTTTCAAGCCTTCTTTGAAAAAAAATATATCGTATTTTTGTCATGAATAGTATTTACCAGAGAAAATAGCGTATTCTGGAAAAAAATTAAAATTCCATTTTGCGTGCAGGAGAATGAAGTTTTTAAAATTCCGAATCCGGATCAGTCCCGAAAAACTTTATTTGTGACCCCCGTCATGGAGAAAAAAATTATCAAACGTACGATTTAAGGTTGATAGATCCGAATTTAATCAGTGGAACAAATGAGTTAAATCAGTCAAGACCGCGCTATAGGAAGTGCTGGTCTGCTGACGGCACAGCTGCAACTTCCGAATGTTCGGCTGTCACAGGAAGTTGAGAGTCCAATGACACGCGGTCGAACCAAGTGATCTGAATGTGTCCCTATCCGAGAACTTCATTGAAAATAATGTGAATTTCAGAAATGTTCGAGGAATCCACGCTCCACAAATAACATTTTCAATTATTTGCGATTCGCTAACAACGTTCGGAATAAATCATTCTAACCATACATTTTAAAGTAATTGGGCTTGAAATTATTATTTTTGGCCAAATACTATGAGTACTTTTTGTTTTTTGATGTGTCATGAATTATCTTAACATTCTGTAGTTACAGAATTTTAAGATAATTTATGAAACAGTAAAAAACAAAAATGCTGCTAGAATTCGGTAGAAATAATAATTTTACGCCAAATTACTTTAAAATGTATAGTTAGAATTAATTGCGAAAGTTGTTAGCGAATCGCAAATGATTGAAAATATTATTTGCGCAGCATGAAATCCTCGAAAATTTTCGAAATTGACATTATTTTCAATAAAGTTCGCAATCTATCGATTAAGTTCAATCGGACATCTTAACCCTCAATCCGTGAAGGTATTTGAGGCAGCTTAATTCCGTGAACCTGGGTCGTTTTCTTTTTTGCACTACCAAACCAACAATTGTCAATGAAAAATATCTGACAAAATTCATGGCCAATCTTTAGGCCATACTTCTCGAGGGAAAATAGGGTTTTTTTCTTTCTTATCATTAATATTTTTAAAAATAAATATTAAGTAACCTGCGAAGAAAATGATTTTGGGCAGGACGAAAACGACCCAGGTTCGCGAATGGTCCGAGAACCATGCCAAGCACCGATTTTATCTTTATTAAATGAAAAATGCTCCTACCGTCGTTCTCGCAGCATCGTCAGACTTCTCGACCCAATCTGATCGGAAGTAAGGTAAAATTGGCGCCGAATTCGGGGCAGTAATATCAGGAATGTCCGATTGAAGCTCCGAGAATCATTCCGAGCACCGATTTTATCTTTGTTAAGTAAACAATGCGCCTACCGTCGTTCTTGCAGCATCGTCAGACTTCTCGACCCAATCTGACCGGAAGTAAGATAAAATCGGAGACGAATTCGGGGCAGTAATACGAGGAATGTCCGATTGAAGCTCCGAGAACCATTCCGAGCACCGATTTTATCTCTGTTAAGTAATCAATGCTCCTACCGTCGTTCTTGCAGCATCGTCAGACTTCTCGATGCAATCTGACCGATTGAGTAACGAATTTTAACCCTCAATCCGCGAACCTGGGTCGTTTTCGTCCTGCCCACAATCATTTTCGTCGCAGGTTGCTTAATATTGATTGAAAAAAATATTAAATATAAGAAAGAAAAAAAAACCCTATGTTCCCTTGAGAAGTACGGCCTAAAGATTGACCATACATCTTTTCAGATTTTTTTTCATTGACAAATGTTGCTTTGCAAAAACGAAAACGACCCAGGTTCACTGGATTAACGCGTTTAAAGATTTAACTATCGATCGATCATTCGGGGAGTATTAGAGATACGGCCTTGAAATTTTTTACAGCACATTCTTGAAAGTATAAACTGTTGAAAAAGGCAACAAAAAAATCGATTTTTTTAAAGTGTCACACTGGTATAGCCTCTTAATGGACTGAATTTCTGCTCAAACGCATCACAACGAATCACGTTTAAAGCGAGTGATTACTGGCGATGAAAAGTGGATTGTCTGCAACGATATGTCAGTCGAAAAAGATCATGGTCAAAGCGCGGGGAGGCTGCTCAGATGGCCGCAAATGCTGGATCACACCAGCGGAAGGTCATGCCCTGTATCCGGTGGGATTGGAAAGAAATCGTCTATTACGAGCTGCTGTCACCCAAAGAAACGATTGAATCGACTAAGCACTGCTCAAAACTGGCTAAATTAAGGGCGGAGCCTGAATTACAAGATCGAAAAAAGCGTTTTTTCGGGATTTTTTTTAAAAGGGAAAAATCAAGTGAGCCCAGTAAACATTGAGGTATCTTTTCATGTATATTTGAAAAGTGTAAAAAAATGTCAACATGAAACGATAAATGACTGCAGGTTTATCAGCATATTCGATGTGCGTCTTGCCACTGCAGTCCCCAATCGGTGGGAAAGATGCAGCTCGTAATTCTTGACTAAAACGAAAAAACCAATAAAATTTTCAATCGTCATATATTTTTTTTTCTGGGTGAGCTAAGAAAAAAGGTGAAAAATCGTGAAATTAGAACTTTTCTCAGTTTAAAAAAAAATGTGTTTAAGGAAAAAAACTCTTTAACGTGCTATAAAAACTACTTCAAAAGACTTTTTGGACGACTTTTTCAGTTCACTTAGAAGAGATTTTTATGCTGAAGAACAAATTTTGGATTGATTCAATAGGTCGTTTATGTTTTTTTCTATCGCGCCCGCCAATTTGGAAAAATCGGGAAAATTAAAACGGGACAAACCGCGCTTTAAAGTTTTCAATAGGAAGAAATATCAATTTATGCTCACTTGCACTAATAATCTGCTAATCAGCTATTCCTTGTCCATACAGAAGTCCTTCTGCTTCCTCAAAGTACTCGTTCAGATGACTTTGGTCGAGTCAACGAGCTGTACGAGCCTCCTTGCTGCTAAATGAGTAGCGTCTGTCCTCCCTCTCGATCCGATGCGCGTTATCGAAATCAGCAAACATTTTGCAGTGCTACCCAATACTCAAATTGAGCAACTGCTCAAATTCAAGCCAATACTCAAATTGAGCAACTGCTCAAATTCAAGCCAATACTCAAATTGAGCAAATACTAAAAATTGCTGAATACCCATCGTTGAACACACCTGCAGCCATGTAGGCGGCAATTTTAACGACTTTTTGGCCGAAATTCAGGCGTTTTGGAGCGATGCGCCAGGCTGTTGAGTTGATCGACTCGTTGCAACTTTGCGTGTGACGGCTTAAACATCGCGTTAAAAGGTCATCGTTTGAGAGTTGTTCATAAAGTGGACGAATGTGTTTCTCAATTTTTTCATCACTCAATCCAGCAGGATGCTTAAAAAATTGTAGTTGGTTCATCGATTCAACTTTGCACCATTCACACCAGCTGGCGACGCCTATTGGACAATTCTCGTACCGAGGGGATTTGTCTGTTGAACAATAATGAGTCAGCGTTGCTACTATGGCTTCTTTCATCTTTCGGACAGAATCAATATTTGTTCTGATAGCCAAACCATAATAAATTGTTAGTTTTTTTATGACACCTTCCGTCACCCCGTTCCTACCGTCGAGCTTCTCCTTCATCTTTATATTTCGAAGTCGTGTACCCATACGTTTTTGTATATGTCCCACACACTCATTTTTTGTGACAGGACAATCAACACCGTACGGATTTGTGTTAAAAGTACCCGCAAAAGTTTGCGAATCGCCGTCGCCGAGGTAGTTTGTATATTTAACGCCAGACTTTTCGTCGGATCTTAAGGGGGGATGTCTTTTTTTTCGCAAAATTTACCGCTTTTTGGGAATTTTTTTGTGGAGAAAGTATACAACGGAAAACTTGTGAAACTTGGCATATAGTTTTATTGATCTGTTTACTACATACAAACATTTTTTTAAACAATTTCATCAAAAAATCCGCCTCCCACCCCCCTCGACGCGCGATGGTCCTTTTTTGATGGTGTGCACGATTACAGCCTTCACGTTAATCCTGCAACAAAAACCCAAAAAGCATTTTACTTTAGACACATATAGCTATCGTTTGATGAAGCAAAAAAGCAATACGTTTAATAGTTTTCTATTTATAACAAAAAATCGATCAATTTTTTTCGAAAAATCGATACTTCAAGTTCAAAACGTCACCAAATCGTCAATTTTTTTTTCTCTTCATCGAACGATAGCTATATGTGTCTAAAGTAAAATGCTTTTTGGGTTTTCGTTGCAGGATGAACGTGAAGGCTGTAATCGTGCACACCATCAAAAAAGGACCATCGCGCGTCGAGGGGGGTGGGAGGCGGATTTTTTGATGAAATTGTTTAAAAAATTTTTTGTATGTAGTAAACAGATCAATAAAACTATATGCCAAGTTTCACAAGTTTTCCGTTGTATACTTTCTTCACAAAAAAATTCCCAAAAAGCGGTAAATTTTGCGAAAAAAAAAGACAATCCCCCCTTAAAAACAATTTCACATTAGAATCAATTTCCATCCTTCCTGCTGAACCTACGTGATTTAAGGAGTACGATTCTTTGTGATTTTCATACAATTCTTGTTTATGGTACATGCATGGCAGTATGAACTTTTTACGATAAGGTCGACTACTTTGCCACAGTAATTTGAGAGAGAGTTGTTACACCGTACAATGAGAAGTGAAGCCCCGTTTTTCCAGGATCCATCGCCGGACACTTTCGAATGAGTTTTGATTCTTCTTTTTTTCTACATTCTTTTCCCGCTCCTCTTTGACAGCTTTCTCACTGACTGTTTTGACCGTCGGTTCCGATGCCAAGTGCAGGTGCTGCACTGACGTACTCCTTACGTATGTTGATTTCGCCAACCCTTGGCACAGGTCCATGAGGGCAACACCAAGTAGCCTCATCACGAACACGGTCCGTCTATTTATTTCGTAACCGGTGTTCATTAACGATCCTCAATTAATTTCTCTTCGACCGCATATACACGATAAAGTAATTTTGAAACCTAAAGTGATGTCCGCTGTCTTTGCTTTGTTTGCACGATCTGCAGATTACAATGTCAGCAATCGCATGAAAAACTGGGAGAAATTCAATGATTCTATAACAATGAAGTGGATTCACAATTATACCGTCACTGCTCGCAGTTGACGATTTTTTCGCGCTGGTGCTCGCATCCAACTCTGCATCGTCTGTTTTACTTGTGAATCGATCGTCTTGAAATTGACGTTTGCGCGGCTTCGAAACCCGTTCGGAGGTCGATTTTTAGCTTCCGAATAATTTGCATTGATGTTCTTACGATGTGTACGCGCCAAGAATCGGAGCAAAACTAACCGTTGATGCTACAAGCTGCAATGTAGAAACAAGTGCACAGAGATCTATCATACACCTTTATACATCAATAAATCATATTATGGCTCAACACAACACTACTACGAAATCTAAGTATTATTCTGAAAGACCCTTGAAACTTTCCCAGGTATAAAATTTCGATTAGACGATCGAGGAGCGGTGCACTCACACACGTGCTCGACGCTTCTCTGCTTTTGGCCTCGTAGCTGCGAAAATATTTACAGTTGGCTTCTGTAAGTTTGTAAATATATTCTTGGATAGTTAATCTATCGATTTAAGCAACAAATAAACGATTTTTAGGACCTTCTAATTCAGGCTGTGGCCTTAAAGAGAGCGGCTATAAGAAACGGCCCGTATCGGCGAATAGGAAGGGCGTTATGTTCCACCACTAGGGCAACGCCAGACCACAAGTTTCTCTGGTGACCCGGAAAAAGATATTGAAGCTTGGATGGGATGTTTTGGTAAATCCACCGTATAGTCCGGACTTTGCACCTTCAGACTATCACTTGTTCTGGACGCTACCGAACAATTTGAATCATAAAACCTTCAGTTCCCTGAACGTTCTCAAAAACCACTTGGATCACGTCTTAGGCCGAAGATCTCAGGACTTCTATGAAAGAGCGATAATGAAGCTCATATTTAGTTGATTAAAATCGATTGTTTTGATCAATATTTTGCATTTGAAATTTACTCGATTTTCGCTATGGAATTATGCATAGACCCTATAAAAATCATTATACGTATTTTCAAAAATGTAATCTTTATTCGTCTGTTTTATACAATAGTTTTCTCATAGGATGCAAATGAACGCTTATTGCGCTATGAATGCTTATTGTTAGAGAGGGTGTCCCATTTATCTTGAGACATTGCAGTATCTCAAGAATAGGGAAGTAAATCGAAAGATCCTGAAATATGTATCGAATGATTCAAACGATGAATAAAGTGGCAAGATACATTTTTTCATTCAGTACACGTGTAATATTGAGAACGTTTTACATCTATGTATTCAAACTTGTAGAAATCGATGTTGAACATGTGAGAACCATACAAGAAAACAATTTTAATAAAGAATATCTTTCTGAAATGTTGTTCATCAAGTACTACACTTATGAACGGTAGTATTGAACGACTATTTGGATGGGTGACTGCCGTGGCCACCAATTTTTTTATGTTCATTACAACATTTTTTATGATATATTACTATGTATATGGATTCGTTCCATCGATGCGCCACCCATATTATTCGCATTTTCGGGTACATTTTTTCCCTGTCTCCCCATTGGACTTCGGACTCCTGTATCTAGTCTCCGTTTTCATCACGTACGAGTTCGCCTCCGATTGTTTCCGTATACTATAATACTCGTTGACTCTACAGTGAACCAGGAGCTACCGCAATCTGGCAATGGTATTGTGTACTCTGCGCTTTACAGATTCCTGGGATTCCCGGACTCTCGATCGATAACGCGTTTCAGAGTGCACCGATGTGGAAAAGGCCCGTATCCGCGCAGACCTTCAAACGTTGAGCATGAAAATTTATTCTAGCTCGAAATATGCATAATTTGCGTAGTGCGCTACGAGCATTATGGAGCTTATTATAAATATTATAAAATGTAAGCGAATTCAAAACAATAGCAGTGTAGCTGCCAATGAAAAAAGGTTCTATTACAATTATGATTGATAAAAAAAATATTGCGCGTCAATATATCTGTTAAACCCTTCGAAGGTTGATATACACTAAAGACACCAGCACGTATTCACTTACGTTGAAAGAAATCCATACTCTTAAGTATATAAATCAGAAAGTCCTAGAACGGGCGTCATTGGTAAAAAAAAATTCACCACAATTGACTCTACTGAACATTTTGAAGGCTGTTACCATTGATATCCTTATTTGCAAAAATGATCTCTTGAGCGGTTTCGTTTCTCAATTGACTGGTGGGAGTCGATACGGTACATTAGTGCGACCTCATAAAGATCGTTTGAGGTGTCGATACAAGGCTGAACAATTCGCGACAAGCGAGGGACCTAGATTGGACCGAGTGGGGAGATATTCTATGGACTCCGGCGACGAAGCTTGAGCAAGAGAGTGACAAAAGGTGTCGAAATCAGGAGAGGGAGAAAGACGAACAACAAAGCAGTAGATGGAGCAAGGGGGGCGGAGAGCTGTACCGAGTATAGGGAAGGGACGGGGGAGTATAAGATAACGAAAAAAATAGAATGCAAACGAGTGAAAGGGTAAGGTTGAAGAGACGCGGCAACATGGAAAGGCAATAGTAGTAGTGATAGTAATAATAGTGTAGTAAATTGACATAGGTTATTCGTTGATACTAGACGAACGCCATGAGTAAGAGGAAGGGTAATGTATATATATCAATATATATATATATATATATTAGGGTGGCACAAATTTGACTCTATTTTTTCTTTTTTCTCAATATCCAATTGGCTTTTTTAAAGAAAATAAATTGTCGCGAAAGCTGCGAGCGATCAAAAAGTATTTAGAGGTCGCTCAAGCCTTCCAAACATACAAATTTTCATTAACAAATTGATTTTTTTTTCGTCCACTTCTCACCCATTAATTTTACGCTTTATAATTTTTAAGTTAGCCTCGCGAAAGTTCTAGCCGGCGAATGAATATCTAGTGGTCGCTCAAGAGCTTCGAAATTTCTAAATTCTTGCCAATTTTTTTTACTCTTCATATTCATAATTATGACGCTTTTCAAAATGTTCAAAACAATTGATCCTTTTTTCACCGTTTTCCGCGCATCGTAATGCGTCCCACAGTTGGTCTCGTTAGTCAAACTGCGGACCAATCGTAGCTGTACTCTGTGACGCGCGACGCCATAATACAATAATACACAATAACACATATCGTCTACTTGGTGTTTGTTGCATATTATTATAATAAGTTATTGAGAAAATGTAACACTTCGCTGTTTATTTTGTTTTTATGCTACAACGAATGATAGTGCATGCGAGATTTATTTTTTGGCGGAAATTGTGGATTTCGAAAACCTTGAGCGACCACTAAACATTCATTGGCCGGCTAGAGCTTTTGCGAGGTTGATTGAAAAAGCATAAAGCATAAAATTCATGAATGAGAAGTGGACAAAAAAAATCGATTTTTAAATGAAAATTTGAATTTTTGGGAGACTCGAGCGACCTCAGATAATCAGAGTCCTGCGGTTGTCGTATTCCCCTTTGTGCGAGCAGATAAAACAATTAAATGAACTTGAATGGGAAAACTTCTTTAGATCCAATGTACCACTTCCGTTTATAAGACTCATGCACAAAGTTGACTGGCCGGCTTCAACCAAAAAAATGCAGATATTAAAAGTATAAATTGGATTACCGCCAAATCTGCCTAACCTGCAACAGGCATGGGCCTAACACGCTTGAACATATGCATCTAGAATGCCCAGCATATGATCCGCTTTCAATCAAATATTTCGAATCAGAGCAATTTTCTATTATATTGGACTGTATACATAACGAAAAGATATAAAAATTAGTATACTATATATTGGCATCATGTAAAGCTCAGAGCGTTCATGTTATAGGCCTCCGAAGTAACTCTAGTGGCGCAGCCCTTGCGGCGAATTTTGGCAAAACTTGGATTGGTTTTCGTCTGCTAGTGCAGTATGCCGGTCGCCATTTAAATCAGGTGTTTGCGTGAATGACAGTACCGCGTGTGACGTTTACGTTCCAAAAACCGCGTTTCACGTCATATTTGGTATTGTTGACGCGTGTTTGAGGAAAAACTTTTCCCGTCACAGTCCTTTTCTCACCAGCAACAATTTCGCGGACTTCCGGTATATGATGACTATCGTAAAGTTTTCAAATAATAATTGCAAATAAGATAAGATGCAAACAATAATTGAAAGAGAAATTTTGTTGTACGGCAAGAAATAATTTCTGTGCAGCCAATGTACGCAATTTCATTAACATTCTTCTCGTCACATACCTTTAGATATGCTTTTAGGGCGGAAGAAAGTCATGAGGATACATTGAAATCCGCAAGTAATCGTTATTAGTTCCATCACACTATTCGATCTACAATCGATGATGCTTGCTCAAGCCTAGCTCTTTCATGTTTGTTCCGGTTTTACTTAACCGCCATGCGCCAATCTAAGTTTTGCCACCGGCAGCGGTTGCGCGGCGCCACCACGAAAGTTACTTCGGAGGCCTATACAATCCTGATGAGCGATGTTAAGGTAAATGGCCCAGTAATCGTCACCTTAAGCAGATCGCTTGACTTTGCAAATTTATATAGCTCAACTAGGAAAGTGAGCGAAAGTTATTTTAAGTCGTTCTTAATCAGTTTTTTTATTACGAAGAAGATGGTCTTTGTGAAATTCCCGTGCCTGGTACAGTTTTCGAGAAAATATTTCGTAACGGTTATAAGATGCTATTGTACGAGTCATCGTCATGCCACCATGACAGTTGGTCTGGTAATCGCCATGGCAACGTCCCACTAATCGTCACATGCGTTCAAACTGCATTGAGGCCTTAGATACCTTTGAAAAAAAAAGTTTTTTTTTTTTTAATTGATTTCAATTATGTATAAACATGTCGAAAATAATATGCAAAAGTTATTTTAGGTGGACATTTTTTTTAAGGCATGTAGAAAAATGGTTTTAAAACTTTAAATGCGTTTTTCATGGAGAAATGTTTTCAAAATCGGGCGGACTCGTGGGTCCTGCATTTTTTGAACGATTGACTTGAAATTTCAACTATAACTTCTTAGATACATTTTATAGCGAAGTACACACGATTTTTACTATGGTTTAACAATTGCGATTTTTAGAAACGCACAAAGGCCGTTTTTTCAGTCGGAAATGCGACTTTCTTAAAAATCGGGCTAGATGTACAAAAATGAATATTGTACAATAATCGTGTGTACTTCGGTAGCAAAACTCATGTAGATTACGGGGAAAAGAAAATTCTTCTGAGTGCACATGTGCGACTGGAACGAGTCCGCTCGTTGGAGGTACCTACCGATATGTGAAACAAACCCTCTAAACCTCGTTTTGATTGCTTTCTAAGGATTTTTCAAAAAATCCTAAAAAGCCTTGTTTTCCGACCATCCAAAGGTATATAAGGCCTTAACTAATTATGCAAAGGTTTGTAGGACTTTGTTGACTCGATTATGTCTGTATATAGAACGGCAGAATAATTTTTACGCACCCTGTCACAAACTTAATGATTTTTATTTAAAATTTGACAAAGAGTTTGAAACATAAATTTCTCTTCCATGGAACTTTATTAATTTCAAAAATAAAACAAATTATTGCCTATTACGTCAGAATTATAATTTTTATTTATTTGTAGTCATTATAAACAACTATTTTTTCATAACATAACTTTTAATATTATTTCGATCGAGTGCTGTTCACCTGTGTTCAAGACATACCCAGTTATCGACATGGTCACGACCCAGTAATCGACAACATTTATTTATATGTATATCTTTTTCCTATCGCGAATATGTGTATGACGATTACTGGTCGGTGGATCCTTCGGACAATCCTAATTACGGAACCAATATTTCTTTTCTGATTTTCTATAAACCAATATTCGATTCGTAAGACTCTTTTTTTGCTAACATTGTCCCAGTTATCGACAGCCGTGGCGATTAATCGGCAGAGTGTTTATGTTGCTGAACCGGTAATCGTCATATATGAAAATTCGTTGAAATTAACATAAAACTATAATTTTCTATGCTGAACGCAAAACTAAAATCCTTGTTAATTGCGTGAATGAAACCTCACTTCACGCAAGTCCACAGGCATTCTCAAATCACCCGAAATGTGTCATGGTTCACGTTAACCTCCTAATGAAGGATTCGGCCGGAATGACAGCTAGACGTCGTAGCGGAATATATTTAATTTGATTATTCTTTTATACGTATACTTACGGGTGTCAAAATGTAATACAACATAGTACATACCTCCTGGAAGCTAATATACCACAGATCTGCACGAAGGACTGATTTTTATCACTAGGACGCTGATGGCCACTGGGCTGCCCTGTCATTTTGGTCAACCGGTTGTAAAAGACAGTTGAGTCAACGTAAAAGTTCAACGGTTGAATTTGGACAGCTTTTCAACTGTTCATCTTTGAAAGTCGACCATCTTGCGTTTTCTGTGGATGGTTGACTCGGCGGTTGATTGGATGGTTGACTCGACAGTTGATTGGATGGTTGACTCGACGCAATATATTTAATGATTAATCAAATTATACCGCTTGATAATTAAATTGATAATTTGCGGAGAATTTAGTAATCAAACACGGGGGGGGGGGGGGGGGGGAAGAGAATATCCGCAGCAGATTGTGCGACGGAGTGAGATCATCCAGCGAAAACAAAATGGCCGCAGTTAAACAACCATTGAATCAACCATTAGGATTTTTTTTACGGTCGACTTTATAGTTGTAAAGCTGTCCAAATTCAACCGTTGATATTTTCGGTTGACTTTGCAGTTGCTATAATTGCTAGGGTGACTACCTTACTCAGTGTATGTAGTATTCGATAATATTATGCTTCTATTGAAGCATTAAGATGTATGTATTAGCTACTATGCCCACTCTGTAATAGCTGTATCCACCTCTAAAGAAATAAATAATAAATAAAAACATTAATTAAGTTACACACACGCACATACATATATATAGAGAAATTGCAAATATTAAAACGAAGAGAGCGTAAGAGTGAAAGGGTAAAGCACGAAACGTAGAAACAAAAGGACAGACGAACGTAGAGCAAAAGACCAACGAAGAGAAAGTGAGAGGAAAGAAAATGAAAGACCAAAGGGAAAGACGGCATATCGGTACATGCGGAGTACGCGTAATAGCAAGAACCTCAGGAGCATGAGAATATCATTACATCTGTATAAATACCTACATACGCACACATACAGTTAAGGTAAGAGGTTGACGAATTCAAAGGCGCATCACAGTACTGTCCGTACAGAATTCGGAAAGAAAAGCCGGGAAGAGAATAAAACTACAGAGGGAGAAGAAATTATAGCAGGAGCCTAAGAAGACGCGGTTGGTCTTCGAGAAAAGAAGAGGACGAAGAAGAAGCCGAAGAAGAAATGAGAGAGTTGAAGAGAGAGCCGGAGAGCCAAGAGAACGCCGGTCCAACATTACAGTTGGAGAGAGGAGGTAAGGATAAGACCCCGAAGAGGAGGACGAAGGGAGGGAGCGGGGGTGGGGGAGAGAGGACCTCTCGCAAACGGCCAGCAGAGTATCCACGTGTTCAGTGTTAGCAGCGCGTTATGACCCGGATGTTAGATTGCAGCTGCAGTTTCGCGAGAACCTGCCAACCCGGATGTACAACCACAGCTCGTTTCTGTTCGGCCATCGATCGCTAATGTTCCACGCGGTGTCATCAAAATATGTTCAATCGGTAAGTTGTGCTCGCTGGGTGGCTGAAAAAAGCGGGCGAAAATCGTGCTACCGTAAGAAACAAATAAAACAAAAAGACACGACGAAACTCGTTCCGCCGTTCGCAATTGTTTTGTGTGCTTCGTGTGATATCGAGAAATTGTGTTTTCAGTAATAAAAAGTAATTAAGGTTAAACAAAATTCGTTGGTTGGATACGTACATTTTGATTCAAGTGCGCGCGAAAAGTATTTTTTTTTTACGTTAATAATCATAATGATAATTGTTTTTTTTTTCATTGTTATGTGATCATGTCAAGAAAATTGGTATGATTGAGTGATTTAAAATCCGAGTGATAATGTTCACGTGTTCTTCAAGGATAGATGCGAGCAAATCAACGAAAGGTGCGAGCAAATTACGAAGGGACCTGATAAACGCCGAAATTGCAAATTTACGTGATCTTCTGCCATTGCCACCATCCACAAGACAGAGACTCTCCCAATTACAACTTATGGCATTGGTCTGTGTTTTTCTTCGTAAAGCCAATTATTTTCAGCAAGGTAAGTTTCGCGCGCTTACGCATCATTACCGATACCCAGCGTATGCAAGTGGAAAGGAAAGGGGAGACGTGCGAATGAAATCAATCAACCAAATTATTGGCCAGCTCCTGTAGTTATTTGACACGGGAGAATAGCTCAGTTAGAATAACAATATGAATTGCGAGATTGTCGATTTTTTCTCGTGTAGGAGTTTCACATTAAAACGTAAATACTGCAATTAGAACGGAAAGAGAGAGGAGCGAGAATAAAGGGAAAGAGACCGCGATGGGCCATCTACTGTCAGCACTTTGCATCCCTTCCGCTGCGACCACTTGCCGCGCGCGAACAACTGTCGCCACCTTTATTCTCGTTCTTCTCTTTTTCAATGTTCTTTCCGTTTTTTTGTAGTATATCTCTTACTTCTTTTCCGCAATCAGCGCCGCCGACTCCCGTGCGCGCCAAGAACATCAGACATTGCTAGAAAGAGTGAGCGAGAGAGAGAGAGAGAGAGAGAGAGAGAGAGAGAGAGAGAGAGAGAGAGAGCGAGAGAGAGACAGAATTGCTACGAGACCGCGAAGCGTCCTCCACTTTTCACTCGAGCGCAGCACATCAGCACGAGTGGGCGGGTATGATGCCGCTAGTGCTGCTCTCTCTTACTTTATTTGCCTCGCTCCATCTTTCACTGCCTGAAAAATGCCCCCAGCAAGTCACAAGAGTAAGCAATTATGCCACAGATCAGAATGTAACTGCACACATACACACGAGCGCGCATCACATACCTAGTGTAGGAAATATTTCGAATCAAGTCACCCCACGTAATTCTAATTTGTCATCATACAAAACTCGAACGGGCAATGGATTTTATTTTAGGGTCCGCTTTTCGCTACCTCCTATGTAACTTTCATTGTTTCGCATACATCGCAGTTGAAATACGTCTTGTTGAGGAAAAAACGGCGGCACGATTATTACGAGTGCCAGAGCAAACGTGTTAGTCTGCAGCATAGGAGGGGAGAACGTTTTTGAGAACCCGTCGAAAATATCTTTCACTTAGCTCCCCAGAATCTACCGAAAATGTATGATTATTGCACATCGAAAAAAAGCCTATTGAAACAATGCATCAAATATGTTCGGTGAAGGTACGATGGATTGCCTTGTATTTACGTGCATATGCAGGGTGTATCTTAACCATTAGTTTTCCGTTCGTGAGCATATAGGGTGTCTGTTTCCAAGCGAAACGCTTTTTTTAAATGTCGTGCGACAAAAATTGGCCAAGATATTCATGAGTAAAGTCCAACGGTGAGGAAGCAGTAAGGAAGTAGTTTCGGCGTCCAAGCGAGAGCGGGCGCGGGTTCCAATCCACGCGTTCGAGAAAGTGGACCTGAAGACTTTCAAAATTGAAATTTCAATTTTTAACCTTCCCGGTTGCCCAAATTAAGTATTAAATAATGAAGAAAAAATGTTAAACAACATTATTCATTGTTTACTCGAAAGATCTTGCGGACAAACAATGGATAATATTGTTTAACATTTTTATTGTTGATTTAATACTTTATTCAGGCGACCGGATAAGGTTCTAGACTCAAATTCAAAATTGAAAGTTCAAAGCCATTTTTTCGAACGTGGATTTAAACCCGCACCCACTCTCGCTTAGACCCCGAAACTACTGTGTTTACTTATCTTTGAACTTTACTCCTGAATACCTCGGCCAACTTCGATGGGACTTTTGTGGCACATTATTTTTAAAAAACCGTTTTGCTTGGAAATAGACAGACGATCTGCTCACGAACGGGAGACTAGTGTTAATATACACCCCGTATATTCCGTGCAACCACTCACATACACATGTGTGTGAGTGTGTGTATGATACGAGTAACCGAAGTGTCATTCGCAAGCTTTGTAATTCGGCCGCTGGGGTCTCATTAGACATGTTCACCATTCCTACGGACGCTTGTCCACGTTTGACTATACACGCCGTTTCCGAGGGTGTTTCTTCAACCCGCAAATTTCCGAAGCATGCCTTGCGGCTTTGAAAGCCTCTTCGGGAGTCTTTGATGTTCTTTTCGTTGTTTTGTTCATTATCTTGTATAGCTCGAAGGCTGAAGAGGACTTTTGCGTATACTCTTACATTACGCAAGTGCTCAATCATTACAATAATCGTTCGTTCATATCTACAAGTTATGGAGCAACAATTGTAGTTGTCCTGTCTGTAAAACAATTTTCACGAGAATTGTCTTTGGCAAGATTAATTCATTATTGTCATGCTTGCGCCTAGTTAGGAAACGCTATGAAGTGCACTCGTTCTCATAAATTTGGCAAACTGTCTTGCTATCTATTTGCATACGCGCAAGGCTCTTCAGTTTTTCACAGGCAACGCGAAGGATCATTGTCGGCATCTCCACGCCGTCGTTGTTCTGCTGCGTCTCCTAACAGAATCGAGAGAGACATATCTGAGTGTATATATATATACATATAGCCTCGCGGCATGAGCTGCTGCAGTCCCGCCCGGTCTCTCTCGGCTTGTACTTCGAAATTACAGGCATTCCACTGCTGGTCTTGACGGAGAATATAAAGAGCGAGAGAGATGATAAAGCACAGAGACAGAAGAGAATAAAAGAGAGAGAGAGAGAGAGAGAGAGAGAGAGAGAGAGAGAGGGAGAAAAAGCGAGGGGAGGGAGAAGGATGACCGACGTAGAACGAGAGATTCAAAACTCGGGGACCTCCCGGCAACCGTGGGGCTCTCGGTCGAGTTCAACAAGTTCAACGTCTAGTACATGCAAACAATAATGTATATAAAATCTATATACGAACGTAGAATACGCATACATAGATACAAACACAGCACCTTCTTTAATTTACCTTCATTGAAATCTCTTTCGCAAGCCCATTTCCTTGCTGTTGACATTTTAGTCACTTGGATGAAATTTTCAAAAATACATACTCTGTCGTCTAACCTTTGCTGCAATAATTTGGACATATAATCGTTATCGCAACAGTAAGCCAAACAATATTTACCTTTGTTCAATCTTTTCTGGTGAATCGTTCTCCTCGATATTACGAAAATCACTTGAATATCGAATATACGTCAAATTTGGAAAATGATACATACCCCCCAGCCTTATCTTTGCTCCCGCGCGTTTCTTCGATCAGGATCCGGCATAAGTTGGCATTGGTAATTGAACGTATACACTACACAATACACTTACACATACATACCTCTGTATAGCTATATAGAAATGCAAGTATAGAGAGAAGGGCAAGCCTGTGCTGCTCTATAGCGAGAAAACGTTGTGTATGGAAAGAAGGCGAACGAGCGCAAAAGGGAAAAGGATATCTCTCCTTCGAAAGTTTCTCTCTTTCTCTCTCTTCGAGTCCGTTGCAGCGTCAGACCAGCAGCCAGGCAAACCACAGAGGATAGCCGGGAGAGGCAAAAGGCACAAGAGCGTTTGCAAACCTCTGCCTCGCGGAGCAGAGAGTCTAAGCGCGAGTTCCGGGTGATCCGCTGACCTCTCGGCCTCTGCAACAACACTCTCACGCTCCTGTAACCCATACTCCCCCTACGCGATACGTTCGCCCCCTCCCCTCCGGCGCCGTCGCTCTGACCCCACCACTTTCTCGCTAGCGTCGCGATCGCGCGCTTCGGAACGGCGGGGAAGGGCAGCACTGTGGTGGCCTACCGGTATAAACGTATGTGTCTATATGTGCACATTATAAAGGAAAAGGTACTACACAGTCTTTTCTCGAAGGGGGCGCTCCTAGTGCCCCCCTTCGAACCGCGCGCCGCCGCTTGTACTATCGCTCTCTCTCTCTCTCTCTCTCTTTCTCTCTTGGCATCGTCTCATCCTCGCTCCTCGCCCTCTGATCCTTCTTCTCTTCCATTGCACTCTTTATCCCTTTTTCTTCCATACGCCCCCGTGTTTGCGCGGGTACATAACCCCCTTGTATCGAACGTGTATGTATATGTATATCGTCTTTATAGAAAGCGAGATATACATATACATGTATATGGGAGAGAGAGAGAGAGAGAGAGAGAGAGATCTCAGGGGGGGCCAAGAACACACGAAGAGGCATTCTTCGAGAAAATCCCGAGAACCCCGCGAGAACGTTACCAGCTTATGTTCAATGCACGGAGTACGGGGAGTACGAAGAAAAAAAAACGTAAAATGAGCCCTCACTTTTTTCTCATCTCCTCTTTTGCTCTCGCTCTCTCTCTTCCTCCCTCCGTCCCTTACTCCTCTATCTCTCGATCGCTCTTGGTTCAACCACCAACGTTGTGGCGAATGTCGAAAATTCGCGGAGAAAAAATATCACGAAAATGCGTTCGTTTGTTTTGTCAGAGCATATAAACGCGCTTCGCGAATTCGAAGAATGTCAGGCTGGGTGCGATTGTCATAACTCGGGCTTTATATTATTTTTCGTTTGTTACAGCGCTCAAGAGCAATCCATCGGATTCTACAAATATACCGACGCCTAATATAGGATTTTCAAAAGTAATTATATTATTTTCTTGAAGTTGTGCATTCGATAATCGCTACTTTCCTTACTCCGAGTATTATTGTCTGTTCTGTGATTGGGTCGACACGCATGCAACATCCAATCGCATAACAGAGACGAACAATCCTCGAGTAAGCAGTGTAGGGTAACCCGATACGTCCCGTCGCGGTTAGTATCCTCATTCTATTTGGTAAATAGATGTAAATGATACACTAATGAAGAAGGATTATTTTGCAAATGAAAGCGGGCACATACTCCCTACATTCTCGGCTTATCCTCATCGTTTGCTAAAAACGAACGTCAAGTATATAAGTATCGCTTATACAGAGTCTGCTTTTCCAAGTGCGTTCCCAAAAGTTTTGAGAGAAATAACATCGCTGTTGAAATGCGTAACGTTCGCAGGCTATGTCCGGTTTTATCATGATGATGACCCAACAGGGGAAACTCTTGTACATATCGGAGAACGCAGCCGAATACCTCGGTCACTCCATGGTAATTATTTCGTCTCTTTCTAAGATTACCAAGTGGTTACACGACTAGGTAATCGCGTCCCGTCGTCAAGATCGAGGACCTAAAAGTTGAGACTTTTTCAGGAGGATTTGCTCATACACGGCGACAGCGTATACGACGTTATAGACAAACAGGATCACATGATAGTGCAAAATCAATTGGCGCGAAACAGCTCGATGCCCAACGAGAGGAGACTTTTTCTCTGTCGCATCAATGTATCCAGAAATTCGCGAAGACAATTGCGTTTCGGCGATCAAAAGGTAATCGTAAAATATGAAGTGGGAAACTTGTAACTATGTGCCATCAGAAAAATGCGTCGAAGTTGCCAGCTTCGTTGGCTACTGATCTACGCCGGTTGTTCCAACCTTGGAGTAGGTTTTTTAAAATCAATATTCCTTGAGATTATGTGAAACACATTCTCTGTCCGTTTCCCTCGCTCTGTCATCGGCACTGCGAGCGCTGTCATTCTTACACTCTTATCTGTTCAACATCACCATACGTGCTTGAAAAATATTCTCAGAGGTTGGAAAAACTAGAGCTCAGGCTGACATTTCATGAGGAGCAAACGACAGCAGCATTTTAGTTATTTACTCACATGGATTTGGTGATTCAACGGGCTATTGTTCAAACGCTAGTAACAATTAGTAACTAAAATGTTGATGCTCTTGAACTTCACCGTGAAATTATCACTTTTACAGATCGCGATGCACGTATCGTATATGATTGGAATTTAAAGAAAATCTGCAGCAACTCCATATGGCTTAAAAGCCGGTGAAAATAATTAATTTCGCTTCCTCATATAGAGGGATTTTAAACAAAACTTGGCGAAACGAGTGCGATATGATGAAAGTCCCCGAAAAATGGCTTTTTGAGCCGTAACGCACAGTTTTCAAGACTTCTCGTTAAGGTTGTTATGGGGTTTCGCCGTCGGGGGTGAAGTACGAGGGGAGCGCCCTATGCTTATGCACGGAGCCGATTAACTGTTATCAACTGTTAGCCTTCAAATAATCGTCATATTAAACGTGCATTTTCGAACTATTTTTCTACATCTATTTGTAAAAATGTGCATTTTTGAACATTCGGTGATTACATTAAGTTTTTCGTTACGCTGTATAATTAGTTTCTATAAGTTTTTCTCGCACATTTAACGCGAAACAAATTGTCAACGTCGTAAATCGTTATATATCATAATGCCGGGGTTGACAGGAGTGTTGTGAAGTTAGAGACATACGCGCCCCGTTCGTAACCTCAATATCGGCCCAACGAGCTGTCAAAAATGAATATCGGTCTGAGTAAAAAAATTCCGCTGGAAAGAAAAAGTGTGTACTAAAGCTATCCACAATCTCGAAGAAATCAAAATCTTGAATAATTTTCCGATGTTTAAAAAAAATGTATGTATGGAAAAAACCCGCGTTATTTTGTCTTTGTCCACAAATGTCTACAAATGTATTGTTTCTGAACATAGATATCAAATTCATATTAAGTAATTATTACTAATTAAGAAAATAAGTACCAATGATATTCGTTGTTAATTATCCTGACCGAGTAGTTTGAGGTTCCCGGGCGTAATTACCGAATACCGATAAGATAGGTAGCATTTGTGCTGTCTACGACGTCCCCATGATTGCACAGTCCAATATTGTGTGTGCTTGATTTTCGCACAAATTCCCTATCAGAAACATTAATAACTTTATAACGGTAGTGTGAATCCGGATTTTCACAGTACCAGGGGTTTGTCCGATAATTGGTCGAACCGCACCTATTTTTTCAGCTGCGTGGTAACATTCACTAAGCAAATATAAATAATGTACTGAAAAATGATCGGGAGTTTTCCATAAGCGTAATGCAACTAGCCCACGAAACACGTTGAATTGCCGATTTTTTTCTAATAAATGGTACTGTGGATCGTATTCAAACTGCACAGGATTATCAAAGAGGCTTAAAAGCAAAGCAAAGCAAGGAGGTTATAAAGGTACAGAACAAGCAAAGAGGTTATAAAGGTACAGAAAAAATTTCAGCTCGGTGGAACATGTTGACTTAAGCCCACCTTAAATGCTTGTACGGAAACAAAGCATCGTACACGGTATGTTCGGGTCATGTTTTGCGAACGTCGATAAAAGGGTTCAGATCTGAAGCGACTGAAATTTTGTTCACTGTGTTACATCTAAATAGAAAAACATTTTTACCGTTTTTTTTATTGGCTTGAATTATGTATAAACATCACAAGAATGATACACAAGAGGAATTATACACGGAAACGAAAATAAACATTTTTCGAGCCCATTTTCCGAAGCGCCTCCGAGCGCTCTGAAACGCACGAAACGGCCTAGACGGTGGAAGTAGCAATTTAGAGTCGTTTACTGCAGTCGTACAAAAAAAAATACAATGACCTAACAACTTAAGACCTACTATCAAAATGACTCTGCGGGTACACGCAGAATTCAAATGAGAGCTTCAATTTCGCCGTGTGGACGATAGCTGCTAAATGAGTTTTGACATTTTTAACGCGTTTTTCTCGAAACCACGTTTTTTAAATAAGGCAGACGCATTATTCGGGCAGTTATCATCCGATTGACTTTAAATTTTAACCGTAGCTTCTAGATAGATTCTCTAAAGAACTACACGCGCTTTTCACGGTTTATCAACAATTCTCGTTTTTATTAGCTAATGAAGGCCGATTTTCTAGCGAAAAAAAATATATTCAAAATGATGGCATTTGGCGAAAAAAAACCATAATTTTTTTTTGTTCCGGGTACTTATTTATAAAAGTTCTGTGGCGTCCCGCAAAGCGCCTAAAAAACGCTCTCAAGGTAGTCCTTCCGCGGAGGGCCATATTTTGTGGGGGCATAAGGAGGGCCCTTCTGAATCATTGGTAAATTACAATGGGGCTTAATGAAAATAAGTCACAATCAATTATTATACCCAACGATAAACTGGAATACAAAATTTCGCGCACATTTAGTAAATTTAGACATTTTTACATTTCGATTGCTCCTTTAGTAAGCTCAAAAGAAATTCTCAAAAAATCTGCATTATTCAGTGCGCCACATAGATGTAACGCCTTGATGCCTTCACGGTGTAAATTTCCTAAAATTCCAGGTAACCGAATAATTGTTTGCACACATTTAGAGCATCATAGTAGAAATGTTTCGATTTGAGTTTGTGTAATTCGGTGAAAGGGTAGAGGTTTCGAGGGGGCTCACGTTTTCAAATAAACATTTTGACTATGTAACTTTCTGAAAATGCGAGATACTCGAATACTTTTTATTTTGCATATACGTAGAGTAATCAAGAAGTAATGTAGCAATTGAATTCAGCGGTAATAAGCGAAAGGGTTTAGACTTTCGGGCGTTCTGATTTTTCTGAAAAATTCGAAGCCGAACAGAAATCAAATGGTGATTCAATTTAATATAAAAAATAATGTTAAATTTTTAAATATAAAATACAGTAGTTCATTTTCAAAAACTTGCATATTGCTACGTCATGTTCTTTGCTCTCAAAGCTGACTATGTTTATTTGTTTAACTATAGCTTCCTTTATGATGAAGCCAAAGATTGTAAGTCAGACGTCGGGTTCAAGGGCGAAATAAATGAATAAGGAATATGCAAATTCTTAACCTATTTAGCTCTAGTATTCCTTCGTATGCCCATGCGGGCTCTTCACTATTTTCAGATCGTTAAAGGACTCCCAAAATCTTGTCCATAGCCACTTTGTTTCAAGGCCGGAGACGGAATTAGAAGGTCCGAAAAAAGCGTTTGTTTGGGAATTTGTTTAGAAGGGGAAAAAAACAAGTGAGCCCAGTACATATTGACGTATTTTTTCATGTATATTTGAAATGTGTAAAAAAAAATGTTTTCGCATAAAACAATAAATGGCTGCACATTTATCAGCATATTCCATGTGCGTCTTGCCACTGCAGTCCCCAACCGGCGGGGAAGATGCAGCTTGTAATTCTTGACTGAAACAAAAAAACCGATGAAATGTTCAACTGTCATATATTTTTCTTCTGGGTGAACTAAGAAAAATCTGAAAAAATCCTGAAATTAAAACTTTTTTCAGGTTTGAAAAAAATGCATATAAAAAAACATTTTAACGTGCTATACATTTTTTTTCAAAAGACTTTTTGAATGACTTTGTTAGTCAACTTAGAAGAGATTTTCATACGGAAGAACACAATCTTTGGTTTGATTCAACAGGTTGTTTAGTTTTTTTGCTATCACCCCTAGCGATTTAGAAACATCGTGAACATGAAAACTGGAGAAAACGCGCTTCAAAGTTTTCAATGGGAGGAAATATCAATTTTTCCTTACTTCCATTAATGATCTGCGAATCAGCTATTCCTGGTTCATACAGAAGTTCCTCTGCTTCCTCAAAGTACTCGTTCAGATGACTTTGGTCGAGTCTACGACCTGTACGGAGCCCCCTTGCTGCTAAATGAGTGGCGCCTGTCCTCCCTCTCGATCCGTTACGCGTCCGCGAAATCAGCAAACATTTTGCACTGCTGGCCAATACTCAAATTGAGCAACTGCATGGTACTCAACATTGCTAAATACCCTTAACGTTGAACATATCTCCATGTAGACGGCAATTTCAACGACTTTTTGGCCGGAATTCAGGTGTTTTAGAGCGATGCGCCAGACTGTTGAGTTGAACGACTCGTTGCAGTTTTGCGTGTGACCGCCTGAGCATCCGGTTAAAAGCTCATCGTTTGAGAGTTGTTCATAAATTCAGCGAATGTGCTTCACAATTTTTTCATCAATCAAGCGAGCAGGATGCTTAAAAGATTGTAGTTGGTTCATGGATTTAGTTTTGCACCATTCACACCAGCTGTCGACGCCTATTGGACAATTCTCGTGCCGAGGGGTTTTGTCTGTTGAACAATAATGATCCAGCTTTGCTATTATACCTTCTTTTATCTTTTGGACCATAATAAATTGTTAGCTTTTTGATGACACCTTCCGTCAGCCGGCTCCTACCAGCTTATCTTTCTTTTTTATATTTCGAAGTCGTGTATCCATACGTTTTTGTATATGTCCCACGCACTCATTTTTTGTGACAGGGTAATCGTCACCGTACGGATTTGTATTCAAAATACCTGCAAAAGTTTTCGAATCGTCGTCGCCGATGTAATTTGTATATTTTACGCCAAATTTTTCGTCGGATCTTAAAAACATTTTTATGTTTGAATCAACCTCCATCTTTCCTGCTGAATGTACGTAATCTAAGATGCAGGATTCTTTGTGATTTTTATACCACTCTTCAAATTCGTCGTCGTCCAGTGTTTTTTTGTTTTTTGGGCAATATGCACTTTTTACGATAAGGTCGACTACTTCGCCACAGTACTACCCAATGAGAGTTGTTACACCGTTCAATGAAATAAAGCCACTTTTTTCCAGGATCCATCGACGAACACTTTTGAATGGGTTTCGATTCTCCCTTTTTCTTCGTTCTTTTCCCGCTCCTATATGACAGCATTTTCACTGACTGTTTTGAACATCGATTCCGATGCCAAGTGAAGGTGCTGCACTATCTTTTCGTACGTTGATTTCGGCAACCCTTGGCACAGGTCCATGAGGCCACAGAATACATTGCTGCCTTCTCGTGCAACACCAAGTAGCCTCATAAAGAACACGATCCATCTATTTATTCCGTAACCGGTGTTTATTAACGGTCCTGAATTAATTTGTCTTCGACCGCACATACACGATAAAGTAATTTTGAAACCTAAACCTCGATTCCCGCTTTCTCCAAATGTTATGCTTTCTTTGCACGATCTGCAGATTGCAATATCAGCAATCGCATGAAAAACTGTGAGAAATTCAATGATTCTATCACAATGGAGTGGATTCGCAATTATATCTTCACTGCTCGCAGTTGACAATTTTTTCTAAAACGAGTTTAAGTCGAGTTATCATCAGAAAAGTAGTAAGACTGCCTCTGTTCGGTACTCAGAGCCCAGGTCAATGCGCGACTATATGCGATCACTCATACAAGTATTAACCCAGACCGTTACTACTGCTTAACATGAGTGATCGCCACAACTGCACATCGACAGCGCGTGCACTAAACTGGTAAAAAAATTATTGTCTGTAGGAGTTCGCCAAATCGACGACTTCTTCCTTGGTGTGAAGATAACCGCCATACCAAGTACACACCTCACGAGTATTCGTTTTTTCACGGATCTGCTCTAAGTTGGTTCAACGATGGAAATGACTGATTCATTTCCTCTCACTCTTGTCGTTTCAATTGATCGAGGTTAAGTAGCTCAGATATTCTAGATCTATTCGCCTTAATCCGGGATAATTTCTCATTTCCCAGGTGGTACTCGTCGAGGGACATTACTTGCCATTCGTGCCTATGTGCAATCGCAATGAATCAGTTTTCCTTGCTTCCTGCACACCCGTGGTACTGCCGGAAACGCGTGAGAGCGTCGTCCAAGGAGCCACTAATATATTCACAACTATACACTCCATGGACATGAAGTATCTGCACATCGACAAAACGTAAAGATCTTCCATTGCAAAACTTATTTAACAATCCTTTTTACTACTCCGTGGGGTGTACTTGCGAAAAGCGGAAACCCAACTTCGATCTGAAATTTGGCATACGCCGTACTGTTAATATTTTAAGAGATCCCCTCAAAGGATATTTGGCGACGCGCCACCGTTTTTGAGATCGATTTTTTAGATTTATTTTTTTACCGCGCTCCTACTACATCTATAGCTCTCGGGCTCAGCTCTGGATATACCGATATATGTTATCGCGCTCTCCGCTTTGTGTGGATCGACGTCAAGTTTGAGCAGTCCCTCCATCGCTCCAGCGGCCGGTTACCTACTATTATAAGAACGTAAAAAAACCATGTAAAAATTAAAAAATAATGAAAGCTATACAAAATCCAATGAAAAAAAATAACCATGCAAAATCCCAAAAATTAGAAACTTGCAAAAAACCAAAAAAAAATCAGAAATTAGAGAAGCAAAAAAAATATTCAGAATCCCAAAAAGATTTAACGGTAATACATGAACCCTAGAAATTGATTACACCTGCAAAAAAATGAACTCTGGAAAAATAAAAAATGAATCTACGATGCTCTGTGTCTATCTCAATATTCCACGCACATCCGAGGTGACCCGCGCCCACACTAGTGTTGCACGCACCCCACCATTCCACACGCACATCCGAGGTGCCTTGCGCCCATGCCAGTGTTCCACGGACCCGACCATACGCACAAAACGGAGAGCGCGATAACATATAGACATATAGTCAGAGCTGAGCCCGTCAACTATAGACATAGTAGGAGCGCGGTAAAGAAATAACTTTCAAAAATCATGAATCCTCGTAGGGGATCTCTTTTAAAATATTGAAAGGAAGGTGTATGCCAAATTTCAGATCAAAATTCGGTTTCCGCTTTTCGGAAGTTCGTTCTCCCACCTATATCCTTGGAGTTATATGATTTCGGACTATAAAATGAAATTTAAATGAGTAAGCTTGCGGTACAAATGCCTACGGAACCCTACTTTATGCATGTTTCAACCCACACTTTGCCGGTTTTCAAATTATTATTTCCGTTTCGTTTTCATGCCTTATTATTAACTTATTCAATTATTGTTATTGTTTCGAACTCATGTATTTTTTTATTACTGTTTTTACTTTCGTTTTATGTCTTTTATATTTTATTACGACTTTCCCGTCGAGCGAATTTTTCAAATTTTTTTTCATCATACAGGAAAAAATCATGAAACGTAGTGAAATTGAGTAACGCGATTGATTATGATTATTTGTATCTATAAATGAATTTCACACAGGGCCGTTTTTCATTTACGATTATATATTTTATCGCCTTGGCAGAGCGGAGAGCCACTTGGAATACACGAGATCCGAGCTCGTCGGTGTATCCTGGTACAATCTCTTGCACTGGGAGTGCATAAGGACAGCGTATTGCAAGCACCAGACGGTCATACAGTCCGATCAAGAACGCACGAGTACGGCTCTACTGAGGTTGCAAAATCGTTCGGGAAGATGGTTCTGGATTCACTGTGTTTTCCAGGTGAAGGAAACTTCGGAGGAGTGCCAACACCCGATAATCGTTTGCACCAATCAAGTATTGAGGTACGTGGCAGAAACGGAGAAAAAAATTCGACAAAAATATTCAGGTAAAACACAAATTATACGTCAAAATTAATCATTAAATACACGAGAAGAATAAACAAAACAGATGTATCCATTGTCAAAATTGCTCGTATGTAAATGGGGTGCTGCGTTATATAATAAATTATGCCAAGGATAGATGATTGAATTGAATAATCTCCTGAACTCTCTCTCTCTCTTCTCTCTATTTGTTTACAGTGATAAAGAGGCCGAAGTGATGCGTTCGAGTTCATGGCTCTACCAGTACTCAACCCAATCCAAGTTCACTTACGGCCTGTGCCCTTCGTCCCAGCAACCGCTGCAACAAAATCCAGCAACGCCGAGCAACCCCTACACGAATCACGATTACAATGTACGTTCGGTCGGTCTGCTCGGTCACGAAACGGGCGAGTCATCGCCTTCGTACAGTAGCCACGAGGAGACCCGCCATCATCAGCACCATCATCACCATCACAATCAACATCATCACCATCATAATCCACAAAATCCTCCATTGTCCTCCCAGCAACAACAACTGCAACAACAACAACAACAACAACAACAACAACAACAACAACAACAACAACAACAACATCATCATCGTAACGACGTAAGGAACGAACCTGATGATTACGCCCCTGGTAATGACGGGAAAGTTGATAGACAGAGTCACGATGAAATAGAGCCCGTTGACATGTCGATAAACAGTACGACGGAACACGAGAACACGAAAACTCTCTATCAGCTAACGCATTCGTTGAGTTATAGCCCGAAGAATTATCATCATCATCACCATCATCATTCTCAACATCAGCAGCATCAACATCACGAGCATCAACCCCAACAGGTTAAGGAGAGCGTATCTCCGCTTCCGAATTATCGAGGAAAGTCCACCATAATACAGTACAGCCAGGTTGGTCAGTATCCCGGCGGTTCGCCAGTACAGAAGTACAATATAATCGATCTCGACGTTGCCTACGGTGTATCATCCGCCGGGGAATCGTGCGTCGAATCAAGAATGACCGTTCATTCGCCGCAACGTAGAAATCATCATCATAATCAACTGCATCAACACGTCAGTATAAAGCATCATCATCAGGAATCGAGCCTTAGCCTCATTGAGGGCAATGATACAAGTATAGAGCATCATTGGACTTCTTCGAGTCCGCCCGTTTGGTCGGATACGCTGCAACGCGTACCCGACGTGGTGCACCAAGAACTCAGTCCGTACATAACGACTCCAACCACTCCTATCGACACACCTGACTCTGAACTACACTCAGAAGTTCCGGTCTTTAATTTCGAATGGTCGAGCAGTGAACAACACGTGCCCGTATCAAAAGTCATCGTTTGCCGGAACAATTCGTCGCTTGGACATCAGCAACAGCAGCAGCATGTTGGAAACACTGGCAATCAGGCACAGGACCCCAGCCTTGCACCACTGATGACACTGCAATTGCCCAAAAGAAAAAATCAAACGGACACGACTAAAGATTAGCCATTATTGCGAGGAAAAAATTCAAATGGATTTCATACGGTAGTAAAATATATATTTGAAAATATATGGAAGAATTTCTTGTCCTGGAGATTTATCTCAAATATACATCGCATAGCCATATCTTCGAGCATATAGCCGAGGAATATATATTTTCGATATCATATTATGGAGTTTGTAGTGGACCAACTCGGTCCATTATGAATATGGTACTGAGGTTCGAGAAATTCTTTCCTCGGCTAATCCGAAGGAACGCCATGTTGATATAACGGTAGATCAAGGTATACAACATAGTTTTTCGAAAGTATTACATTTTGTTGTCGTTCCATTTGAGTAATGTCCATAAAATTGTATTTCGATGGGCAACTACTAATTTTATTCGTTAAAAAATACGCTATGAATAGATCAACATTACGATTCGATCATCATTTGAAAACAAACTCATTTTAAGGCGAACGGAAGCCTAGCGTCTCTACGAGGCTCAAGTACTCTATTCGTACAATTGTATAATTGAAACTTTTTCAGAACGAATATTGGATGACAAATATTGGCAGCCCGCGCATTCGGATATGAATCATATATTTTCGCTTATACTTACTTCGTTTTTCCGTAGTATACCTGCGTGTTCGCGAAATCATCTTCCTCTCGCTCTCTCTCCCTCTCTCTCTCTCTCTGTCTCTCTCTCTCTCTCTCTCTCTCTCTCACTCTCTCTTTTTGTTCCGCTCTTTCTTAGTTAGACAAATCTTTAGAACACATTTGAGAAACGTTGTTACAGTAGTTAGTAAATGAAAAAAATAAAAAACATAAACATCATGTGCCTCAACTCAAAATGTGGGATTTTCTTTTGAAGTAATTTGTTCCGACCCGTGTCTCCTAACCATTGTCTGAAGAATATACAAAACAAGGAAAGACACATCTAATAGTTCAATTGCTACTCTAGAATTTGGTATAAATGTTATTGGTCTACATGATGCCTCAGGATCTTAGATGCAAGGTACAATAAGTTTTAGAAGGGAATTTTCGTGCGTACTCTAAGAGAAATGCGCAGCAGAAGAAATGCTCGCCTCGAGAAAATCCGTGGTGTCAACAGCAGGAACGGAGAGCGACTGATACATGCACGCCCTTTCGTATACGCGAGCTCTGCCATAACATATTTTCGATGCAATCAAGGCTATCTGCAAGAAACCAAGCAGAGCTGATCTCTTTGGCCGCTGCATAAGAAGTTTTACTAAAAGAATTAAGCAAGGAAATCTTCGATGCGACCGTCTCGTGGATGGCTCCGAAATCGTTTTCAAGTAATAAAGTGATACTGGACATTGCAGCAACTATATACGCTGCATGTGTCTACAACGATGTTTTATCAAGCCTGATGAAGCTTATAGAGGTATTAGGCATAATAAGCGGGCCGGACTGCTACGGCAAAGAGGCTAGGATATCTTTAAAATCAGCCAGAAAGAAAGAAGACGAGGAGAATATCAATTTATAAGGCCAATTGTATGGTGCAGGCATCGCAAACTAGATGTAAATAAAAAAAAGTTTTGAAAAAATTGAACATTACATTTTAAACGCGCTTTTCGCAAAGCATTTTGGAACGCAGCCTTGAACGGCTTCAATAGATTTTAATCAATTCACATGAATTTTAACTTCAGTTTCAAAGTCACATTACTTAGGCAAGGAGTTTCGGAATTCATCTGCTGGCTGCCCAGAGCGCAGGCCGTTAGAGTTAAACGAGCAGAACGAATGATCGCGAGCGTTACTCTCATCGAAAAATACCTTCTTCCAGCCGACGACGTCGCCGAGTTCGGTCGTTCTCGTACTATACCCTTGTACTGTCTCATTCGTTACCGAAGAGAAGCACGAACCCGGCTCCTCAATTCGCGGCGGTAAGTGCGTCTGGCCGGTATCGTCGAAATAGAAAATTACCGGTAAAGTCGCTGATTCATTTCACGATTCAAGTTTCGGGAATTTGCATTTCGTAGGATATTGCATACAATAACGTTGAAACGTCATGCTATCGCTCGTGGATGATTAATCTGCCCTTTTGTTCGCGAATGAAACTTTACATGGAGTCCTCGTTACGGGCAGCGGAGAGAAACAACTTTATGTGTGCTCGCCGAGAGAGATGCACCGACGCGATACCTAAAATCGGCTTTTCGATATCGCGTTTCGTCCTTTTGGAGGGGATTACCGAAGGGCTATTATTCTTCTTCTTCAAAAGTTGGTCAAGAACTTCAGATTTAATTATCGGCAACTCTTATTATTAAAGTTTGGGTTTTATCGGATTATTGGATTTGATTATTGGATTGAGCGTGAAGGTGCCTGTCCGCGTGAGAGTAAATTCTGAGAGTTGCTCTCGAGAGTATTCTCACGACGGTTTCTACGTGAGAGTTTTTTTCCACGAATTTCTCTTTCGCGAGCAGTTCAAACGGGAGCCGGAGAGTTACTATCGCGAAGAAATCTCCGGACCATGTCCGCTGGAGAACGTTTGCGACTCGCGAAAGTCGCGTCAGTTGCATGCGAGATGGCTTCGCACCAACAGTCGCTGCAGCGATGATAATTGCATTCAAAATTTTAAACAAGACAATAAAAAATAAAAAAGGGACCGCTGGGTTAAACCCTGTGTATCACGGAGATTGCAACTCGACGTTACTGACAATCTTATACGCGAATGAAAAATAAAGTACGCGTTTCAATTTCGGAATTTGGCCCGAATTACCGCAAGACGATTAGAAAAACTAATGGGCCTAGTTGGTCTGACCATTGCAAAAAAACTGTACACCGACGAGACAAGCTATTCCAGGCACTCCGATACATTCGAATCGTGATGCAATGTTGTAGATAACTCCGTTTATCAATTCTCTGTATTCGCGGTATTCGTCGCATTTCATATTCCAAAGCCTTTGGTTTTTTTTCTTCATATTCTTCGATCAATGCACCCGTATGTTTTATGTTCCAAGTGGTGCCATGGTCATAGTTCTGAGAGTACCGTCACATTTTGAACCGGGTTCGAACCTTTGCGAGAAACTAGCCGATAGCATGTTTGACCTTGTCCGCTTGAGAGCTACACCTCACGAGGCTACTATCGGCGAGTTTGGCGTTGCAGACTGCGAGTTACTCTCAGGAGCTGGCGAGTACTGTTCTCGAGAGCGACGCTCGAGAGTTTTACTCTCATGTGGACGGGAAACTTAACGCGTTTGATGAGGCTTCTGGTTTCGCCGTTTAACAGATGATATATGTATACGAGTATATATACCGTCTGTGCCGTTAAAGATGAAATTGTAATGCTATTTTTCTCCACAAGATGACTCGTCCAAAAGCATTTATTATCGTCATCTTTGTCACTTGAATTAATTACATTAGAGTAAAAAAATTGTGCGTACGTGTATGTGTTTGTAGTGTGTGTGAGGTATGTTCGCTGCCTTGTCTTTCGTATATCAAAATCGGAGAAAAAATATTCAGATCTCGCCTTTTTTTATCGAGCACTTTTTTCGCTGGTCTCGTCTCGATTGTACATATATATATGTACATACCAGACGAGAAGCAAAGAGCACGTTTAAAATGTGATAATTAGCGTACTCGATGATGTCAGCATTCCACTGACAAAAAATGACCTGAAATTCCTACCGGTAAACGATATTTTTTTTTTCTTCGACACCTATGGCTGACTTTACAGACACTTTGATATAATTCGCGATCGCGGTTTTTGGCAATTTTCGGAACGCAAGAAAACCATAGTCTTTCGAGTGGTTTACACAATTGTTTTCATTTTGCTCCTCTGTATTTTTCTCATTCACAAACGCTCTTCCCATTTTCCTTCGAGTCCGGAAGTCTTTCTTTTTCATTTTGTCTCGTATTTTTTGTTTGCATTTGTTTTTTTTTTTTTTTTCATTAATATAAAACACGTATATAAACATAGATTGAGTACATCGGTGTTTACAATATATTAGCTAAGTTTAAAAAAGTCGCACGTCATACGTCGTGTGTTCTGTTGTTTTTTCTTTTGCGCGCTCGCTCGTCCATATCTCGATCTCGTATATGTTTTGTCATCGAGCGCGGAATTCGTCATGTTATCGAGATGCGAAAACGGATATCCGGAAAAAACATGGATGCGGACGATGAGCTTTGGCTTAATTTGATCACTTCGTATGCGCGTCTTTTTTGTGCGTGGAATGTTTGGCGGGCGTACGTGCGCGAGAGCGATAGTTTGCAGTCTTTCCTTCCACTTATTTCCTCTTCTTTCTCATTACGATAGTATTTTTTTCGATCTCCACGCGACAATCGCTCGCTCGCTCGTACATAAATATATACACACATTAATGTATATATAATCCTAAAAGTCCTCATTCGTGATGGCGATTTGCAACAATACTTTTGCAAATTTTTGCTCCAAAAAGGTTTTTTATTTCCTGAGCTCCCAATCGATCTCGTTTTCTGGGTAAAAGTTGCTTCTTTTTACTATCCGGATGAAGAAACTGTTTATAGGAGCCGGTCGCAAATGACTCAACCCTGAGGGTTATCGGTGAGCCAATCATTAATTGGTGGGCCCGGTTCATATTTTTCGTCCTTTATCTTATATCCCGTTTTCCGAAATCCGTCCGCGATTTAACTTAAATTACCACACAACCTTTCGTGTACACCTCGGGTTAATGTTATTATTACTTTTTTTCTTCTTCGTTTAAACGTTTCGTCATTCATTGATTTGGGGCGTTTCAAAAGCCCTTAAAGCATTCTCCTCCACAAAACCGACACTAAAAATTCTCAATGCGTCCTCGTATAACATATCCTTGATTGCTCATCTCGGAACAAATTTTCCTTCGTATCGTGTGTACCTTCTTTCGTCGCTCAAAATTACATTTCTCTTTTTAAAGCTTCTGTTTGGCACGTATTGTTAGAATGTCATTCAGTACGGAAGCAATCGATTCTATGTGCAGGTTTTTTCTCTTCCTCTCGAATTCCACCGACTTTCTCTCAAGTACCATTGTTATTCGAATTTGAATTATTCCGCTTCTCCTTGAAACATTCATAATCTGACGATCGATATTTCTAATGAAATTAAATGTGTGTATAACTGTTTAACCCCGTCGACACAAATTCTTCCTCGACCGTTGTGTGTGTGTGTGTGTGTGTGGGTGTGTGTGTGTGTGTGTGTGCGCGCGCGTGTGTGTGTGTTTACATTTAGAAACATTCATTTACAATTTTTATATCACTCGCTACAGGCTTACAATTTACATTAAAATTTTTCGCCTTGTCCTGAACGTCTTCCTGTTCATCAGCGTTCGTCTTACTCGACACAATTTTTTTTCTCATTCCGCAATAAAACGTCTGACGCAATAAAATCGGTCATCTTCCCCCCTCAGAAACTCCTCATCGTATATATGTAGAATTTTTTGTCCGCTCGTACACTTGTCGTACTTGTTTTCCCCATTATCTTTGGCATGAAACTTCCAAACACACGTGTCACATCGAGCTTCTGCGTGTGGATATTTATATTGTAATTTAATTTTGTTATGGCAGTAATCTCACACATCTCTCGCGTGTTCCAACATTGATTTCGCTACGATACATTCTTCGGTATACGAAAAGAGCGCACTGGTTAAATGCGTCTGACCAAGGCAATTCGTACTCGTGGGATCCTTTGAAAATAAAAGGAAAGCCATACCGTTGTGTCTTCCCGCTTTTCACCGAAAGAGAAAGGTAACTTTTCCCTCCCTTCATTCCGGTAAAGTACAATAACAGTGATGGGGCGTGGATGAGGATGAGATTCAAAAGTGTGATCGTAGAAAAGAGATGACCACGTTGAGTTGAATACGTCGCACGCGTGTTTTTATCTAGCCTCGCGCGTTATGTACAAATATACGGGCTCTTGTAGCCTGTACTTGTATGCTGGAGACGCTAGTCAAAAGGAAAAGGATTTTTTACCGCGGTTTCGAGCACCCGTGCAACCTCTCGAACAGCGGGTCCGAGAAGGACGTCCTCGCGGCAAAGAAATCTTTCGTTCGTTATTCCCGCAAAAAAAAAACGTTTTCCACGTTTTTTTATCTCGAATTTTGTTCGTTCACTGCGGGCAATAACCCCAGTTAGCGCTACGATTTCTACTGTGCCACTTGCACTTTAGGATCCTCACGAAGGTTCTTCGAAACGTCGTATTGCACAGTGCGTAGCATACCGGGTTTATCGTGCTGTTTATGTAGCAAAGATAGTAGAAAAATGACCATAGTTCCTGGGGTATCGTGACGACGCAAGCTTTTGTCAATGGCTTGAGCAACACGAGAATATTGTAAGGTGTCCACGTTATAACGAACGCGGCCAATATCGCCGTCACCGTTTTCGCCGCTTTCTTCTCTTGCGTGCGCTTCTTCTTCTGGGCGACCGCTTGCTTGTTAAGGGCCGCCGTACTTTTACCAAGCGCCAACAATTTCTTCGCCTGCACGGCCTTGGCGTCCAGCGGTATTCGTATGTCGGGTATTTCCGAATGACGCCGTATCACGTTGCTGCTTCGCGACGTATCTCGTACGTTCTGATCCTCGTTTATGAAATCCTCGTGATACATCCGTATACTTGGTGCCTCGCTCACCGGCAATTTTATCACGATCGTATATATCTGCGTGCAATATACACCACAAAAGGAGTAAGAAAATGCGACTTTACTTCAACAATATCGCGGTTATAGCTATTTTTTAAATGCCCCATATTCGCTGGCCCGAGCCGTCCGTAGTTAGAAAGAGAGAAACGGCCGAGACCTAAGACGCTATGAAAAACTTGCCATTTCCATTGACAAAACAAAGTCGACTTGAATCTGATCGGGATCAAACAAGAGCTAGAGTCGAATTTATGTTGTCGGAGAGAAAAAATCCCCCAGAATATCATATCGTCTTGAGAAATGGCAATCGCCGGTTGGAAAAAAATGTGTTTCTGGTCGCACTCGAGGCCGAAACACAGATTCGGACTGCAGAAAAATTCCCGGGAACGAATTTGGCATAGAAAGTGGAGTTTCTCCCTTATGGGTCGAAACAGGGCACTGGGCCCAAAATCACAATAATTCCATCAGATAATTATTTTCTTATTTATCAACTATTATATCGAAAATATTTGTTTGAAACTAGATCTATCTGAGATAATACGTGGTCTCGATATTTTTTCTACGCCCTCGTACGCTGTGTAAGAACTGAAAATAGCGAGAATTACCGAATCGGTGGGAATATTTCTTATAGCTAATTCTGCGCTCGTTTGACTCCGGCTGCTGGCATCCTGCTGCTGTTCGCTCGTGAAGGGTGTCTCAACGGAGAGCGGGGTAAGCGTCTCGTCGTAGCCGGGAACGGTTCTACTACTAACGTCCGTACCGCCGGCCTCGTCATCGTCGTCATCGTCCTCGCGCCCGCTGTGCCACCACGCTATACACCACATTTTCATCGAGGTCCACGACATCGGTCTGTGCTGCTGCTAAAATTAAAACGAACAAAACGAAAACCTTTCAAACCCTCACATACAACCGTATTTGTTTACGGTAGGAGAGGGTGATTCAAAATATTGATTGCTTGGTTTTTAATTTAATATATATTAACTACTGAAACATTTGAATGTACAATTCGAGGCCGCGCGAGATTATTTTCAAATTGATTGACGGGACATTGCTTCCATGCTTCCATGCTTTCAAATATTATGCCAATATTTATTGTATTTTCTCACAAAAATGTTCCGCGATGTCCCTTTGCATACCTTTTGCGACCCTATTCTTTTTATTTCGACCTCGCACTTGTCGCATCGCTATTTCCAGGTACTCATCGATCTCCCCAAATTGTTGCCCATACCCACTTCTTCCCGATGCACTAATGTATTGCATTTGCCCAAGGAGATAGGGAAACCGTGGAAAAACTGTGTCGAATAAGCTGGCTACATGTTCCTGAACTTTGGTCGTTTCACCATGAGAAACATGATAACACCGCCTACGCGGTCAGTAGTCGGTGCACAAACTGGTAAAAAATGGGACATCGCCGAAGTCGCGCATGGAATGCGCGTCGACTACTATCGGTCTTTACTGCAATACTTACGACACGTTAATATCTCAACGATGTTATATATTATTGCTCTTATACGCTTGGTACTTACAGTCATGTAATCCGGATAATGTTTTTCGAGATAAGAGCTCGCGAGTTGTGTAGAATTAACGTCGTCTCCGCCAGTGCTCGATTCGCTCCGAGCACGTCTCGGGCCCTCTGAGTCCAGAACGTCGTCGCTGCGACTATAGGACGAATATTTTTCTTTGGGTAAATGCCAGTGTACTAATATTTCTCCCACAGGATCTAAGTATATGCGATTTTTCGGTGCACACAAAAGTATACCTGGAATTGCTGCGTTTGCTGTGGTCCTGGTCGTTGCTCGCCTGTAGATTCGTGAGATCCTTTTTACGCTTCTCGGTTTCTCGCCAGATGCGCCAGTAGAGAACGCACATGACCGTGACGGGGACGTAGAAAGCGGCGATCGCGGTGCCAAATGTGATGTAATGATTCGTTTCAATGAATTGAATGTAGCACTCATTTTCTGGCACAGTTCTCTCGCCCTCGATGTAGGGCCATGCGTAGATCCAAGGTGGCCACAAGAGCAAGGATATCCCCCAAGCGCAAGCTGCGGCAAAAAAAGTAAGTGTTGTTCATTAGTAAAGGATTGTTATTGTTGCATCAAATACCATGGGGATTTGCGACAAAAACTATATTCAATGGACGAAGATAGGAGTGTTATCGTTGATGAATATTACTGTAAAATAATAACTTTTTGTATAAGTATTTTCAACCAAAAGTAGCAGATACAAGGTTGGTGTGCGGCTGCGACGATCTCGCATCTCAAATTCCGTTGGTCCTGAGAAAATACTTGGGCCGGTGGCCCTTTCGCTGCGCTCCAGCTTGCGCGCCAACTACTGACAGTGAGGAAGTTTTAGAGTTCGGGATGGTAACACCACTTGAAACTCAGTACCACAGTTTTTCCACAGTTTTCCTCTACCCTCGTAAAAATGTGATACAGTAGTAGTGTATGGGACAAGTGTGGCTGTGGACAACACTCTAGGAGGCAAATCAGGAACGAACATATTAAAGTGCTAAAAAGCGTGTGACTCAAAATGAGCGGGAGAATTCGTGAAACACCGCAAAATCATTGGAAGGACCATTGAAAACAAATATATATATATATATAAGTTAGTACAGACTCACGAAGAGTATCTTTTGTTGGTTAAGTTATTTTTTCTAACGAATGCAAGGAAAAATAAAAAGTCTTATCCATTAATGTGACTGAAAATAATAACAATAATTCGATGAACTACTGCGTAGCAAAGAGTAGTCATGTTCAATTGCAAGTTTCGAAGAACTTAGACAAGTGTAAAACAAAAATAAATGCTAATAAATAAAAATAAATAAATAAGCTATCGTGAATGTAGCTCGCAAAAAAACTTCGCTTAAACTTCAACTACCTCGAAAATATATTTTACTATTCCATGAAAATAGTAATATTGCGTTGCTCTCCTACTATATATAACGAGGCCAAAGTTCTTGGTCATGTGCGCGACATTTCACATATAACCATATTTATTAGATAGTGCTCTTCTCTGCTTATTCGCGCAACGCGGTTGCAGCCAACTTGTTTGTACGTTTGGTGACCTCGACCTTGCCAAAGAGGCTGTCCCGTCGTCGTGTACACTGTAGGAAAAGTTAACTCCTCGAATCCTCGATATACTCAGCAGCCCTGTAGCGGAGTCTATAAAAGGAAGATTCGCACGGCCTAACAGAACGTGCACAGAAGTGTGTCGTGTGTCGAATTGCGGTAAAGAGAGAAGCTTTCTCGACCGTGTGCATGAGTTTACGTAGGTTTGAGTAGCACGCGCTTCATTGTCATCATTTCTCGTATACGTCAATAATTCGATATACATAGGAGCTCTCCCTCTCTGAGAGCGAGAAAGAGAAGAGAGAGAGAGAGAGAGAGAGAGAGAGAGAGAGAGAGAGAGAGAGAGAGAGAGAAGTGCATCAGAGTAGAAGCTCAATCGAGAATATCTATATATTGAGGGAAAGCTTGGTTGATGTACATGTGGCACAAACTATACCCCATTATATATTGCAACAGGTGCCACAGAGGGAGAAGTGTCCTCTCGTATATTTATTCAAGATAAACACGGGAGTGAAGCTCGGGACGAGCAATGGATGGATATTTCTAGATGTATTATAAACGTGTGTGTGTGCGTGTGCGTGCGCACTTGTGTGTGCTACTAAATATGTATACATAAAGGACTTCGGTTTTGATATATTCGTATTACGCGTTATACCATTACCGTTTGCCTTTTCTTGTCCTCAGTAGTTCATCCCTCGTTTCAGGCAGGCTAAAGTCACCTTTTATCGTCCGCAGTATATACGTATTATTCACTGTATATCGGCGCTTCGCGGAAAAGTGTGTGTACTTCATCGCATACACACACACACACACACACACACACACATATATATATATATATATGCCGGTCGTATGACAAAGTTACAGTTACGCAAAGTTACGACAATGGCTTTTACCTTTTTGCCTCGTGTATTTATCACTGTCAAACTCTTCCAAGCTTTTGCTCCTGCTTTCGCAACTTTTCAGACAAAATGCACTAAGGGGATATATATGGGGCACCGGATATTCGAGCTGCTGCCTGCTCCGCTCCTCTATACGTTATTGTTTGTTTGACGTTTGTTTTGTATGCGGTTCTGCAGGCGCTGCTGGTTTTAATGGAATTTGCTGCTCCTACGGCGAAGGCAAAGTGTGTGGGTGTGTTTTTCGCGGTTTCGCATTAATTAAAATCGATGTACCGTGAAGAACTTTTTTTGCTCTCGTTTGAGATTATTGCCTCGATTGTGCACAAATCGGTACTTGTGCTATTCCTTTTAAGAATTTAAGAGAGATTTAAGAATCTATTTTCAGACCTCGTATTTTTCCCAATTCAACAGCCACTAGGAGGAATGATTTGTTTGAATCACCGGAATGAGGTAGATTTGACGCATTTTTGGTCCAAGCAACTATGCCTATTTTCATCTATCCAAATATTTATGCGATTACAATAAATTGTTATATTTGAAACTCAACTGTCATTTTGAATCAATTGTGCTGTCGGTCTTAACGTCGAATACCGCATTTATTTAATTTAAATAGATGTTTTAGTAGAGTATGTATTTATTAATTAAATAATATGTTAACATACTCTGCCATTCGCAGCGGGAACGGATCCTGTTGTGTAGTACATGTATTGCGATTAGTGTTAAAATCGGACGTTGGTCGTTTAAAAATGACCGTCCAGTGATCGTTACAAATTTTACCTTGTTGTTTCGCCATCTGTCATTTTAACGTGAGGTCTGAGATTGCATGTACAAAAACCAGAAGCGATATCTTTTTTAAAAATTTAATACGTTTGCGAGGGAACATTAGTATCTGGTCGTGACGCTCATCGCGGCGTAACATCGGCAGTGTTCGATCCGAGTATCCAGCTATACGCGTGCAGTATATACTTATCGCTCTTATTCGTATAATTGTTCTGTGGCGAGCGCAGACATGCAAGATTCGCGCGTAATTACGATTTGCGTTACGTAAAGTGTGTGTGCCCCGTCTGGTGCTCACTTACTGTGTATCATGTGTACGATATAGCTAGAGATGTTTAAACATCGTTGGCATTTATTGTTCCGGGATCGTTCGAGTACGGGATAACAATCGCGACCGTTGAGTTGCACATCACAGACCGGAAGTTACGAGACCCTATTTTAATTCCAATTATTATATATACGTGTATACATGAAGCAAGAAAATATCGCATGCAAGCGAGGTCGCGAATCTGGGACAGTTTTGTGTGTGTGTGTTTTTTTTGTTCATGCGAAGTGTACAGAACAATGAAATATTTCCCTAAATTTTGCCGTAATGATTACCCTCCTTTCCCGAGGAGTACTTTTTTCGCTGAATAAGGTGCGAGGTGAGTATTACAATACGAGGGAAGCATGCAAAGAGAAAAAATGGAATTCTTCAAGGACTACGGAACATGGTACAATCCCAGGGCCCAATCACAATCCCAAATCAGCCATAAGTAGCATAATTTTCAAAGCAAACCTCCAATGACCAGTTAAACGCTTTTTATCTTTAATGATCATTTCACATGTATCTGTTAATAATTAACTTTGTTATGGCAGAACTTTCGACAGTGAATATTCCGCGCCTCACGATAAGCGCTATTTTCGAGCCTTCTCAACCGTTTGCAGCGTTGTCATAAAGTTTGGTAAGGATGTATGAGAGAGTCGCACGGAAAAATACGGAGGATTTCATTGTGCTACAATCAATTACACTACCGTTATGAAGTAAATGATTCTGAATTATTCTAAAAACTTTTTTCATACATAAATTACCTACACAATACGCTGCAATATTTTTTACTATTTTTCGGCTTCCAGAACAAAACAAGGAACCGTCATAACTTCCTCATGTCCGCCCGTCTGTTACAGCTTCACAGTTTCTACAGTTTCAGATCTAAATGCATGAAATTTTGCAAGTAGATGCTTCAGATAGGGATCTCAATTTATAAGTAACAAAGTCTTGAAAACAACTTTTTTTTTTATACCTCCCCTGTACGTAAAAGTGAGGCATTTTGACATTTCAAAATGCGCGCCATTTTTTTTGTAGCGAGCATAGAGTACTAATCTTTGACAACTGGTATCAGGCAGTATTGAGGTTTAATGATGGAGAATTACACGATCGAGCAACGCATAGAAATTGTTATTTGCTGCATTGTTACTGCATAGTTATTGCAGACGAAGTTTCATGGTCGTGTTATCTCGCGCCGCAGCGATGTGACTTGACCACCAACAACGTGCGATTTGACGCCATTGGGGTTGTCCGAAAGGAAAAGTGCATGCCAATGATCCACAGACCATTCCGGAGCTTAAGGAAACAATTGGACGCACTATTAATTAAATTAGTCCGCAATTATGCCAAAATGTTATTGAAATTTTGTCAAAAGATTGAACGTTTGCAAACAGGGACGAGGCGGCCATTTATCGGATATTGTGTTCCACACATAACCCCTATGTTTGTACCTTATATTAGAATAAATATATTTGTACTTTTGAAATAAATAATACGTATTATTAATAAATAAAAATGTCAGTTCATTTACGACACCGTTCATTTACCATTTGTCATTTTTGAGCCCTGTTTGCGACATATCAAGCTTTAAAGTGATGTGTCCCCCGGCCCTTGTAATGTTTCAAGCGTGGATTCAAAAAATCTGGCGAAATTCTAAGTACCGGTGTTTGATAGGAACGTTAAATTAAAAACATTTCGTTAGACTTACAGCAATTAATTCAGGAGATATAGACAACGAACTTATGGCTAAGTTGACTCCATGGAGACTGAATAAGAGGACTGCGCAAATAACTTTGATACGTGTTGTTTTGAGCCTCTTCAATAAAATATCAAACATCAAATCCGCCTCTGCACTCTGCCTGTACCATTGGAGTATTATCATTTCAGATTACTAAATGGAATCGAAATTAGTGCGTAACAAATGATCGTGGTACAACAGACATAATAATAACAATAGCTACATATCCGTTAAATTTTGATACTTGAAATGATTGCACAAACAAACGGCTACAGAAGCTTGCTCTTGGATGTTTCGTCACGCACTTGGCCGGAGCTTGACTTTCCACTCGAATTTTTCGTTATGCTTTTTGTCTCATTAAATCTAAGAGTGAAACAAGTTGCAGCGGTTTTACGGCTGTAAAACTATCGCACATTGAGAGCGTTATAAATCTTAAAATTTCATCGCCATGGTAGTATTTCTGTAAGACTCTCATACATCCTTTGAATAGCACGTGACGAGATCTTGCATCAATACGAAAAGAGTGGTATGTTAAAAAAAAAACCAACAATCTTGAGTAAACGACGAATTAGCTGGAGTAATTTGAGATTATCCTCACCGATCATGATGCCAGCTTTGTTGGGACTTCTCTTGGCTCGATAAGTGAGTGGCCTCGTTACCGAGAAATACCGATCGAAACTAATGA